>QGDY01000050.1:0-374991 GCA_004367095.1 Fusarium nanum
GGCCAATTCTTTTGACACCCCTGGCGGCGGGGTGTGGCTCATTGTTAGGCGGTACCTGAAAAATCCGGCAAAACGCCGCCCAGATGCTTCGAGTCGCCCGTTGCCCATGACTGGCTTTCTTGCCATGATGGTAGAGAGCTCCACACGTGACTGAACCAAAGGTAAACAACTTCACCTACTTCTGTTAGCAAGAGCATCCGTAACAATGGCTCCTGGTAAGTTAGACCCGGCAGTTACTGCAATTGAATCGCAATAGTTTGCTGACCACAATTTAGCGACTCAATACGAACTTTCGCCGCCTCCCACCGACGCGGTGTCGTCGATCGCGTTTGCGCCAAACTCTGGAACCAAGCTCCTGGTCTCATCATGGGACAAGAAGGTGTACTGCTACGACATTGCAGGCGGAGCTGGTGAGACGACTCTTGTCAACACATACGAGCACCGAGCGCCTGTTCTGGACGTTTGTTTTGGTGCCAACGACAATGAAGCTTTTACCGCTGGCCTGGACTGGGCCGTCAACAAGTCAGTAAATGCGGATGTATGCGCCTGGATGAATTGTACTGACACCAGTGACTAGAATTAACTTGACAACTGGAGAAAAGACTTTGTTGAGCAAGCATGCTGCGCCAGTGCGATCTATAGCTTACAGCCCTACATATTGTAAGTTCTTGGATCCCCGATACCGCTACGATTGACTCATACTGACACCAATCTAGCCGTTCTGGTTTCTGCATCTTGGGATTGCAGCTTGAACCTTCACAACTTGAACGATCCCTCAAGCACCCCCATAAGGGTCTCCCTTCCCGGTAAACCTCATGCATTGGCTGCGAGCCCCACAAAGATCGTGGTCGCTATGGCGGGTCGTGTTATCAACATTTATGACTTGAAGACCATTGTCGACCTATTCGCTACAGGCTCATCCGATCTTCAGCCTTGGCAACAGCGTGAATCATCCCTCCGATACCTCACCCGCGCAGTTTCTTGCATGCCTAACGATGCTGGATATGCCACCAGCAGTATCGAGGGCCGAGTTGCCGTTGAATGGTTTGAGGATACGCCCGAGTCACAAGCCCGAAAGTATGCTTTCAAGTGCCATCGCCAAGCGGCGCCAGATGGCGATGGAGATATTGTCTACCCCGTGAACGCCCTGGCCTTCCATCCTGTCCATGGAACATTTGCTTCAGGAGGTGGCGATGGAACCGCTGCTCTATGGGACGCCGAGGCTAAGCGACGACTTAAGCAATACCAGAAGTTCCCCAACAGCGTTGCTGCGCTTGCATTTTCAAGTGATGGCAAGTACCTGGCTGTGGGTGTGTGCCCGGGCTTCGAGACTGGCCAAGAGGATTACAACGGTGCCGGCCAAACATCAGTATTGATTCGTGAGCTTGGTGAGAATGAAGCCAAAGGCAAGGGAGCCAAATAGACGGAGCGTGTAATAGATTCATGTTCTCCCAAAGGCGTTCTGGTGGTTGCGGGCTTCTCAATTTGTATATTTCTATGTACTGTTTACGCTTCAAAAGAGGTTACATTAATATACCCTTGTCATAAACGAACATGAAACATTGTGAAAGGTTATTTGGAACGATCGCCATCAACATGTTCTGTAGGCAAGAGGACTCCAAAATCCTGCAGTAGATTCGCGATTCCCAACGATGGGCTCCTTAGTAGATGTGGCCTATTATTTCGGAATGCCATTTCTTGATGATTAACACTGTGCCTTTGGGCGGCCATGGGCTTGGGCTGTCCTGCCGATGCCTCCTTTTCGTTAAATCCGTCGCGACATTGATACTCGAGGCTGTTTGGGAGAGGGGTGCGCGGCCATGGCACAGGGCCAGGCATCTTATAATTTTGAATACGAACACCCTTTCTGATCATATATGGTCCCTTCGTTTCAATGCTTCTTGGAGCTCCTCGAGGTACAGGTCTTAGTCTTGTAATAACAGGTTCTCCGGGACTTGGTGGCGTTGGCGGAGGACTTTCGTCAGATATCGACTCGTCTGCGACAGACGTGTCTCCTGATTGAATGTCAGTATTTCTGATAGAACAAATATGCAAAGCTATCATGTACCTGACAAGTTTTCTGAATATTCTGTTCCTTGGGTGGAGCGAATTGACTCTGTTCGTCGCTTTTTGTGTTTTCGTTCTGATCTCAGGGGTATCCGCACTTGGACGTCTTGGTATTCTATCTCAACTGGTTGGCTGGGTCGTTTTTGTTTAATCTCCTTTTGGGGTGTCTCAGGTATGCTGTTCCGTAAAGTCAATCAATAGGACTGGTGAGAGCTCTTCGATTACGAGACTTACAGCTTAACACGGGCAAACTCGCCTATCCATGACTCTGGAATCTCTATTTCATCATTGATGTCTTGTGAAAGGCAAGATCTGTCAGGGCTCATGCGATTGCAGTCGTTTTTGTGTGAGGAAGCATCATCCCTATCGAAATTGTCCAGTATTGCGGCCTCAAGGCTTTGTAGTAGCAACTGGTGGCGTGTAATGTTCTCAGCCGATTCCATCTTTACCGGCACAGGAGCCTCATGAATAATTGAGATGTAAGGCGTTCATTGCGAGTCTGACTGAAGTCTTCGAGCCATTCTGTGATAGTATTTGAAAGTTTGTCGTAGTGGAAATGAGAGACCGTCATTTTCAACTCCATGGGAAGGAGCACACCAGGCAACCGATGGAAACTGGAAGGTGCGACTGCGGCACCCTAATGGTACCTGTCATTTGAGAAGGTACTCTCCAGTCTGATTCACTGCCATTGGTAGAAAGCATGATATTGGCCGGCACTCACTTGAAAGAGTCATTGTTAGGTACTGATGAGGTTCACCTTCTGCATTTCCCATGTTTTACAGCTCCGACGACAATGCAAACCGATAATAATTGAATGCACTATAAAGCTAATTATCAAGAAGCAAGAGGATGAAGCAACTATCCTGCCAAAAAGCCACTGGAATCTCTATCTTCGTAACCCAACCAAGCTTCCAAGCAAACGTCTGTCTCCGACCCCATGTAGTTCACTGCCAGACCACCAAAAGGATATCATGCTTTAACAATGGTAGGAAGGCATGATAACAGCACCTATCCTTTCCTTCCAACCCAATTCCTGCCATTGTGGATGATACTGCGGCCTAGACCGAGCTGGCAGCCATCGCCAAAAATTCGCATTGAGACGGGCACCCTATTCGCCCCGTTTCATGGGAGAGACAGGCTTGGATTGATTAGCAGATATAAAGAAATAATTGCGAACGAACTCACCTTCGACGGCTGGACATGGTCAATTATGCCCCCCATCTGGAGCAGCCAAACATCTGGACCCCCAGTCGACTGCCCTCCACGATAGAGAAAGTCATGGGGGAAGCCAGGATCAAATCGCACTGAATTATCGATCTCCTTAATATCTTCTTGAGTAAGCTGCAAGGTGAGCGCCATAATGTTGGCCTTGAGATGGTCCACCTTTCGACCACCGATGATGGGAAAGACATAAGAGGTCTTGTGCATGACATATGCCAGTGCGACGCTGGTGATGAGTGTGTTCTTACGGTTAGCGATCGACTCCAACACTCGACTGGTCCTAACCTCCTGGTCGCTGGCCTCTACCCTTCGTCCTTCTTGAGCATTTCGCTGCTCTTCAGTCTTGAACTTGCCTCCACCAAGAGATCCCCAAGGGGCAATTCCCATGCCTTCAGCTCGACACATGGGAATGATGTCTCGTTCGAAATCGCGCGAAGCTGCGGACCAACGGCCCTGGTAAACGGAGAACTGGCGAAGTCCATTGCAGCGAGCGTACTCGTTTGCCTTGCTATGGAACTGTCAGTGACGTTTTCGGGATTGATAAAAGGGTTTAACTCGCCTCACAATCCAAGCGGGAGTATCGCTGATGCCAAGATGCAGAACTTTGCCAGACTGCACAAGTTGGTTGAGAGACTGCATCAGCTCCTGAATTGTAGTGCTTCCATCATACCAGTGGACATAGAGCTATGGTGTGATTAGCGAATTATCTTTCAGGCGAGTGGGAAGCATACCAGATCGATATAGTCGGTCTGCAGGTTCTTGAGACTGGATTCAATCGAAGTTCTTAGACTTTTTGTGCCGTTTCCACAGAAGTTTACCAAGATGTTGGGACTGCCAGGGCCAGCTCGAAAGTTGGTGGTGTACTTGGTCGCAATGACTGGAAGAGACTCAGTATCATGTCATCCAACGAATGTGTGGCAGTGACAAACCCATCTCATCACGGTTTCCACGTTTCGCCATCCACTCTCCCACCCATTTCTCCGTCTCTTGGAACTGGTAATTGTTTGCAGAATCAATGAAGTTCCCGCCCTTACTCAAGGTTAGTGACACATGCTTCCATCATTGGATAATATATAAGTCATACTTGTTCGTAGTAAAAGTCCATGATGGACTCGGCGGTAGATTGGTTGCATTCGCCCATCAATTCTTTCCTACACCGTGTTTGAGCGAGAGTATGCAGAGTCCACAGTGTCTGTCTTACCAAGCGTTTCCAAAGTTCATTGTTCCAAGACAGATAGGAGAAACCCACATAGAAGCTGTAGGTGATAGCAAGCGGTATCGACCCAGAGGGCTCTTGGGAGGCGGGGCGGCAGGGAGAGCCATCGTGGTCAGTAGTCGTATTTCTTGAAGGTGTTATTGATAGGGAGGGATGATGGTTTGGTTAGAAATGAACGGTGGGAGAGTGTGATGAAAAAGAAACAAAAGGCAGGAGGTTAGGTTGGCCGAAGGACGACAGTGACGGTGACAATGGCAGTGGCAGTGGCAGCAACAGAGGTAGGTAGGTACCAAGTCAATGATTCACCACATCATAAATACGAAAGAAGAATATGCATAGGCCATGATTCACTGTTTATATACTTCTCGTCCAATATCAGACTACCTATCATGACACACCTACCTAAGATAGACAGCTTCTACCCAAGATATGCATCTAATGCCATTGTGGAACGGTCCTTCTGGCTTCCGATGCAAGCCTCGGATCCCGCATAAAGCTAGGTACTAGTAGGTATTCTCATTCTAATTTGTCAATTGGTATTTATCGCCGCCATCGGAGTTAAGACGATTCAAGTAACATAGAAGATTCCCCGTAGTCTATTGGCTAATAAACATCATCAACAAGTTTTCCAACAACAAGGACAAAACACTTTACCTTTTAGTGTTAGCATGAGCACCACGATGGGTATGGTATCGGGTTTGACGGACTTTTACGTCCCTAATAGGCTCGAAGTCTTGTTCTTTATTAACGCCGATCAAATATCTGGTGGTGTCTTGTTGTTGATGTGACGATGATGTATACCTTAGTGCATGCCGACACCCATGTTCAAGGATCTTACAAGACCTTAATGGCTTAATTCAGTCTTAGATACCAGGCATGAGCTTCGAATACACCATTTAATCAGCTTGTAGCAACATATACAACTATCGTCTCGAAGATATGATATATGAGGTTGAATGTCACTTACCCTGGGGCTACCCCAGAAAATGGAAAAGAAGCGCCCGTTCGTCAGGAATTTTATGGTCTGCTCTCATTGGCTCGAACTTCCGATCCCTGGGTCTAGTCGGTACGTACCACTCTCCATTTTCAATCTCACTTCAATTGGCTTAGAATCTGTGCATCACACCACTACCGATACCGCGAGCGACATTTCAAGACGACAAATTGAGCCTCAAAAGACAAGCTCAAGAGACCAGATCTGGACAAAATTGGTCCGAACCAAGATGACGGCCGCCTAGATGGCCTCTCCAAGTCCCGCCCCTCCCAGGGCTGTCGTTCACGCTCTCCGTGGTGTCCTCCTAACCACGTCCTTTTCGGTTATTCTTCTGGCTGAAGAACGACGACGACGCCTTAATATCGCCCGGGCTGCTCTCGACAATGCCAAGAAACTTCATACTGCGCGAGTGAACCGCAACTCGACTGCGTTGGCGGAAAGCTACAGCAGTAGACGAGAATTTCCGATTGAGATTGCCCACGATTTCTCCCACGCCCCCACCAACAATCCTCTACGCCGCCGTCGACAGCGAATTGATTCATTAGAGAATGAATTATCGCGACCGAAAGAGATTATATCGATAGAGAACTTTGAGACGACATTACCGGGGGATGGCGACTCAAACACATCTCAAACAAGCCAGAGGAGATGGGACGAGTGGGATACGGCTCGAAGGGAATTATCACGAATATCAGAGACCAGTCCGTTTACGCAAAGTAGCCATCATATCAGACTTTCCTCGGATGTCAAGCTGTCAACGGTGCAGTCACGAAGTCAGAAATCAAGGACCCGAACAACGACCACCAGACCGAACACGGAATCAAATACCCCAGAATCGCTTCATCGTACCAACGCAACAATATCCCAGCCAGCCGATGAGACTTTGGACGGACAGTCGATATCTTTATTGCAATTAGACGCCATTGTCACAGATTTGGAGGCCTTGGACTCATCAAGTAATCTTCGTGCCGAGAAAGAGAGGAAAGCCATTGGTTTACTTCGAGAATTGTCCTCAGGGAAGGTTGAGGAGCCTCAGGAAATTCTGTCAAGAGGTATACGTCTCCTTCAGTCTGTTGCGACTTCTCAGGAGTATGAAAGTATTCCTTCCATCCTGGAGGCAGTTCGTCCTGTTTGTCAAGACCCCTGTCTACTTGCTGTACCATTCTTCGACACTTTGAAACGGAACCCCGATGTAGAGGGCGTTCGCCATTTCATAAGGAGTCTATCGAGATTTCAGCCGCATACGACCAAGACCAAGAATGACAGAGAATGGCTCACTCGATTATTGATGCACAGCTGGAGGAAGTCGAAGGATTTCACCGAAGTACAGAACATTTACAGACTACTTGAAGAAAGTGGGCTTTATGACAACGATGTCTTCTCAGCGTCTGCACAGTATGCAGTCAGGCGCCGTTTTATCCTTGTTGCTCTTGACGCTGGCGATGATGCGACCGCAAGTGCTGAAATGTCCCTCCTGTCCGAAATGAGATGCGAGCACTCTGGTGTTGATGTGAAGCTTCGCGGTAGATTCATTGTTCGAGACGCAGAACTGGGACACTGGGACAAGGCCATGCCTGAGCTTCAGACCTTTGGACCTAAAGCAAAGGATTCAGACCAGTTTCAGAAAGTGCTCTCATGGCTTACAAAGATTTACTGCAAATCCCATACCCCTTCACAGGCGGATTTATTCATCCGAGATCTTGTTGATAGCCATGGCATGACGTTGAATAAACCTCTTGCTTTCTTCGTCATGGACAAGCACGGCCGAACACGCAATCTTCAAGCCCTGGTCGCATGGGTGCAGTTCTGTCAGGACGGTGGACTGGAGATGGATCAGGTCTTCTTCAACGAGATTGCCGACAAATGCTGCAAATATTGGAGCTTGTCGAGGGTTGATGTGGTTCGCATGCTCAAGGACGCACAAAGCTCTAGGCCGTGGATACAAGATCCTCTCCTGACCAAGTATGTGAGTGACGGTGCTTTACACGATGTTCACAAACCTCTACCAGGAGAAAAAGCGGATACCTTTAGACTTGCCCAGACCCTTCCCGAGAAACGAGGGGACTCGATCGCCATGTACGAGCGAGCAGTATTCAAGCACATGAACACTCTAGCGCTTCGAAACGATTGGAATGGTGTCTACAGCGCGTACCAAGAGGCGACTAAGAAGAGCCTTGGCGATTCGTCGCGATGTCTTCGTCTTGCTGTCGTGGCCAATATTCATTTAGAGGGCCCTCATTCGTCCACAGGATCGAGGCTCATCAATGAAGCCTACAGCAAGAAACATGATATCAGTGGGGCTTTGGTGCCGGTGTTAGTCGCGCAACTCGAGGCCGGCGATAACGCGGGTGAGCTGCTTCAAGAGAGTCTCACCAAAGGCCAGCGAATACACGACAGTGTCTACAACAAGGCCGCTCGAGTGCTTACACAGAAGGGTAACCCCGAGGCCGCGATTCTGGTGTGTGAGGTAGCGGCACGAGAGAACGGCGAGGGTGAGCTGGCATACAGCAAATACAACTTCGCCACTCTCATCCACTCGTATACTGGTCAAAGACGCTATCAAGACTTGTCATCATTGATTACCAGCTTCAATTCGAAGTCTGAGTGGTGGCAGGGCAGCAAAGAGTGTAAAGAATCAGTCAAGTTTGCAATGAAGCATGTGGCTTCGCGAGCGGCAAAGGACGAGAGATACGAAGAAATGTATACGCAAGTGCTGCTGCGTCTCGAGACTGCCTTTGAGCATATCAAGTGCATGCGAGCGACAAAAGAAGAGCGAGAGATTTTGACTAGAGAGGCTGTTGGCGCCTTCAAAAAGGCAGACGAGCCAACAGCATTCGAAGGAGGGTTCTTTCCAGAGACACAAGCTGAACGACAAATACCCAGAGATAAGAGGAATATGGACTGGGAGTCGGCTACGAGGCGAGATCCAGCACCTCAAAGCCTAAGCGAGACGAGGCATCGCATTGTCGAAGATGAGTTACATGCTCAAAACCAGAGGATAGACGACATTCGAACAGGACCAGAGAGAACGAAGCGAGAAACGACATCACCGCCCCAAACGAGCGAGAGAGAAATACTATTAGAGAAACAAACGGCCGGAGCAATGTCTTGAAAGCACACATAGTTAGAACGCATATGCATATGCATGGCATAGATATCATTGTTACATTCACGAAGCTCTTCTAGGATATATTGGCTATGTGGCTACTCAGAACGTCTTGTGTGTAGCCCGGCGATATGATGGTGGCTATCATGGCATCATGTGTATATAAAAACATTACAATGTAACAACATTTGAAGCAACAAACAGTATATCCATCTGCTTGAAGTCATTTGTTTCTTGGTATGCTTGCAGAACGCAATTGACCTATCTCTCACTGTGAAAGCACATGCAAATCAACTTATTGTATGTAGTTGGGTACATTTTGCATGTGATTTCACTCATCTCTGTATATCAAAGTAAGCTCTGAACTGACTGCAGAATGCAATTGATTGCTGGTGGGTACCATCTTTTAGTAGCGTCATATGCATGAGCGTATTCGTGTAGACTAGACCCGTTATCATGAGATGTCAAAATGGAGGTCATCAATCAGACAATGATTGGATATCCCAACGCAGGAACAGCAAATAAGCATCAGCCCAGCTTGAGAGAAAAACAATGGATCCGAATACGTTTTTCCCTTTCTCTTTCGAGACGAAATGATACCGGACTCTCACTCGGCACAGAGACGTACGATTTAGAATTATCTTTTGAGGGTCCTGCTCTTTCACATGCATGTTCCAGATCCGGAACCTGGCGGTGTCCTTTTCGTCCATCGAACCATGTCCAGCAGATATCAGACCCGTTGGTTGGTTGCTTTTTGAGCGGTCAGGGCGTGGTGGCGCGATTGCGAGTGGACGGGAGGGAGATACAGCGTTGCGGGGTGAGGCGTTACAGGGACCTTACAGCGGGCTACTCCCCTGAAGGAATGAGAATGACAGCCCTAGAGCATGAATGGAACCAAGAAAAAAAGAAGAGCTAATGGAAGCATTACCCGATGACAAGGGTCCCGTCCATTGGATCATCTTTTTTTTCTGCCCCTGACGAGCGATCCAATGAATTATAGGCTGATTTGTTGGTGATGCTCTGAATCCTATTAGAACGAGAGAACAAAGGGTCCTTATAAACGGCACATATCCGGTCAATTGCAACAAGGCTGTGAGGAAACGTCATCTTTTAAATACCTGTGGTCTTTTCGACTCTTGAAGCAACAGATTCCCATCGCTGTTACCTCAATTGATTTCGCCTCATACAAAAAGTCTAGAGCGTCATTGTCCGGATCTGTGACCCCTGACGCATGAATCCGACTTTGTTGAAGATAGATTCAACTTGGAACATCTGAGCTGCCTCAATCTCTGAATCCATCATTCTTCTTTATACAAACATTCTACTCTCTTTGTTTGTTTAAAAGATCCTTTCTGTCTCGGTTGTGCGACTCTTCCTTGACCATCACTTCCCCCTAATTTCCATTCTCAGGGTAATCCGAAAACCCATCCATCCAATTTCTCGCCGCCCCCGATCCGCGATTAATAGACCCCCCACTCCCCATCGAAATCCCAGGTCTAAGTTCCAAGACAAGACAAGTCCAATCTTCAACTGCCGCGACTTGAACCTTTACTCTTTTTTCTCTCTTGTCCTCAACAAACAAGCTATACGAGCCAATACTTTCAACAATGGCTTCGATACTCACGACAACCGAGGCGCAGTCTCGTCGCCGCGAACAATACCATGAAGCCGATGTCGTCGTTGTAGGAGCTGGTGTATTCGGATGCGCTATGGCCTACGCTCTCGCCAACCAGGGCCGATCCGTCCTTCTCCTCGAGCGATGGCTCAAGGAGCCCGATCGCATTGTCGGCGAGCTTCTCCAGCCTGGCGGTGTCGCCGCCCTTCAGAAACTCGGCCTCGGACACTGCGTTGATGGCATCGACGCTGTGCCTTGCTACGGATACACCGTTTTCTACCACGGCGAAAAGGTCCTTGTACCTTATCCTGGTATCGACGATGGCGGAAATCCTACACATGCTTGGGGAGGTCATAGTACAGGAGACAGGAGCACGAGGCCTTCAGGATGCAGTTTCCACCACGGTCGCTTCATCAACAAGCTACGAGAGTCGTGCATAGCCCATAAGAACATTACTGTTGTTGAGACTGAGGTTGTCAAGACACTGCGCGGAGAGGCGTCGGATCAGATCCTTGGTGTCGAGAGTCGCACCATGAATAAGGAGACAGGCAAGAAAGAACAGGACTACTACTTTGGACAATTGACCGTTATCTGCGATGGTTACGACTCCAAGTGGCGCCAGGAAGTCCTCCAGTCCAAGCCCAAGGTCTGCTCAAAGTTCTACGCTCTTGAGCTCATCGATTGCGACCTCCCTGAGCCTGGCCACGGCCATGTGATTATCGGCAACGCCTTCCCTATCCTTCTCTACCAGATCGGCACACACGAGACCCGCGCTCTTATCGACGTGCCTCAAGGCATTCCTGAAGCTTCACCCGAGAACGGCGGTGTTCGTGGCTACATCCGCAACTTCGTCCTACCTGCTCTTCCCACTTCGATCCGACCATCAGCTGAGAAGGCACTCGAAGACGGCAAGATCCCCCGAAGCATGCCCAACAGCTGGCTTCCTCCTACGAAGCAGCGTGCCAACGGAGCGATCCTTCTCGGCGACGCTATGAACATGCGCCACCCGCTCACAGGTGGTGGTATGACTGTTGCATTCAACGACGTTGTTATCCTGTCTGAGCTCCTGCACCCTGATAGGGTCGGCGATCTTGGCGATTCTAAGCTGGTCAACAATGCGCTCGACGAGCTTTACTGGAAGCGCAAGCCTTTGACAGGAATTATCAATGTCCTTGCTCAGGCTCTTTACTCTCTGTTCGCTGCCAACGACCGCCAACTACGTGCTCTTCAGCATGGATGCTTCACCTACTTCAAGCGCGGCGACACTGACGGTCCTGCTTCTCTCCTCGCCGGTATCCTCCAACGTCCTTTCATCCTCTTCTACCACTTCTTCTCCGTCGCCTTTCTCGCTATCTGGCTCAACGCATGCTCCGTTATCGGCTGCGGAATCTTTGGTATCTTCAAGTTCCCTCTGGCCATCATCGACGCCCTCCTCATCCTGTGGAAGGCATGCGTTGTTTTCGTGCCCATTATGTGGCGTGAGACTTTTCAGTAGAACTTGACATATCAAAAGGGAAAATGAGCATGGGAATTTTATGTAGCGAAAGCTGCGGGCGTTTATGGAGCTTTGGCTTTGGGATCTTGACGTCCAGCTTCTTTGAAAAGAGTCCATGTTTATAGATCGGGAGTTATCTTTGAGAAAAGGAAGGGGCTGTCGTATATATTTCATGGATGGTTATGAGACATTTGAACATTTTGAAATGTTGAGCGTGGGAGTGGCTTTTTATTAGATATACACACACGCTTGACCTGAGGCTAGACCTTGGGGATCAAGTAAACATTCATACCAAGATTAATACTAATTGCAAACTGATACCTTTTGTTCACTCGTGCGACTGGATGACGATTAGAAATGCTAAGGTGCTCAGTAGGTAGCAGAAATTATCCGTCGGCTTTGAGTTGAAAGTAATGGCCTAGATGCTAATTATGGTGTGGCCAAATTATTTCATCTCGGGTCTCACAATTGGTGATTATCCCGAAACTCTGATGAAAGCTGGATGGCCTTGTGCCTGGTGTGTAGGAACAGTAGACTTGTATTCAACTTCGTTTAGAAAGATCTCTTTATGATCATTAATGTCTACGCTTGTATCCTCATTTCTTTCTTTCCCTTGGTATATCCACCTATGTCAATCTTCGTCGATAGACACCAAACATCCAACTGGCCCGTAGCACCGCAAGACCAAGAGCCATCTTGATGCTGTCCTGGATGACATTGAGCTTGCTTCCACCCACCTCATGCCACTCGATCGGCACCTCGGCAACCTTGATGCCAGGACTAGTGCCAATAACACTGCCGTCGTGGCCGAGAACTGGTGTTGCGGGGGCTGACTCGGCAAGCATGAGCATCTCAATGTCGAAAATCCAGCCCTCGGTGTGCATGTAGGGGATGATGTGAGGGAGTGATTCTCGGGAGAAGAGCTTGAAGCCGCACTGGGTGTCGCGGATGCGGGATGTTGCTGGGGGTGTGAGGATCATGAGGACGAGATGGAAAGATCGCATGAGGAAGTTTCGTAGAGCCGATCGCTGTGACTTGTTAGATTATTGTTTATGTTCAACCATGAGATGTAACTTACCTTGACGACGGCCTCGCTGCCAACGAGATGGGCACGACTGCCGATGGCAACGCCGCGGTGCGATCCATCAACAACTTCCTCACATCCTTCGATGAGCTTGCCCGCATCAGAGAAGCGTGAAGCTCCATCAGCATCAGCAAACAGGACATATTCACCTCGCACATGTCGGAAACCATGAGTAGTCGCTCCGCCCTTGCCTCTGTTGCGCGCGAGTGAGATGACCCTCAGAATGTCATGTAGACCGTTGTCCTGAGCGAATTGGAGAACAACATCCACGGTCTTGTCCTTACTTCCATCATCGACTACCAAGATCTCGTAACCTCCGAGATCCTCCTTAGCAGCGCTTCGGGTGTGTCGCTTAGACGCTGGATTCGTCGCGCTTGTTCCAGGACCTGTGGTACGACCAAAGTGCTCATCAAGGTAAGCGACAGCTTCCTCAAGAGTAGGGATAACACGGTCTTCTTCGTTGTAGGCTGGGAATACGACGCTCAGGCGTACTTGGGCAGGTTCAATGTTGCCAGCGTCGGGAGTGGGATAGGCTTCGGCAGGCTTGATGGACTGCTCGCTGGCCTGGCGCTCTGCAAGCCAGCGGTCGTACCAGCATGGCAGAGGTTGAGGCTGTGTTCGTCCGGTAGGATGGCTTGTGATGTACTGCTTCTCGGCGGGGTGAACGGGACGAGGCTTCGGGGCGACGAGATGGAGAATGACATAGAGCTAGAGAGGTCAGCTTGATGCGATGCGCAGGATTGACTATAGAGTGTACCTCGAAAATAGCCAGTGAAATCAAGCCGAGGAAGAGCACGACTAGGATATAGACAGGCGTTGCTTCAATCCAAGCCCAAAGAGGCTTCAGAAATTCGGGCAGGTCGTGAGGTACCGCGACAGTCATTTTTGGTGTTGAAATGGATGCGACCAGCGACTGCGGGGAGGGCGGAGGGATGACAAGTTAGAGTCAAGGAGCGTTCATCAGAAGTGATTTTTATTTTGTTGAGTAACACAGAAAGAAAAAGGTAAATGCGCCCGGTTTGGCGAAAAAAAGAAGGTTACAAAACGAAAAGAAACGCGATACGTGGCCGCGGTGATTTGCTTGTACTGAGATGAGATGAGCGCCCGGTCAAGGCCACGAAGCATCTCCAAGCAATAACCTGGGGTTACAGTTGATTACGTAGCTAGCGATCGACAGGGACCAGCCTGATAGAGAAGCATGAATGCGATCAGCCAGTGTATGAATTGGCAAATGAGATTCATTTTATTTTAGAGCATAAATGACATTGTATAATAATTTGTCTGCATTTGCTTGATTGATTGTACACACAATGGTTGTTGGACAATTAGATGATTGTTCATTGTATCACGATGAAATCCAAGAGAAAAAGCATGTGAGAATAAATGGTTCTGAATTACTTCTTGGCCAAGCCAAAGAGAGCTGAGCCTATTACTGCAGCCAGAACAAAAATAACAATCCGCCAACGCTTCTAGAAAGAAAAAAGAGTTGAGCCTAATTTGTAATTGTACATGAAAGTAGCCTACCAGAGTCCAGCTCTGGTCCCCAAATTCTTCAGTGTGGCGCCTGTCAACCAACACTTTTTAAGCTTCCATCCCTTGGAAGGACGCCATGTTTGTTGGTGGTCTCTTCCTTTTGAAAACTTAATCCCTTTACCGAAGTCCTGCTCGATCCCATTGGAGAGCTTGGTGGACTGCTCGGTTTTGGTTCTGTTGCGCCGAAGCTGCGCTGTGTGTCTCGCCAAGCAAAGAGGTAAACTCTGTTGGCTTGCTGTGTTTCAATTATGATCTGATCTTGTTGATGATGGCTTCAACCCTCCAGGGGCCAAGACAACCTTATCGATGAATAGACTTAGATCATGACACCGGTTTGGAAGCGCTGGGCAAGGCGATCGCGGGGATCTGGGGATACGGAGTATGCCAAACCATGATGAGGACCCCGAACAACCTCCTTGCCCTTGAGAGAGATAGCACGAGGCATAGTAGGAGCAGGAGCCCAGTCATAGCTCTGCACAGGAGATTGGCTTCTAGGGCTGATATCACCCTCGTAGTCAACCTCGCTGGCTTGGTAGGCTGTGCTAGCACTGCCGCTGGTGAAGGGCGATGAGGTAGATGAGCCAGGAAAGTTCATCTGGATGGCCTGGTTGTCGTGCATAGTCTCAGCGACGGCCTTTGCAGTACGCTTGCGGTTCTCGTGGCGGATCTTGGAGCGATCATGGCGAAGGGCACCGCCTGGGCCGCTGTTGACGGAGTCACTAGCAGCGTGGGTGGGAACATGGCGATAAGGCTGGGAAGTCTTGGGGGGCTTGGGTTGTTCGACTTCTTTGGCCTTGATTGTGTCCTTGTGGTCGCGGGCACGCTTGATGGAGCTGAGGATAGACATGTTGGTTGTTGTGTAAGTTGAAGAGATGGTGTTTGTAAGAAGAGTTCTTGTGTTGAAGAGTTGAGATGATGAAGTGGCTGTTGTTGTCTTGTTTGTTGGTTTGGTCTGAAGAAGAAGACGTTGTAACGGGCGAGGCTGTCTAGATATATACGAAACTCGAGGTGAGCAAGAGCCACGATGATTCACATCTTTGTGTAGCAACGTAGTATACAGGGCCAGATGCGTTGGAAGCTGGCGTCAAGGTTGAATGGGCTCCTCAGAGATACGGCCTGCAACGGCGTTGGAATGGCCGATCTTTACTCTGTTCGAGACTCCCAAGTTCAAAAGGCAAACGACCTAATCCAGGGCGTTAAAAGTGAAGCGCCACAGACGCGATCTCTTATTGCACCTTGCGGATCCGATAAGCCGGTGAATCTCAATCTTTTTGCGTATGTTCGGCACAGAGAGTCATGTGTGAAACAGGTCCAGGGGTCAAGGAGTTGAAAGCCACTTGTTGCAGATCCTTTCTCGACTGAAGTGTGAGCTGTTGTCGTCATTGAACTTTTGTAGAGGATCATCGATTCGGACAGACCTGTCTGTCTGAGATGATCTCCCGTCCTGACAAGCTGACAATGTCTTAGACAAGTTGTCAGGTCCAATCTCGATATACGCACGTGTAAAAGCACAGACGAGCCGAGATCTCATGGAACGATCTATAATTATCTCGATCAATTAACCGAAGAAGCCTCCAACAACAAATTACCCCTGTGCCTTACAGTCCAAGTCGTTGTGGCTTGCGGCACCGCGTTACGAGGGGCATAGACCGAGTCTCGCCCTCGCCTTTTCTCTCCAACATCGAAATAGATGCAGCCAGCCTCGCAGCGTAAAATGTCTGTGTGGCTGTCTGAGATCGTTACAGATTATTCGAGACCCTTTGTCCTGAACGCCACCAAGGCTGGACCTCACGAACCAATAAGTAGCATTGAGAGACAGCTGAGATTTTGAGTCACTGCTTTTCATGATGTTTCTTTCCAACAGAAGAAAGAGATCCGTCTGCCAAGATGCGATTGGATTGTATCTCGGCGTTATTGATCTTGTCCCTGATGCCAAGACAAGATCTTGACGATGTCTGTGGGGAGGCCAAAGGGTTTCGCGTTCACTAATCGGTATGATCGGCCTAGAATTGCCATGGATATTGCGGGATACATACTTCCGTATAGCATATGAGAGATACGAGATGATATGCTGAAATTAAACCGTTTACACGTCATGCTGAGGTTCGCTTGTGAATATCAAACGCCTCATCACGTCAATTAGATTCTTACATATGAGCCTCTCCAACGGTCTTGTGCCTCCATTCTCGAGACATATTGGTTAACAAACGAAGAAGCCTCCCACTTAGACGAGGGCCTGTGGCGTCAATCCTTCTTCCGAAGGGTTTCGGTGTCTAAATCTCTATTGTACCAGGTTCCTGGGTCCAGTGGGTGACGTGGAGTCACCTTTTTCACCCCTTAGCTGAAGAACTAGACGCCTCATAGTTTTATTATTGAATGTCTTTCTTGCCTCGGCATGTTCCATTTCGTTGTTTCTATTGTTGAATAGAATGGATGTCACTGATGTCTCGCCTCATGCACGAGGGAACGTGCCGTGCCCTGGCAGCTCTGACAGCCCGGGGCCTCCCCTGCAAAATGTCATGTTTTTGCGAGATCAGATCTGCATCAGGGATTGTACCCCAGACCAAGCCGAGCCAAGCACGCCACACAACTAGGAAGAGACAACAAACATTTCAATCACCCAAGACTTTTTATTGTCTAAACACTTAACATCCTAATAACATTGACCGATATCGGATTGATTCGGTTTAACAAGGTCTTGTCTCAAACCCCAAGTAAAAACGCAGAGACAGCACTCAAGAAGTACGGCAGCAAAGTCGACCCCCCACTATTTGTCAACTGCATCTTCGACCAAGCTCAATTAGGATTGCCGTCTTACGCTAGAAGCTTTAGAAGCATCGGCTTCCCAGTAAAGTTAGCATGGGGGCTGTCTACCTAAACCAAGATCAGATCTTAAGTGCGCCCGCTTATTGTCTTTTCTTTAACTGCGGTTAGACCTAGGAGTAAAGAGTTAGACACGCTTGGCTTGGGCCTTAGTCACAATAGAGACCCCTGACGGTGAAACCGATGATGCTGAAACAGTTGGTGGATTGTTTGACGGTTCATTGACTTGCATCTTGGCTTACATCAAGACTTTGAGTATTCGCTCAAGAAGCTCCGGTATGATCTCACAAGATGGGTCGATGAAACATTCAAGCCATGAAACAAGTTTGATACAAAGACTCAGGATACGATCAGGACTGACTCTTCAGGGCCCAGCCCCTTGACTCTTCCTGCCTCTTTCGAGTATCGACTCTAGATCCCCATGGCGACTTTACCGCAATGAACTCAACTCTTCATAACGGCTGGTTCCAGGCCTATCTGCTCTCAGCCATTTGACCAGCAATATCCACTCATATCCCAATAGTTCCTGCTCTATATTCACATGCTTGACCCTACACTCCACGATGGCATCTTCCGCCCTTAGCAGAAAGGATAACCCCAAGTAGCTCGTAAAGGTCATGAGGCAACCGTTGAGTAGGGCCTGCCTTGTACCTGAATCCTAATGCCCCCAAGGCAGAGGTTGAAGCTACTGTCACTAGCTACTGTCACTAAATTTCTGGGCTGTTCCACGTACTGGGTAGCAGGAGCAGTAGTTCCTAGCCAACGAAACTATACGTGTCGTGTCGCGACTATTTAACTTCTGAAGGCACAAGTGCTAGTAGTTCCTGGGCGTTATCTCTAGGGATACCACCCGCGCCGATATATTTCGCGGCAGCTGATATACTGGCAACTAGTGGTACCATGGCTGCGGGAGTTGATAGATAGCTCTGTATTTGATGGCACTTGTGGCATATCTGGGCTTGGCTGTTTATAGTTGCTCTGTGAAGAATGTTGTGCTTGAAAGCCATCGTAGTACTTTCGATTGAGTTCTCTGGTTCCTCTTCTGCCATCACTCTTTACACCATCATCGTCGATGTATCTTGTTTACGTTCATGGGTAGCCAATACTAACTTTGTTCTAGAGATTCAATATTAAACAGCAGATGCTGCAGTTCCATTCCTGCCCTCATCCTTACTAACCTTTGCGTTAATCTTAATCAATAAGACATTCTGCTTGGCAAGATAGACAAGATACGCGGGGTAGTGATAAGCCTTTCCCCAAGGATCGATTGATGACATTCTGGAGTCTCAAGACCAATTCCGCGTTCCTGCAGGATAGCGTCATGATTTAACTTAAAAGCTGAGTTTAATTGTCCCTGTCGATCCTTTTCTTTTTATTCACGATAGTGTGTTTTAGATACAGGGAAGCCGATCAGTTGGACCAAGACTAATTATTAGTAGATGAATGAACCTTGTTTAATGAATGAATCCTTGATGTAGTCGCAAGACATGTTGCAGCCATAAGAAGCTTGCCTTGTCGAGATACCATTCATCTGGCCATACTCCAACCATCTGCTGGCGACATATATTCACGGTACCCAATTCACGGTTCCCAAATATCTTGTAGTCGATTCGCACAATCTTACATTGAACAAAGAAACAGAACTTCGGGACAATGAATATTGTATTCATGCATGGCGAGCAACAATCGTTGTTGCAGAAGTTCCCCCGGTGCAGTGTAACATTCTGCAAAAGGTCCAACCTTGATGGTCATTACCGTCTCTATGGAAAGTTATACCGTGGCCCAGCAACCCATCGTGCTTTCCGGCCCTTTGGTTGATGTTGTCTTTATCGGAAGGAAGATTGCATCATAAACCCCAGGCAGCTTCAGCATGACGGACTTTTGCTGCATTGACAGGCTAACCAGGGGTCTTTCTCTGGGTCGCGCAATTGGAGAAACTGGAGAAACAAGCATTGATTGGTTCAGAGTCATTTTTCTTAGCTCGAGGCCCGCGTCATTTTACACAAGTGGCAACCACGATGAGAGTCCTTGATTGGATGATGAACACTCCATTCACCAGCCTCACTGTGGCGGTAGACGGGGCTTGCGCACTTTGTAGGGGATGGGTCGCCCCCTCCCCCCCCGAAACCGAAACTGAAGAGGATCCCAAGGCCTAAACCCAACACCATCTGGCAGCCTGGTCACGCGCATTGCCCACCTCAATCCGCAATTCTCGACAGCCTCAAACGGTCCTTGAATATATTCCGGACCCTGACTCTCGATCACCAAAAGAGAAAATAGCCGACTTCGCTTGTACCGAGGCCTTGGGTCTGTACCTTTGTCGCCCGACGTAGCCATCCGCTTGTCATTGTCGCGCTTTCCTTTTCCCGCCCGCGGTCGTGGTCGTCGCTCCCTCTCTCCCGCCGATTGCTTCCGTGGCGTGTCGCCAATTCTACTTGTCCAACTCCAACCCACCCCCGATCCGCCGACTTTCGCCCGCGCCTCATACTCAACATAATCATTGCATGGCGCATTAACGGGCATTTCACTCGCTCGATTCTCTTCTATTTTTTATAGATATTCCGACTTGTGCGTCGCAGCGCAGCGCATTTCCCGAAATCCCCGTATCTCGCTCGCATCATCATTATCGGGGCATATCCTGACATTTCCACTGTCGCGCCTAGTCTGCGCGCACATTGAGAAATCGTGGCGGCTCTTACCATCTTGACTCCCAACGAACCGTCGGAGCTGTCTTTGCAACAGCATCTCGAACTTGCCCCCGATTTGGCTGCGTATACGAAGCTCTCTACCGAGGGAGAGTCCGAGTCTTTGATGATGGCACAGCCCGTGCCTCATCAACCAACTGATCGAAAGCGCGTTAAGGTATACGAGCTTCGAAATAATGATTGGTTTGACAGAGGTACCGGCTTCTGCAGCGCGAGCTATGAGACTGTACGTCATTGATGCCTATATCGCCATTTTTGCGCCCGGATGTTATGCTGACTGTGGTGCTCTATAGCTTGAAGATGGTCGCAAAGACCCGCGCGTAATCGTCGAATCAGAAGACCATCCCGACCGTCTTTTATTAGAAACCAAGATTCAAAAGGAAGATGGATTCCAGAAACAGCAAGGCACGTCTACATGTCTAATATGCGCTCTACAGACGTCATGTGTCTAACCTGACTCACAGATACCCTGATTGTGTGGCAGGAACCCAGCAGTGGTGTCGATATGGCTCTGAGTTTCCAGGAAGCTGAAGGATGCGCATTAATCTGGTTTGTCGTCTCACTTATTTACATCCATTGGTCGCTAATGCACGTCAGGCGTTTCGTGAGTAACGTACAACAAACGTTTCATAATCAGCTATCCGGCGCTGGTAAGCAAGCCTATACTTTGGTCGTGGACTATGTTGCTGATACTAAATTGACAGATGATGGCCTTTCCGATGAACTGGCTATTGACCAAACGCAATCTATCAACTTGCCGTCCCCCGAACTCGGAAATCTTGCCGATATAGAATCGGCTATGCGGATACTTAGTGCCACCGCTAATGGCCGAGATGGACTCGCCAAGACGATTATGGCTGAAGATTTTATTGGCAAGATCGTTCCCCTGGTTGAGATGGCGGAAGATCTCGAGAGTCTCCAAGATTTGCATCGACTTTGCAATATCATGAAGACCGTCATTCTTCTAAACGACACTTCGATTATCGAACACGCAGTATCAGACGAATGTGTCCTGGGTGTTGTTGGTGCCCTAGAGTACGATCCTGACTTTCCTAGTCATAAAGCCAATCATCGACACTGGTTGGGTAACCAAGGCCGCTACAAAGAGGTGGTTCCGATTGAAGACGACCAGATCCGCAGGAAAATTCACCAAACATATCGATTGCAGTACTTGAAGGACGTCGTCCTCGCTCGTATCCTTGATGACCCCACCTTCTCGGTTCTCAACTCTCTCATCTTTTTCAACCAGGTTGACATAGTTCAACATTTGCAAACCAATGCAGCTTTCCTTGGCGACCTTTTTGGCATCTTCAGTCCTTCAAACGATGATCAGAAGAGGAAGAAGGAAGCCGTGCTGTTCATTCAACAATGCTGCGCCATCGCCAAAAACATTCAGCCACCAAACCGCCAGACACTATACAACAACTTTCTGGCCCATGGACTTCTCCAAGTCATCAATTTCGGATTGCGGCATCATGACGTTGGTGTTAGAGTCGGTGCTACTGACATCCTGATATCTATCATTGATCATGACCCTCAGATGATTCGACAAACATTATACCGACAAGTACACGAGAAAGTGACCCCTCTGACCGACTCTTTAATCGATCTTCTTCTAGTCGAGGTTGACCTTGGTGTCAAATCTCAAATATCCGAAGCCCTCAAGGTTCTCTTAGATCCTGGCCCACAGCAAATGCAAAGTGAGGCTTTTCAAAAAGCAAATGGTAAGTCTGATAACCAAAAAGGACATCGAGACTCTGCTAAAACCCCTCAAGAAGTGTTTTTACACGAATTTTACGAATCATCAGCACCGAAGTTGTTCAAGCCATTGGTCGACTTGGAGAAGCGAACCGATATGAATTTTACTGTCCAACAGGCCTCGATGTTCACGTATCTTATCGAGATCCTGACATTCTTCATCCGTCAGCATACTTTGCGCGTCAAGTTTTATGTCATGAGTCATGATATTGTCAAGCGCGTGTCTCAGCTCCTCGCGTGTCCCGAGAAGTTCTTGCGACTAGGTTTGAGATAACCCAATACCTTAACCTGACTCTTACTGACTTGTATAGTTGCCATTCGCTTCTTCCGCTCAGTCATTGGCATGCAAGATGAGTTCTACATCAAGCATCTCGTAGAGAAGCAAGTGCTGGGACCCATTCTCGAGGTACTCATCGAAACCATGCCTCGCGACAACCTATTAAGTTCGGCTTGTCTCGAGTTCTTTGAGTTCATCAAGAAAGAAACCCTTAAAGATGCCATCAAGTACCTTGTTGTCAACCATAGAGAACAACTAATGAGTTTGAGCTATATGCCGACATTCCGGTTCATCGTTTCTCAGTACGACTGCACGCAAGGATACACCTCGAACGTCGATTATTTCATGGAAGGCGAAGATGAGATGGGTAGAAGGCCCCCACCAAACACAAGACTGGCGGAACAAATCACTGTCGACCAAGAACAAGAGGAGTACTGGGCCGTGTCCGATCCTGAAGACGAAGAGGACCATAGCAAGGATGGAGAGAAGACGCCGTCTACGAATGGATCTATCACCTCGAAGCTTCTGGTCGATTACGCGTCTGACGAGGAGACGGACGAGAACGCCGACCCCGAAGCAACCCCTGAGCATAGTGATGTGGCATCGGATGCTGTGGGCTCGCCGATCGACTCGAGCCTGGGGGGAGGTGTACCGCCACCAGAGCGACTTTCAGAGAAGCGTCGACGTGAAGAGGAAGATGACGAGGACGAGATTGGAAAGCTGATGCAGAATAAGCGACGCAACAGCAGTGGCTCTATTACCGCAATCTCAAGCAACACACGTGGCTTGACAAAACGCAAAAGCTTCAATGGCAATCCCACCAGCGGCGGTGGCAAGAAGATAGCCATCAGTCTTTCTCCCAGCTTAAAAGCAGGCAGTGGCCCAGGTTCGAACGAGGAGTCGTAAACATTACCCTTCACTGCTTTCGGCGACGGCGTACCGGTTGTTGGTCTTTTTTATTCGGTATTGATGAAATTGAGGCGTGGACGAGGTCTTGTCTCTACATAACTACATTTTGGCAAGTATATCTTGCTGGCCCAGGCATGGGCAGGCGGAGAGAACCGGCGTTGTTGTTTTGTATTATCTTAGTGGTCTCCCGTCACTATATTCTTTGGTATTCCTATGCTTTGCTGTGGTCTCCGCATCATCCTTTAACTAGGCATGTGTGGGAGGATGTTGGCATTGCTTGGTCTGGTCTAATAGGGCTCTGTCTGGACCGGAATTCTACCCCTCTTATTGGGTGATAGAGTCGTCGAGAAGCGGCGGCAACGGCATTTGGCAAGGCATGTGGTGGAACTGGGCTTTGCAAGTCGAGATTGGCAGGACTTAAAGATAGCATGTCTTTTTACGAAAAGCAGATGTTAGTTGAGCAGAGACCGATGGTCTACTACGAAGGTGGCTTTGCAGCGTTGGTGTGGAGTTGTATATCATACACTTTATGACTTCTATAGCTCTCGCGAGTCAAGCGAGGAGGAGTTGGGGTCCGGTCTCGAGACGATAGTTTACGCCGACCCTGAGCCCCTCGTAACGAAGAAATGAAAAAATCGAGTCTAAATGAAGACAAACTTTTCTCTCCCATTGCGGCAGTTGGCCTACCTACCCGCATATCTAGTCTAAACAAATCATAACCTTTGCCCGTTGTCGTATAGTCATCTCAACTCATCCGAGCTTGCCTGAGCCCATGTAAACTTTTTGAAACTCCTCTAGACTTGTCTCAACTCATTCCATTTCATCTCAACTCATCTCGTGTCGTCTTGACCTCAGACCTTTTTGAACTGTTTAGACCACTTTTCGTAACCATCAATCATCTGTTGCGTAATGTTGCGCGGCGTTCGCTGCAACACAGTCGTCAAATCACTCATAGACAACTCTAGCTTTTCGATTTCTCCGTCTTCGAAGCTCTCCTGCACGATCAGACAGGTTTCGGTACATACTGCTTTAATCTCTGCACCGGAATATCCTTCAGATAGGCGAGAAAGCTCAGGGATATCAACGTCTGGCGCAAGGGGCAGGCCGCGCAGATGTACGTTGAAGATAGCCTCACGGGTGGGCCCGTCAGGGGGACCGACGTAGAGAATCTGATCAAATCGGCCGGGTCGCATCAGGGCAGGGTCCATAGACTCGGGACGGTTGGTGGCGGCAAGGATAAGCACGCCGGAAAGAGCTTCAAAACCATCCATCTCGGTGAGAAGAGTTGTGAGCATGTTGACTGAGCCAGTACTGCGAGAAGCAGAGCCACTTCCCGATCTTTGGCCGCCGATAGAGTCGATCTCGTCGAAGAAGATGATAGAAGGGGCCGCGTTGCTAGCACGTTCGAAGAGGGTACGGATCGCACGCTCAGTTTCACCGACATACATGTTGAGAAGCTCTGCACCCTTGACTGCGAAGAAGTTGAAGCCGGATTCGGTGGCGGCGGCCTGGGCGGATAACGTCTTGGAACAACCTGGGGGACCGTACAGAAGAAGACCCTTAGGTGGAGGGCGAAGAGATCGTTCGGGGTTCTTGGTGTATTTGACCATTCGGTTGAGTACCTTCTTCAAAACGTCTTGGCCACCGACATCTTGCCAATGAATAGTAGGAGGGTTGAGGTTGATGTCTCGCATGACCGTTGGCTTGACCATACGTTTGGCTTCCTCCACATCTGACCTCCTGATAAATCGTTCCTCAGGAGAAGCTCCAATGCCTGCATCCAGGATTCGATATGATGCAATCAGGTTCGCCTCATGACAGATCATTCCGAGGTCGCGTGGGCTGTATGCGTGCGTCTTCTGTGCGAGGTCTGACAAGATTGACTTCTTCTCTGCTGGCTCAATGTGTAGATTCTCGAATTCGAGGATTTCAAGCCTCTCTTGAGTTCTGGGGATAGGCAGAGGCGTATGATCTGCAAAACCACCACGGCCCCTGAGTGAGTTGGGGATGTCTGTGAAGAAGTCAGAGCATGTGGCCACTATTAGGACTCGAGGCAGAGCATTGTTTAATGATGCACTAGCAGAGAGGCTGGCGAGCTCATCGCGCAATAGCTCGATAACGGAATCGACATTAGAGCGGTCCTTGGTGATCAAGTCCTGGAGGTTATCGATCAAAATCATGCTCGGCTGCTGGCTTTGCGCAAGCTTGAAAGTCTCCCGCATGGCAGCAAGTTTGTCCGAGGGTTTGATCCAGTGTACTTTGCCCCATCTTGTCTCAGCAATACGGTTGAGGATGAAGGACTTTCCAGTGCCGTGACCTCCGTGAATAACAAAAGCGCATGAATCCCTCTCCTTTGCCCACATCAGTTCTCTGGTGAAGCCTTCGAAGAAACGGTTGATTTTCTTGACCTGGGCAGCCATTCCAGGGACTCCCCTTAGGACCAAGTCACCAGGACTTTGGGCCTCGACTTCCGCGTTCGCTGTGCTGTCATCGACAATATTGATTGCTGTTGTGCCAGGGGCGAAATTTGCCAGGTTGTTCGTCTGTGAATTCACAGATATGACCTTGAAACTTCGTTTGTATTGGTTCTGCTGTGCATCCACCACCATTCCAGGGAAAACCTGCTGGGCTTTCTCTACAGGAGAGTCAGTTCTCTCGACCACATTATACACAAAGTGAAATTTACTCACCGAATGCAAGTGCGATTGGGAACCTCCATTCTGGTGCATAAGCACACTTCTTTTCAATTTCCTCCAGTGCCACTTTCTTATCAGAATCCTCAGTGACATCCTGCATAACCACCTCAGAAGTCTCAGGCATCGCTGTGCTCCCGAGTGTTATGCGGGTTTGGTCTCCGACCTTGAAGCCGGTTATGTCTTGGAACATCCTTGTCATCATAACGATGTTAGGGCTGAGATTCTTCTCCGGTAAGATATATAGCGAGGCTTCTCGCTGCAGCTCTGGCTGAGGTCCATCTTCCTTCGAGGCGGCGGTATCTAATCTGGTAATGATACAATGCCTTCCGGGTTTTAGGCTGCCAGTTAGAGAGAGAAGAGTGTCTCTGCTCACATAGACCCGGGCCGCCCCAAGCAGACTCGCTTTTTCGAGGCTGACACTAGCCAAGGGTCTCACCTTGACATCAACGCTTTCGGCAAGCATGATAAGGACAAAAGTTGGACCTAGATTTTATGGTTGTTAGAAGAGGATTGCCTAAAGTTTTATAACTTTAGAATAAGCTAAAACTAGGTATGCTCCAAAAGTGGGCAGGGGCAGCTGGGGCCGATGGACTGATTTGGCTTGGTTGGTTACTGTGAAGGTTGATTACCTATGTTGAAATGATTCAGTGACGAATGAAGAAGAGAAAAGTGCTGTATATATAGCCAAGATGATATTGTATTTATTTATTTAATGTTGACTTTTCAAGTCTTTGAGTTCAGGGCTGCTCAGGGGATATGACACAGCCCAAGTTTTTTTTTTAGTTTTTTTAAACATGGCAGCCACAATCGATATCTATAAGTACCAACAGCAGTAAAACACATCAGCCTTCTTACTTAAGTTCTCAACGGCAACATGGGTTGAGTCACAATATGCGGCTAAAGATAATCAGCAGACATTTACTGTAAGCAAACCCATTTTTGACTCCTCAGTTTACTCAGGAAAGGCTTTCTTATTGAAGAGTTCTTGAAACCAAGCAACAAACGGCAGGTGCGCACTACCCCACCACTGCATGTCAGCAAGGCAAGTGCGACCCTCTCCAAGACTCTCAATTCCAGAAAAGTTTCCTAAGTTTAGGGTGGCGGAAATAAATGGTGTAAATGCATGGCCTAAATTGGCATAAACTGACCAAATTATTTTGGTCGTTAGACTTTGAACAACCTCGAAGACTCATTATGTGTTGTTCCAAGCACTTGATGACTCGAATGAGAAGTCATCCCGCTGATCCAGCAATAAGGTTCAGATACCCTCGTGGCAAGATCTTATCATCAGTTCTTGCAATACCTTAACCTTGAATTGCATGTACAATGGAAGGGGTCCAGTCCAGTACAACCCCGCTAAACCACTTCGGATCTCGGCCCCAATTCCGCAAAGCGGCTTCTCTCCAGACTTGCATGGTAATTACTGCAAGGTACTGAACCTACCTGCTAAACTTCCACCATCACGAGCCTCACTCTCTCTCCATGTTTCCTCACACCCCGTCGCCCGGATGAATCACCCCAGATGGCTTCCCAGTGCCAGGGCGATCCTCGTCGTCCGCAACAGACTCGCCAATGCTAGATTCTCCACCTCCTCTGCGAAGCTGAACGAGACGAGATCCAATGCTCCTCGTAGGAATTCGTCGAATAATCGGTTCAACAATGGAAGGAAACCTCAAGGGCAATTGTCTTCGACCAATGACGCTACCAAGCATAAGCTAGTTCTTTCTGGACTTCCTACGACGTTACTACCGGCCGATTTTAATCGTCTGGCTGCTGATAGCCTCGCTGGTTGGAACGAGATCATCTCTCATGGTACCTCAACTCCGCGCACGTAAACAGAACTCGACGAGCTTACAAAAAGCCAGTTTATCAGGAACGAGACCCCTGGACTATGGAGCCACTCGGCGTATACCACATCACATTCCCCTCCGCTGCCGCCGTCAGTCTATATAGAGATAAACTCGAGCGACTCCTGCGTCTTGCCCAGATTAAGTTCAACAGCAAAAGTGGTCTTTGGACTGGCAAGTTTCCCCGAGTGCTACTCGAAAAGGACAAAGACCCCCACAAGGAACTCGAGCGCTTCACGATCCTTCCGGGTTCATACCAGGCCCGTATCAAGACGAGGCAGACCCGGGTGCAGGGCAAGATGGCCTGGCAGCATGTCATCGACCAGATTATCAAGGACTCGCACATCAAGACCGTTCGCCCTAGCGCAGTATTGATCGAGCTTCCGGAAAAGAGCTTCCCAGCGGAGCAGCTCAAGGCTATCATCGACCAGGACGGTGCTGAAAGCGGTTATAATTGGGCAATTGAAACTCATATATATGATCTCTCAGAGATTAAAGATTTGGAGAAGAAGATCTCCCGAAGCACATCGCGGGTACGCAGGAACGACGCAGAGTTCCGTCAAAGGCACTCTTCACGTTTTATCATGGTGTGCGAAACACCAGAGACAGCATGGCGGTTCATTCGCAGTTGGAATCAGCGCATCCTGGAATATGACCAGGGTGAAGGCGTTGTGTTGCGTAATCGGTTAAAAGCATCTTACGTTGACATTTAGCGACTGTAAATATATGATAGAAGACAAAAATAAAGTTAGAAACAAAAGCTCACTGGTCCTCCCAATACCTCCATCGTGTCTCCCTTGGCGGCAAGGCGCTCAGCAGCCTCTCTCGCGATGTAGCCTTTCTTTTGTCTCTGCTTTCGTAAAAGCCCTGTAATCATTCTGCAAACAAAACAAGGTAACAACAACGTTGACCGCGAACCGCAACCAGACACGTAACGAAAGCAATGTATATTAGACCCAGATCAAAAACCGAAACTCCAGACCGGATTTGCTCTCTAAGATGGGGTGGAAAGGTTGATCGGGGGAACAATGAGACATGGCCAAAACCCCTTCGCTATGTCGCGCCTCTCCTTTGAATGTGACTGATGTTTGCCGCCCAGTTCAATTCGCAGCCATCCATTTCTCTCTTTCGGTTCCTTCCCTTCCCTTGCATCTCTCCATACGCACGGAACGCAGTTTGGAATTCCACTCTCATAGTGAACTCTCCAACTCTCCCTTTCCCCTTCTCACTCAGGTACCCTGCCTGACTCATACAAGGCATGTCCTTCCCCCCGAGTTTACAAAGTTATAAGCTTGATAAAATAAATAGACGGCAAACGGAGAAATGACAGAAAACGGACGCCTTTGGGGTATTCGGTGTTTAACAGCACTTGCTGCCGCCGCCTTCGCTCTTATCGTTGACGTTGACGCCGCTCGCTGCAGGTTGGTCGTTCTTGGAGTTGTCGATAAGTCGCTTCTTGATGTCGGCGGCTAGACTGTAGAAAGCCTTGTCGATGTTGATGTTGCTCTTGGCGGAGACCTCGAGGAAAGGAATGCCCAGCTCGTCAGCAAGGCCTTGGCCTTGCTCAGTGGAAACAACGCGCTTCTCTTCCCAGTCGCACTTGTTGCCGATTAGAATCTTGTTAACACCCTCGGTAGCGTGCTGCTCGACGTTTTGGAACCAGGTTCGGATATCTGCGAGGGAATTAGTCTTATGTTTTGTTGAGGGTATGAGTGGCTCGAAAGCGAATGCGTTGGTTGATTGGTCAAGGGTGACAGGCAAGGCTAGCTGGCCACCCAGTAGGGGAGGGGCACAGCAACCAAGTATCGTGAAATGTGCATATCGAGCCGGATCGTAGAGAGTAGAGAGACGTACTGTTGAATGAGCGCTCGTCGGTGACGTCGTAGACAAGAAGGATTCCCATGGCACCGCGGTAATAGGCGGTGGTGATAGTGCGGAAACGCTCCTGGCCGGCGGTATCCCAGATCTGCAGCTTGACGCGCTTTCCATCGAGCTCAATGGTCCTGATCTTGAAGTCGATACCGATAGTGGTGATGAATGAAGGCGTGAAGGAGTCTTCGCTGAACCGTAGCAGACAGCACGACTTGCCGACGCCGGAGTCGCCTATCAGGAGCAGCTTAATCTACATAGCAGCAGAGGGTTAGCGGGAGATATCAAGAGGTCGTCGCATGCAGTGAATGAAAGCGACCGCTGCAGCGCGATGCAAGCTGTCATGAGAAAGTCGTCGTGGTTGTGATATCGAGACAGTCTGAACCCAAGGGCCGCAGGGGGCGGGTTTGGCGGGCGGTGGGGGGAATAGATTGGATAGATGGGAATGAATAGTGTATCGTACCAGGAAATCATAGTTGCGATTACTCGACATGGTTGCGAAAGGTTGAAGTAGCAAAAGCCGCTACTGTGGACGAAAGCGACGATGGCGAAGGAGCAATTTCGGATCTGAAGGAGTGAAAGGTTGAGGAAAGTTGAGGCCTCGTTTGTCCGATGGGCAATGTAGTGTAGGTGTAGACTAGGTCGTCGAGGGTTGAAGATGGAGATGGAGTTATGGAGTCGGAAGTTGGAAATGGGAATGGGGATGGGGAAACAGACTGGACGGACCACGCTCTGAGTGGAGGGGGACTTTGACCACGGGCCCGACTAAAAAGGTACACTTGGCAGGCAAATAGCCCGACTAGATACGGCGCAGTGATAGAGATACCGTAGGTAGGTACGTGTGCAGGGGCTGAGGGGCGCCTATGTCGCCTCTGGGGTCCCTTGGTTTTAGGCTGTTACAGCGCCGAATGCTGCTGATTTCGGTTGGGACTGTTTCAGCGGGCAGATGAGTTACGTGTCAGATGGACTCGATCTCAGTGTGCATATCGATGGAACACAGTTGAATAGTCCATTATTTGAGAGTGCTCAATACTGGTTTTCGCTAAATGGAATCTATTCATCTGCCTAATCTCACCCAAAACTTGAAACGACAGACAATCACTGTCAATCCACCAGATAGAAAAGCACTAACAGATAGCCGACTGCATAAACTCAATTATGCATCCACCTGTAGACAGTTTCAATTATATATCTTGTAACTGTTTATAAAACTGCATATCATTCGATATAGACTCTTCATTGGCCGTCCCCATACAAACCGCCGAGTCCTGTCACCGAGCCAGATGCCTTACTCTACAGAAATCCATCTACTTGAACATCTTCAACTCCATCTCGGCATGCCCCTGAGCAACAAATGCTGTGGCGTTTGTCTTTAATACTCGCTTTGAGTTTTCTTCCCAGAGTTTGGGTTCCACAACGGCTTGTTTCCCCTACACAATTCTGTTAGGTCCCCTCAACTTTTTTGCCCCTGGCTTACGACGTCATCTGAAGAGACATCATCACGAGACACACTCATCAACAGGTCCGCCACGCCTAGTACGTCCAAGCCATGCCACATGGCACGCCTTCCACTGCATTAGAAGCTTAGTTGGAAGCGGTGGCATCATTGCGGTACTGCAGACATCATGGGTGTTTATGCATGGCTGCGATCTATGCAGTTGAGGCTTGTGGTGTTTCACGACTAACGTTAGATAATTGCCAGTATAATAGTCACGATCTCAATTAAACAAACAGGAAGGTTACCAGAAACAAATCAATTGATTTCTCATAAAAGCTAATAAGACAAATTGTGACCGACAGCCACACAACAATCATCCATTCAAATGTACATCAAGAATTGAAGAAGAATCGAACTCAGACTTTCCGTTCTTGCACGCTTTTACTTGGGGTTGCAGATACCAAAAAGACTCTGGCAACCGCATCCACACTGCTTGGTCTTGCGGCCACACTTGCCATCGCGAGAGCAGCAGTCGCCAAACTTGCTGGCCTCACAGGTCTGGCCAGTCTCGCCGCCGCAACGGCCGTCCTCGGATACCTTGACAGGGAAGGTCTCAATGGGAAGAGGAGCAGCAGCAACAGGAGTGTCGGTGAATAGGGTGTTCTCCTCGTCGCTACTCTTGCTGCGAGTCGCAGTTTCTTGAGAGGGCAGATCCACGTAGGCAGGCTTCGAAGCCTTGGTAGTGGCAGCAGGCGCCTTCACAGTCTTGGTTGTCTTGCTAGGGACGTCGTTGCTGGGAACATTGTTGTAATCTCCAGCAGGCGCATAGTTCGAGTAGGTGTTCTTGATGTTCTTGGTCACATCGCTAGCCTTGAAGTTTCCATAAGCAGCAGGAATAGGACCGGGAGTTTCGACGTAGTGCTCCTTGCCGCTGAAGGCAGGGGGGCCATTGAAGTTCTTCGCCTTGCAAGCGTCGTTGATTTCCTGGCAGTAGTCGTTCCAGGTATCGCAACCGTAACCACCGGTAGGGGGAGCATTGTCCCAGCAGTCGCCAACCTGATCCCAGCACTTCTTAGCTGCATCCCAACAGCCAGTCTGGTCGGAGTACTTGGCAACAGGCTTGCCGCACCAGTTGGCATTCTTAGCCAAGCAGTTCTTGGGAATGAGACCATCCTTCTGAGTCTTCTTGGTGCCAGTCTCCTTGGAGGTAGGGTTCCAGACAGGAGGTCCGTGGATAGGGTATTCGCCATGCTCGTCGTAGATGTTGAAGGTCACAGCGGGATCCTTCTTGGTAACATAGCCGGGAATGCTAGTTTCGTACTTCTCGGGAATTTCAAGAGAACCCTCAGGACCGTTCTCGATGAAGATCTGAGCACAGCTCTGGTAGAACTGAGGGTCGCCCTCAGGAGCACTGTGCAGGGCGAGGATCTCGGGTCGGACGAGGTAGTATCCGGCAGGAAGACCAGTAGGAAGGTCAACAGAAAGAAGACCGTTGTTCTCGATAAGGGTGTCGACACACCACTTGTCCTCCTTCACATTGTAACCATCCTCGAAAACCTTGAACCAGCCATCGCCAGCAGCAGAGTCTGACTTCATATCGTCGACCTTCTTCATGTAGACGGAGCATGGGCCTCGGTGGCCTTCGGCAATGGCGCCCTTCTTGTGACCACTGGGAGATTCGCGGAACTGGAAGGTGAGCTTAGCACCGCCTGGTGCGGGACAGGTGTACTGGACAGCCTTGCCACCGTTTTCGCCTAGGGGATTGTCAGTCACCGATACAAAGACGTATCTAGTTTCGTGATAAACATACCGCAAGCCATAGCAGCTCCATCAATGGGGTAGATAGGGCTGTTGGCCTTGGAAGCATCCTTGGGCTGACGAACACAAGTGCCATCGCCCTGGTTCTCACCATCAATGAAGAGAGTGGTGAAGAGGGTGTGGGCATTCGCAGCAGAGGCGAGGCCAAGAACAGTAGTGAGAAACTTCATGGTGAATACGTCAAGCAGATTCGATAAAGCACAAAAGAGAAAGGTGCAGAAAACCAGTTTCTGCTAAAAACCGCTAGGGCTTAAGTTGTTGATTGCTGTAGTAAAGAGAGAGTGTATATGCCACGAGAGGGCAGTAAAGAATGACTGTCAATCAAAAGGAACGAAGAATCGAAGAGAAATGAAAGAGTCGACAAGCAACCCGAGTGCACCAGAATGGGTAAGGATGAAGGTAGAGATACGAGATGGAAAGAAGCATCACCAACTTCGTGGGAATGCTTGGATATATACTCGAATCACGAGGTCCGGAGCTCATCTCACTCAAGCTCAGGTCGGGTCAGACTACAGATCGTATTTCCCTGGGCGAACCAGGTCTGTGAAGGGTCCAGAAGGTCCAGACATGGATCGAAGTCATGCCAAAGTTACACTAGCAAGTCAACTTACCAGTGATTTGGTACGCAGGCGACAAACAGTGCCAGCATCTCAAACGGTGGCTTGACCCCTAGCTTGATCCTTTTCCCACTTGGACAAGGATAATAGAGTCCTGGGTGAGTCCGAGAGTACTACGGATATATGAGTGTTTCCTAAGTGCCTGGCTTTCTCTGTGCAGGTTTAATCAAACAGACATGGGCCATGGTCCATGCCGCTGACCGTCGTGGCCGTCAAGCTTGGAGGGTCAGGGGCCAGGAAAAGGCCAAGGCCACGATCCTTGTGGCGCATCATTTGGTGAGCAATCGCTGAGAGCCAAGATGATCAAGATGAAACGTAGTCGCAGTCGCCGGGAGAGAGAGGTCTGTGGGTGTAAGTAGAACGTGTTGGATTGGGTGGGTTGTCCAAGCTAAGTACCTAAGCCCAGGACTGGTCGGACTATTTTACTGGTACCTGCGTCAAGGAAGGCGCCTAGCCAGGCGGGCGTTTCCGTTGTGGGTGTAACCTACCAATGAGGACAGTTGAAGAGAAGGCTCATTCTGTTTAGCTACTTCCTCATTTTACTCAAGATATGGTTTACTTCTATTATTACATTTTATACACTGATTGAATAAGTTTAAATGTTTTGTACTTCTACTGCACTATTATCTCAGTATCAGGTAGCAATATGCACTTTTCAAGGATATGCAGGAAGCTTATCCGGCAGATGTTGGCTGTCTGCAAAAGCAAGTCATTACAAGGATTGATATGCATTGAAACTTGACAAATGCTGTTTGCTCACTCTAGTGTTCCTCACTCTTCAATCTCATCACTTAATTCCTTGCTTAACACCGTCTCGCTTCTGTGCGTTCTGTCAATTCTATTCATCCTTCGTGGATCGAAACCCTCAGGGGTTTGCTTCAGCCGCACACGGGCCAGTGGTATTGGGGAACCCCTGACGGTGACATTGAGCGATGTTTGACTCTGATTGACGTTGTTCTACCGTGATACTCTGGTGGATAGGGCTATTTCGATGCATGTAGCTTAATACTCTGTGTATATATCAGTATGCCAGGAATTGTATGAACATTTGGTATCAAGAACGTCAAGTATTCGACGTTGTTTCGATCTTCTTCCTGTTGTGCGATTAAAGTACAGCCTGATCGACAAGGATCTCGTCGATCCTCCTCCTCCACAAGTTTAATGCTAGGGGCCATTTTAAAACTCACCCACTGCCCCTTCATCACACTCCAACGAGCCAACGAGCCTCAAGAAATGAGTCGCATAGCCTAACATCACACACATGAGCTATTCCGCTGTCATCCCAACTCATGCTGATCACATTCGACAAACGTTGCTTTGCTTCTTGGCACGTTTCTCTCCTGCATCATAACATTGCTTTTTAACCAAGCCACGGTGTTTCCAAACGAGCTGCGAGATCCCTTTACTTTCAAGTGTCAGATTGACAAGCACAAGTCAGCTGACTGAGGGAGGTCGGCACTTTATGACTTGTTTCGAAACAACCGTTTTCAGGCGACCAAGTATGTTTCGATAAACAAAACATTGGCCGCATAGAGGTCGCCCTTTTCGATCTCTCCACTACTCTCAGGCGCTTCGGCTGCTCAAGCGAGTACCCGTAGTGAAGAGTCAGGGTATCTCAGAGCGATTAATCATCAATTGTCATATACATGCGACTGGCAGCTGCTCAAACTCCTATATCTACTTAGGAAGACCAACACAACACAAATGAGCAAACATGGCTTATCACACAGCAAAAACGACATAAATCATGATATTAGAAGGGTAAGAGTGGAGATTTGATTCTGTCTTGCGCGACCAACCCAACAAGCATCAGCGGTTTTTACTTCTCATACACTTATACAACACACACATGCATCTTCTCGAACTCCTCTGCGTAATTGGTCTGTCGTTTCTTTTTGCGCCTAGATTATAATCAACTCCGCTCTCTTCCCCCTCTCAAGCGACTTAAGCAGAGGTTTCATCTCTCACGTCCGCCGCTTTCGATATGGTACAATATGATACAGGCTGGCTATTGTTTGATTTGGTTTTGTGATTTGGGTATCTTATTCGTTGATCTTGGCAAGGATCCTAAACAAGTTGGTTAGTATACTCATTTCTTATACCAAGTGGCGCTTGGTTGCGCTATTTGTCAACTTACTCGCTGTCGCGGAAGAGCTGGAACTCCTCCTCGCCGGCCTTGACGGGAGAGCCACCGAATTGGGGGATCAGGACACGGTCACCGACGGCGACACCCATGGGTAGACGGTTACCCTTCTTGTCCATGGCACCGGGGCCAACAGCAAGGACCTTGGCCTCGTTGAGCTTCTCGACGCTGGACTCGGGCAGGAAGATGCCGCTGGCAGTCTTGGTCTCGGCCTTGATGCGCTGGACGAGGACACGGTCAAGGAGGGGAGCAAGAGCTCGGATGGACTTGATGGAGGTGGCCTACAGCGCAACAATGTTAGTTCCAGCCATTCCATCTTGTAGTTCATAGGTCCCATGCGCCTCATGCTTCAATCCCTTCCACCTTTGCCTCCCCCCGGCTTTCCAATTGCCGAGGATAAATAGCTTAAGCGTTGAGGTTGAAGCATTGGCATGATAGCATGAACCATGATTGAGGTAATCATGAACGTACCATTGTGATTAAGCTGTAAGATGATTATGATATGGAGAAGAAGAGTCGTAGATTCGTGATTGGAGAAGTAAATAAGAGGAAAGAGTTCGGCTTCGGTGATCAACGGAGTTCAAATCGGCGGTGGATCTCTCTTCCAACAGCTTCCAGAAGAGTCAGCAATTTTTTCCCCAAGCTTTCCCCTCGGCTCTGGATTTTCCCCGGTTCCGACGACCGTCACCCCACTACACCACTTATTTCGATCCATATCCCAACCCGGCATATGATGCCGAACGACGTATAAGCCAGGGTTTATGAGGCCAAGTTCGCAATATCAAATTGTATTCAACTTTTTCTTTTCCTCTACTCACTAATTATCCCTCCGTAGTCCTGTTCGTTTTCCGCTGTGATTAATCTTACGCTACACCAGTACTCTTTACAGTTGCCGATCCACCATCTATCCGTTCGTCATTCATGATGCGCAGTACAAACAAATACGTTTCCAACCATACCAACAATTGATATTCGCAATTGCTCTCAAAACGCCAAATTCCGGCATAACCCCTATCGGTTACTCCATGCCTTCTAGTAACTGTCTCTCAACCGTTCAGCATCACTTCTTCTCCGGTTGTTGATTGGCTGGTGGTTCTAAAATGTGTGTGTGGTCCTCGGCGGGGACCACCTCGCCATGATCAAATTGCTGGCAGATCACAGTATCAGCCACCCATGGCTCTTGGAGGATCTCTTCCATGCTGGCTCGTTTCTTGGGGTCGAGGTCAAGCATTCTGCTAATGATGTGTCTGCTCTCTCTGGGCAGCAAGCGCAGAATACGCCAAGGCCCTCGAATAACTTCTTTCTTTTCTCCTGAAGCAGGTGCCTTGGAGTCATTTGTGGAGCTCGCCTGTTCCGAGGTTCCTTCCGGCTTACGCTCCTGATGGGACTGCTTCTTTGTCTCATCCTCAGACAAGAAGTCTCGTGCAGGTGTGCTGGTCAAATCATTTGTCGACTTTGAGGGCGCGATTAATTTTCTGGGATCGTGTCCGGGCGTGGGGTCCGCTGCGAACAGCTTGAACGAATTGTCTGTCATTCGTGGCACCTTCCAAGGAAAACGGCGTAAAGTCATGCAGCAAAAGATAATAGCCAAAGACCAGATATCTACAGCAACAGCATCATACTCCTTGGCGTCGTAGACCTCAGGGGCGAGGTAAGGATCAGAACCAACAATACCTGAGACAAATTAGCCAAAGTCCTCACTTTGCTCAAGCCGGTACTTACCCTTGGCTGGTACTGTGCCAGTTTCAAAAGGATATTTGAAGACATGAGCGCTGCCAAAGTCAATGATTTTCATGATACCCTTACTGCTCACGACCACATTGTCCAGTTTCAGATCTCGATGTGCAAGGCCCACGCTGTGCAGATAGGTCACACCATTGAGAATCTGAAGGAAGCAGCATGTTATCTCTTCTCGTGACATCTTGCCGGTCATAACAATCGCAAAGAGATCAAACGGCGCGTATTCCATCACTTCGTACCAACGTCCCTTTTCTTGCAAGATGTCTAATGTTTCGATGATGTTGCCATGATGGAGGGTCGATCCAACGCAAAACTCAGCAGTCACTTTCTTGTTGTACTCCTTTTCGGTTTCATAGGTGTGTCTTGCACGGAACTCCTTCACAGCAAATACAGTACCATCGTCCTTGCGCTTCATCAGTCTAACCGAGCCTCCAGCTCCGGACCCCAAGAATTTGCCAAGCTTTCCATATTTGGAAGACAGACCATGGTCATCTCCAAAAGGCAGCTGCTGAGTCGACTTGGTGGAAGTTGAGGGCGCCTTGGAGCTCTTGATAGATGGCGCCGGGGACGATTCCCTCTTCTTGTTATGGTGTCCACCTTTTCGGAAGAACCTCTTCAAATCTGCCATAGAGCCTTGTCCAGGATGAAGGCTGCCGGTGGTGGTACTATCATTGTGCGACAGTTCTTCACTACTATTTCTGGCACTGCCTCCAAAAATTGAAGATCCACGTTTCTCATTGAGATTTGCCTTTGACCCATGAGGGGAGCTATGCTTCTTCTTGCGAGAGAAAATGAATCGAGGGTCGATCGAGTTCTTTGTAGTGTGTGCTGCTGGCGCTGGTCGCCGGCCTTTGGCGTAGGGGTCGTTTTTATCGCCGCCAGGGGTAAATGGTTTGGAGTAGAAGTGGGATGCTGAGCTGCGAGAAGGACTAGACTCTCGGGAAGCAGGCACCGAACCAGCTCCACCTCCAAACATGCCTCGGCGATGAGGCTGGTGCTGCTCTTCAGCTGACGATGCCCTACGAACCGCATGATCCGAGGCAGCTCGTTGAGCCGAGGGTCTCCTGTCGGGAGCTGGCGAGGCCTTTTCGTGGGATGACGATGGTTGTGGGGTGATAATCGGAGGGTCGCTCGGTTTCGATCCTTCCCTAGCCTGACCGGATCCCGCGGGAGTAAGGGGAGGAGACGCCAATGATGAGATTTGAGGGCTGCTGTGTGGGGATTGAAAGCTGGCGGATGTGGGTGTGGGCAGTCTCGTAGACTGACCAGATTCATCTTCGTTTGATGGGACCTGTGATGACATCAGTTAGCGTCAGTCGCAGAACCTTGAGTTATGGCGGCTCATCCGGGCTCTGGACATATTGCAACAACAACCAGGTTGCAAAAATCTCAGAATAACGATGTCAAATGTCGAGTTGACCGACAAAGTATCGCAGGGACTCATTGTGCGTGAATACATAGCAGGGGAGACGTACTCGGGAAGCTGGGAGCGAGAATGCTTCAAACTGGCAGTTGTTCAGGCGCAATTCTTGCAGAGGTCGTCCATGAAGTGACTTGGTGAATGCTTTAAGTTGATCGGCAGTGACTTCTGTGAAAGGGCTCGATTGATCTCTGTCTTCTTGTTCCACGTTCGATGACGACGGCTCTACATTAACGGGTTGTGTGGGGGAGATCTCCTCGACGGCGGAAGAGAACCGGACACCGGAAACATCTTCAGGCGCATCTTCCTTGACCTCTGGGACTTGTTGAGGTTTCTGAATCGATTCTGGAGCTTCTAATGGAGATGTCTGTTAGCGATTGTACCACAACTGTTTCGCAATGTGGTTGAGTGCGCGCAGAGGAGAGGATCAAGGTGGGGCAGAGTTAACTCGGTAGAACCGGAGAATAAGCTTACCAGAGAGGTCCTTGGGACGAGAAGGAAGCTCGTGCGATGGATTTGGGGAAGCCATCTGATTCAAAATGGATGCTATTGATGGGTTGTAGTCCAAGATATCAGAAAACAAACCAAAATAGCGATATGGGGGGAGTGTTAGTGTTGTGTAGAAGAAGCGTAGACTAAAGGAGCCCAAAGTGTTGCGACAGCGATGATAAAAGAGGATGGCCCGCGCTGGTGGGGGTCCCACCTTCCCATTCTACTTCCATTCACTCTGTTTCCTTTTACTCCGGTCTCGTTTGCTTCCTGGGCAATGGCTAGTGCCCGAGAGGTCCTTTTCACGGCAATGCGGGTGCTAGAAACACGCTAGTGGTGCACTAAGAATGTTTCTTGGCGGGCATGGACATGCGATCACCATCAGGTACAATGAAAGGTGTTACTATTGCTTGTATATGTGTGCGAATATTCACGATGATGAGATTTATACAAACTATCAGTCTAAGCATCATGTCAAAGAGAGGCCTCACCAATGTTACTTTAACTCAGATTGATGCGCAAATAGCTCAGCCAAGGAATTCGGCAGGCACCAAGAGTCATGTACCTCGACTTACGAAGCTCTGTTTGGCCCTGGCACATCACTAGACAAGGTTGCTTGAAAAGAAAAAATTCAACATATGGAATTAAGGAATGGAACTCGTACCCGTGTACTACATGTTTGTATTGCAAATTAATGTTCTTCCGAGGTTGACGACATCCATATGACTAATTGTGACTCAAATTCTAAGCCATTGAGTGTGCCACCACCAAGTATATCGTAACTGAATATGTACTAATTAACGATGCAAAGATTGAGTTGAGAGACGGTAAGTATATCCAGATCCACGAATAACCTCACCCCTGTCAAACGTATCGGGTAGCCCCGATCTGGGTCACCGCTCAGCTCTGTTTCTTGGTCGACGATATAAGCAACACAGTGATAATCTCGGTTGGTTTAACAATGTCTTACTTCCATTAGCACGAGGATCACCAATACACGTGCTTAGTAGCACGATTCTGTTTATAGCATTGTGAAGCTGTCCATGTCAGAGCGTGATATGCACTGAGAAACATGAGACAAGGGAGAAGCATGCAGCAATGACAGCTGCCATTGTCCGTTTATGGAAATAAATCAAGAAATTTTCTCTTCAATCTCAAGGTTCTAGCCCATGGCGGAGCTTCCGGTCAAGCTTCGGTCGCCTCCAAGCCCTCTGGAGATAAATATCAGAAAACCTTTCATCGTCAACCAGTAGAGAAAGTGTCGATAAAAACTGACAACTCCACTTATTACCAAACGTGCTGCTAATGCTTTATACTTTGCCCGTATAAGGAATGAGTCCGCAACCAGATGAGACCTTTGCCTGAGTAATACGCAGCCACCGTATGGTGCGGCTCTTTGCATATTAGCTACTCTTTCAAGTAATCGAGTGGCGACCAAGGTCCAAGAATACACTCAGTGAATGGATCCATGATGCTATTGATTCACAGACTGAATAGACTAACAAAAAGAAGTTGCTCATTAGCCGTTAATGCTAAAATAAAATAGTCTAAATACTCGTCTAAACCATCATAAGCTTATGCTCTCAGCAGCGAATTCTTTTCCTATCCCAACAGATTCACGCTGAAAATAGACGGATGCTGGTCAATTCCAGGGACTGGTTAGCCTAGAAGATCTGGTCTTAGTTGTCGATCCTTCATTTGTGCATTGAAGCGAAGTTCAACAGTCATTTGTTGCAGTTATATGAAGCCCAAGCTCATATACCTACAGTATAGACTTTACCCACTCGGATTACTATTCTTGGATATTACGTTGTTAGATTATCCTAGTTCCTTGGCTTATGACAATTATATACTAAAATTTAGACTAGCTGTACAGAATTACTGATATACCATAGTAAGATGCATGCTGCCAGATCGCTGATCGAATAGTCTTCACATGCATGCCTTGACCTGTTCCTGAATACGAGGCCTCCTGCAAGACACGCGTACTGTGGATCTGGTTCCTGAATATGTCTATAGATATTCACGACAAGGCCAAAACTAGGTTTCATCCCTCATCATAAAGTCAATAATAGTACGACCTTCAACCACCCGCACTTGATCCATCAATGTGGCTCATTCTCCGGCACGAGCACCCTTTTATCATGTGATTACCTTCTCAACTTCTTGCCATTCTGATCTGTCACCAAGTCTCGGGCATCATCCTGCATATCTTCACTCTCCATCCAAGCTCTGATTGTTGTCTTTCTGATATATAATTGCTCCTTCGCTTCGAGTTGGGCCGAATCTGTTGTGAAGTGCCTTTGTAAGACCTTTCGTTGTTGAGTTTCAACTCAGTCGATCGTGAAGAAATCGATCCTCCTCGGGGGTCCATACAGGATGTTTCTTTGCTGAGTTCACTGTGGGAGTCCGTAGGAGATGAACGTTGTGCTCAACTGAGCTTTTGGAATGGCTGGTCCTAAACCACAGAAGATCACATGTCTTCCCGAGTCTTAAATCTGAAGCTATGGATTCTCTGATATGTTTCTCCCCTGCTTCCGCGAAGGGTAAAACTGTGCTGTTGGTAAATCCCTTTGACTGAGCCATTCTCATATATATAGAGATCCCAAGTACTTGTCCTACTCATCAGTCCAAAGTGGCGGCGCTCGATGATTGGGGTCTCTAGTTTGGATTCGAAAGTATTACCATGAAGGCTTCTTAATGATCTTTCTTTCTCAGAGTCTCACGCCTTTCGGCATGAAGTTCGTTCCAGGTGGTCTTAGTTCGCAGAAGCTCGACCAGAGATTCGTGTTCCTGTTCGGATGGCCGGTATCTGCTCGAATTTCCGTCCTGACTACCTAGCTATAGTCGGCTCGGTTCATCCTTATATATATACCCTCGGATGGCGATATAGGCCTTTTGTCGTTGTTTTCAATTCCTTTCAGGTATCCTGATGGCGCTGTCCATTGTCAGTAGAGTGACACATACAAAAGAGAAAACATGTTGACAATTACCGCCAACTATATAGAAATGGCACGGGGCCACAGGCATTTTCCATCTCATCAATGAGACTATTGATAAGGCAATGTTTAGTTTCTCTGGTCGTGGTGCATTGACCTCCTCGGAAGCAGTCTCTTTGTTCATCGGATCTGTCTTCTTCCTCAGCAGGACCCAGACCTGTGTCTCGCTCCAAGAAGGCTTCGTTCGCGGCCAAATATATATATCTCGTCGGTGGTCTTCGCTGATGACTTTTTACGGCTCTGGCCATGGTGTCACTATATCTTTCCATCAGCATCACTGTTTCTCATACCTTCCTCTCTTGAGGCATCTACCCACTCCACGAACTCGGAAATCTTTCCAGGACGAGCCTGAGGAGCCAGCGAGAGGTATGGTAACAGTCATCATAGGGGTCCTGTCTACTCTTATATGTCAGTCAAAGGAAGGGGGCTGATGAACTGACAGTACAGAGTTTGCCTGCGAGGTCTGGTGTTTGTTTCGTCAATTACGTTTGTTAGGAAGCAAGCTTCAACATCTGCATGAAAGGTTGTTACGATGATCAAACCATTCATCAGATGCCCTCGCCGATATCGCAATGTTTTCTAGCCATCCAATGTGACTGACATCAGAGCTTCGTGGACATATGGCAGCTGGCTGCCAGTGCCTGCCAGTGCTAGCCCACAGGACCAAGTTGCCTACCACCTCAACCTGCATCACGAGATAAGCTGTTTGATAGGATTTGGCACTGGCATTGATTTGGGAGTTCGTCATTGCAACTATGCATTACCCGATGTCGGCTTTACCAAGCAATTTCCCCCGGTCACTCAGCCCTTTCACCATCTGGAGCTTTGACTTGGCCCAGTCATCACAGTTCTGTTGCACTATATCTCCCAAGATCACATCGCAATCAACCTCATATAACTCGTCATCTGGAAGCCTCACATCCTCCCACATGCTGATGAAGCAAACGCTCAAGCAAGAGCGGGGCTGACGGAGTCGGTTTGTCCAGAAAACACAAACGCAAAAGATGCCGGATGTTTCGCTCTTCAAACACTAGGTTGGCGCATTCCAGCACTGATTCATCTGGTGAGCTCAAACCCCAGTCCTTATCATTAACTGTTGTACACTTCTAATATCTTCTTAGAGATTCTTATACATGCCACGTACGTGGTCTATCGTTTTCTTGATTCATAAACATTTGCTTCAAGCCACCACATTGATGCCTATCGACTTCGCCTGGAAGATGACCGCTCTGCAAAGGCCTTCCAGAGACAGACCCGAAAGTCGGAGCTCAGACTGCTTGATCTTTGCAATCTCGTAAACGTGCTTGAGTGAGATGGTTCCAACTGTTTCGTGGCCTGGTTTGCTGGCACCCTTTCGCTTGCCCTTCTTCGACAAAGGTGCTTCAACAGCGTTGAGGAGGAGCCATGAGGTCTGCGGTGTTCGGACGTCGAAGATGAATGATCGATCGGGACGCACGGTGACTCGGCAGGGAGTCGGTGTGCCGGTGATGATGTGTGCGGTTCGAGCGTTGAACTCCTAATCTCAGGTCAGTACACGATCAATCCGAGTTCCTTCACATGCTCTGACCTTGCAAAAGTCCATCGACTTTACACCCTTAGAACCCAGAGCAGGACCAACAGGGGGACTAGGACTAGCCTGTCCAGCTCCTACGATCAGCTTCACGATCTGGTCGACGCCTCCAGCACCTCGAGCCTTGGACATGACTGCGGTTGTTCTTGATTTGGACGAGTCTCGTGATGCGACAGTTCGAATGGTGTTTTGCGAACTGGAGAAATTCAAGAGCCACTTCGAGAGCTTTAGTGTGCTGATTGGTCCATATATGTGGGTCATGATGGTCTTCCACCCAGCCCACAGCTGCCACAGGCTTTGCTCCACTTGAACCTTGCATCAAAAAAAAAGTTTGGAGTTCTCTTCTCCAACCTTCACATAACAACGATTTTCTCCCCCGCGAGAGTCATACCGTCAACAAAGAGAAGAGAATCTCACCGTCGTCTAGGAAAAGAGAGTCTCGTTACCACCTAGGAAAGAGTCTCATCGCCGCCTAAGGAAAGACCGAGGCTCATCATCACCCAAGAGAAGACCGAGTCTCATCATCGCTCAACAGAAGAGTCCTATCGTTATCTGAGAGAAGATGCCTTCCACACACGACAAGGCGAAGCCGTGGGATGATGGAACCACGGATAAATGGAAGATCGAGCCATGGAAGCCCCAAGACAACGTCGGTGGTACCTTCGCAGAAGAATCAACCTTCGTAACCCTCTTCCCAAAGTCAGTCTTCTTCCTCGTGCCGCTTACTTCATCCTAACAATGCCATCTTAGATATCGCGAGCAGTATTTGAAAGAAGTATGGGCGCTGATAACCAAGGCACTGGAAAGGCAGGGTATCGCCTGTACACTTGACTTGGTCGAAGGCTCTATGACTGTTAAGACTACGCGCAGGACCCATGATCCCTCGGCAATCCTTAAAGCGCGAGATCTCATAAAACTGCTCGCGAGAAGCGTCCCTGCCCCTCAAGCTATCAAGATCCTCGAAGACGGTATCGCCTGCGATATCATCAAAATCAGGTCTCTGGTCGCGTCAAAAGAGAGGTTCATCAAGCGCAGGCAAAGACTGCTTGGACCATCTGGTTCTACGCTTAAAGCGTTAGAATTGCTCACGGAAACGTACATTCTCGTTCACGGAAACACAGTTTCAGCTATGGGTCCCTACAAAGGACTTAAGGAGCTGAGACGAGTCGTGGAAGACTGCATGGCCAATATAGTAAGTACGATATACTTGATACGGCACACAGCTTGCTAAAACGAAGCAGCACCCAATCTACCAAATCAAAACCTTGATGATCAAACGGGAGCTTGCAAAGGATCCTGAGCTTGCTACAGAGAGCTGGGATCGTTTTCTCCCTAACTTCAAAGCGAGATCTCTCTCGCACCGACGAGTCCCGAAGAATGTCACCGACAAGACCAAGAAAACCTACACACCATTCCCTCCAGCACCCGAGAAGAGCAAGGTCGACAAGCAGATCGAAACTGGCGAGTATTTCTTGGGCAAGGCCGGCAAGGAGCGTGCTGCTCAGGAGGAGCGCAAGGAGAAGCAGAGCAAGCGAAAGGAGGAAAAGACTAAGGAGCGCGAGGCCGAGTTTGTTCCACCAGAGGAGGACCGCCCAAAGAAGAAGCGCAAGAAGGCGCAAGACTAAGCGCGAGCTTTCAGTACTGCATATTGCGTGGATGGGCCACTGGTGTGAGTTGCGCCAATCTCATGCACAAGCTCTCAAGGTGTATGATACCCTGAAAAATGACTTGGCGTTCTTGTATCTGCTTAAAAGTTTAATAGTTGAGGGAAATGCTTTCAAACTAGCTAGTTTCGACATTGGTGATATTGCATTATATAATTTATCAACCACCCGTCTACAGCTTTGAGGATGCGCCGTTTGCTGAATCCCACTCAATCACCAACTTTCCGAATTGCTTACCGTTGTCCATATCTTGGAACAGTTCATCAATTCCCTGGATGTTGTCCAGCCCCTTAATCGTCCTGCTCACAATAGGCCGGATCTTCTTCTCATTTACGAATGTGACCATATCCCGGAACTCCTTCCGAGATCCCATTGTCGATCCTTTCAGCTCGATGTTCTGCAGATTCGCAGACATGAGCCAGTCCATCTTTGGGGCAACAGTCATACCATACTGGACGATTACACCACCGGCCTTTAGCAATCGCACAGTCTTGCTCACGATTTCGCCGCCTGCGCCGTCAATAACAGCATCGATATATGGCCGGTCAGCAGGTAGCTGTGCTCGAAGCTCCTTATCCCATGCCTCGTTCTTGTATACGACTCCACCCTTTGCGCCCATCTCTTTGGCCTTTGCGATCTTTGCTTCATCGCCGGACGTGACGAATACATTGCAGCCCTTTGCTACAGCGAACTGAAGCACTTGCAGCGCAACACCGCCGCCAATGCCTGTGAGAAGTACATTTGCGCCTGGGAAGGCGGCGTTACTCTTGGTGACCAATGCGCGCCAGCCTGTGAGACCAACAAGAGGTAAAGCCGCGCCTTCAGCAGGTGTGAGATGCTCAGGCGCGGGCTCGACTTCTTCCTCTGATACCACGATGTAGTCCTGGGCGGTGCCGACTTCGGTGAGCTTAGATCCACCAGTAACCGCAAACTTGCGACTATCCTCTGGGGCAGCAGGGTCTGATTCCCAGCCGCGCATTGGAGTAAGAATGACGGGCTTGTTAAGAAGATCTTGTCGGGTGACATCGGATCCGAGAGCGACGACAGTACCATATCCATCTGCTAGAATTGGGTTGGTGAAGGAAATGGCTGGGTAGAGATGGCGACGCATGAAGAGATCGCGGTGGTTGAGCGCCGCAGCTGAGAGGTTGACTAGAACCTCATTCGGGCCGGGTGTTGGCTTAGGTACTTCATTGATCTGAAGTCTAGATAACCGTTAGCAATTGGATGTTTCTTTGATGAGATGGTAGTTCTGACGGATAGTAAACCTTTCCAGGCTTCGCGCCTTCGATCTGCTGTAGAGTGAGAGCTCGAGGCATAATTGCGGCCGCGGTGCTATTAAATGAGATGTAATGAGACTTGATATGAAAGGGAAATCGTCTCTTAGAGTAATTGGTTGAAATCGTCTTGATGTCGGCTATTATGTATGAGCCAATTGATGTTAGGAAGTATGTATGAGATAGCCTTTGACTACACCGAGTAGCCATGGCCCCGCAACGTTGGTTTAGACCTCGGTTGTGTGATCTACTAAGGTTGTATAAACGCGTCGGCTCGATGATGCAAGAGCTTGGAGATCATGACTTTGATTAATAATACATAGAATTGGAATTGATTGGCATTATCGTTCTTCTCACTTCACTCTCGTCAAAACATATATACGTTGCTCTTTGTCTCATTGGGCTTTTGTTGTCTTCATGTGACGTATGGGTAAACCAGCAACAACTTACTACCCCGATATATGAGTAACAACTCTCAAATTGGCAACGAGCCTGAAGACATATACACAAATCATCCAAGCAAGTCACACGGTAGCCTCATTATGGGCTTTCTAATCATGTTCTGAGATTCGTATTGTTAAGAATCAATGGTTGAAGAGCAGCTTACCCTACAAGGTTCCTGATTCGACAACTCGAGCTCCAAGTAAGCACTTTAAATCAACTCTACCATTGTTCAAGCAGTGTTGAGAAACAAGCTGGTATATAGTAGTTATATTAAGAAGATAGGCTGTGTGTTACAAGTTGTCTTAACGTGGACGTGAATATATATCGTAGAAGGACAGCGATACTATGGGTTTTGACACTACGGTGGTGCTAAAGCAAACGAGTCGCTCAGATACCATCAACCAGCTCATTGGATTCATAATGTTCTGAGAAACTTATGATAGTATTTTCATTTATGTGAAAGTATTCTTTAGCTAGTAGCTATTTGATCCAATTCCTATGATGTGGTTCCTTAAGTAAAGCTGCTATACCAACAATTGCGTGCTTACCAACACTCCGAAAACCGGCGACTGATTTATCGTCATTCCCAACGACCACCAAACAAACATCCACTATCAAAATAAGTAACTACCACAAAGAGGATTTCCTGATGGCCGCGCTACTATCAGGCGCCGTCTATGGCGCCTCAACGATAGCATCAGGCGTATTTTTGCCCTCGAAAATCATCGACCAGTTCAAGTTCCAGGACTGGCATATGCTGCAAACCTCTCTTGGTGCCGTTGCAAGCAGCGCGTGAGTAACCATATCCCACGTATCACCTGAACACCTACTGAAACTGAGTATAGAATTATATACAAGATTGCTGAGCGTTACGGTTATGTCAAGCTCAAGCCTAGGAGCTCTTCTCCAATTGGTCTTTTTGGACATTATGATGGCAACGTCCTAGGTGGTTTTCTGCTTGGAGCTGGTATGGCTTTCTCAGGATCTTGTCCTGGGACATTATTCGCGCAGGTCGGAGCTGGATTACGGACAGGACTATATGCTCTTGGCGGAGCTATCGCTGGTGGTATCGCATACACTGGCTATGTTGCACAGGCAGCTAAGGCTCAAAGAGAGAAGGCGGACGTGAAGCCTGAGACCGTGACTCTAGATGAGAACCTTGGTCTGTCGAAAGATACAACGGTGGCTGTGTTCGAATCTGTCTGCCTATCTGCCATTGCTGCATCTGTCGCATACACTACTGGCTCAGACTGGACGGTCTTCTCGGCTGGCGGTGGATTGTTCATCGGCTTCTCGCAGCTCTTCTCCATCCTTATCCGTCGTTCTATGCTTGGCATCTCAGGTTCTTACGAAGAAGTCGGCAACCACTTTTGGTCGCTTACACAAGGCTCTCCTTGGCCTAGCAGTCGACAGAATACCTTGTTCGCCGCGGGTATGGCATCCGGTGCGTGGGCGATCACCAAGGTCTTCCCTTCCTTCGTGCCCAGAGATGCTATTGAGGTTAACCCATGGCTTGCTGGCACCGGAGGGTTCATGATGATTGTAGGATCAAGATTGGCTGGTGGATGCACTTCCGGTCATGGTGTTAGTGGTCTGTCGATGATGTCGACGTCAAGTCTTGTCACTATGGCCACTGCGTTTGCGGCGGGAAGCCTGATTGCACCTTTAGTACACTAGAGCAAACAATTGGATTCAATATATAAACAATTTCAAGACAACCTGGACGACAAGCTACAAGATCTACTCGTCCTTCTTACCACAACCTATCCTAGCGGTAACTTCAATTTCAATCTTCATCTCATCCTTCATCAGCCCAGACTGAACCATAGTAGCAGCAGGACGAACCTCTCCGAACCACTTCTTCAAGACTGGCCAAGTCTTGGGAAAGTCATCTCTATCAGGAAGAATGTAGTTGACTCGAACGACATCAGATACCGAAGCACCAGCCGACTCAAGAGCAGCTGCGATGTTCTTCATGGTTTGGTCAGCTTGCTCAGCAACGTCGGATGATATCTGCCCGGTTTCGTAATCATAGCTAACTCGCGTTAGTACATCTTCATAATCACAATGGAGGAAGCTTATGATCACCCGGTAGTGCCACTGACGAAGACCCAATCTCCAGTCACGACAGCTCGTGAGTATCCGATCTGCTCTTCAAAGGCAGAACCGGAGCTGATGTTTTGGCGGGAAGTCATTATAGATGAGATTCAAATTCGAAAGTCGTACAGATGAGAAGATGGAAGCTACAGATCAAGGAAGAGAGAATCACAAAGACGAGTATAAATACGAAAGGCAGTACCGCTGTTTGGTTGTTGTGAGTCACTTACACTATTCCGAATTACCTCTCCAAGGTGGGGTTCCTCGGTCAAGCCTCACTATGAAGCAGAACCGAATCGCTCACATGGTACTATGTACAAGACCAAAAAATGGCTGATCATTCTCTCATAACCATAGTCCACTTGTTAAGTTATTTTCCTTCTTCTTTCCGGGAAAAGGACGTTCTAGTATGGATGAGTTGAAATATCCAGGCCCATAGATCTATGCAAGCAGCTGGTATCTGATTGATTTCGTGACAATCGTAACGCTGGTTAACACCGTAGTATACATATTTTATTTTACACCATGCATAGAAATGCATCAACCATCTTAACCGATAAGCTCCTTGACCATCTTGGACAGCTCCTTCTTGTCCACATCCTTGCCCTCGAGAGCACCGGACAGACGCTTCATGACATCTCCCATGATGGACTTGGCCTGACCACCAGCAGCCTTGGAAGCCTCAACGGCATCCTGTACCATGGCCTTGAGCTGAGCCTCAGACAAGCTCTCAACACCGCTGTTGGAGATGTACTCGTCAAGAACCTTGATCTGATCCTCCTCCTTCTGAACGAGGTCCTCACGGTTGGCAGCCTTGGCCTCAGCGGCAGCATCCTGAGCGCCCTTCTGGATCTTGCGGATCAATGCGACGAGCTGAACATCGGTCTTGATGGGGGTCGATGTCTTGGAGGCATTAAGGTTGGCGGACATGATAGCTCGGAGGACGGTCAAGCGGGGGGTATCCTTGGCGCGCATGGCAGTCTTGAGATCGGCCTTGAGCTTGGACAGCAGAGGAGGGGGAGCATCGTCGGTAGATGTTGAGTAGAATCGGCAGACAGAAAGTCGGTTGACGGGCTGGCGGAAGGCAGGCTGGGACATGCGAACTGCCCGGAAAAGCTGCATAGATTGTCTTGAGGCCATTTTGACAGTTGGTACCAGGATAGTGGTCGAGGTATTCGTTTGCTGTAGAGTGTGTAGAGGCTGTTTGATGCTATGATATGATGACCTGGGAAGCTCAAAGCTGAAATCGGACGAGACGGGAACTCAAAATTTCCCAAGGTCCTAAGGCCCAATTGGCGATTGTGATTGGCGGTATCGATAAGCTCCAGCGCAGGCGTCAGTGGTGGATAGAGACAGTCCAGGGACCCCAGACTGCTAACCCCGACCCCATGGAACTGGTCCAATTTGTGTCATATCCGGGGAGTAACTGAATGCACGACCAGACTGCCGAAGGGCTTATCTAACAGATGCAGAGCGGTCCTTTACCATTGTTCAAGGCGCTGAACAGTCGAGGGAGATATTTTTCGATTATGCTAGCTGAATATGAAGTTTCCTGATGAATTTACCATTAAATCTTGCAACATATAGCGACATCTCAATATCACATCGACCCCTTACCCCTTATGAACAGCCTCCATGTCAATGTTTTCTCTCCTCTCTTCTGACGTCGTTCGACATGGCACGAAATACCGCTAAATCACCTGATGATACTCGCCTATGCTGGACAAGGATCGGGGATGATCCCGCTGATATTGCATTCCGCTAAGTTAGGTGTGTGTAGGATTACGCACTAGGTAGCTTTGGTGGACGAGGAACAGACCAAGCAGTGGCTTGAACGTCGAATGCTAAAGTGTTGACACAGATCTATCCGGCTCGTTCTCCAGATTTGCCCGAGGCGATCATCAAACATCAAAACCAGTAAAAAGGACATGAATCGACGATGACTGTCTCTTGCTTAAGAGACAGGTAGTGTACCCTAGCGTTGTTGGTGGGGATAAACTCGTCGGTAGTTCACTCCGACGGGGAAATGAGGATCTGGCTTGTAGCGGAACGAGTGGTGATTTCGTAGTGATACCCAACATTCATTTGTGTGTCAAGCTCGTAGAAGGAACCCTAAGCTGTGTGAAGTGTCTCTCAAACCTGTGCCCTGAAACCGTTCTGTTTCTTCCTTGGTCTTCTATCAATATCTTAGTGTTGCAGGGTGTCTTAGCAAAAACCAAGGTTGCGGCCGCAAACAACAAGTCTCTTACACATCGGTCCCAAGCTGTCGGTACCGAGTGTCCATCGGCCAGTCGTTTACGAGTCGAGTCACTCCTTAGGCCTTTATTCACAACAAGGGATGAGCAGCCACTTTCCATGGATTGTGCAAGTTGGTTAGGGAGTTGGATCTGCTCCTTCTTTGGGTAGTCCGAGCACCTGCACTTCCCCTTCTTTGTTATTTATCTACTAAGGTAGGTGCTCTTGCCGTGTTTGTCGTCATGCTATGGATAATCGTTCAACCTTCCTGCATTATCCACTTGATGGCGCGCCACTACTGCTTGCCTTGTCAACCAACAAAACTTTGTTTCAACGACATTGCAGTGTCCACTGCTCCTTCTCTTCAATGATGTACCGACCTCTTCTTGTTCTATCGTGAAGTCTCCAACTCAACGCCATGCTCCCTCTCAATATACACCATACTTGAATTTCGAATATTGTGCACTCATTCCCCAGGAATTGCCCTACCGCCCTTCGGATACTGTTATTGGGCCCAAGACCATCTTATCGACGCGGCTTCTTGCCAATGCAGACGTAACTGTCATGCCTGGGTTAGAACAAGAGAGGACGGCATGGGAACATAGCCAACTTACATGGGAAAGTATGCCTACAACCGCCATCAAATCGTTTACGTCAGACCGCTAACGCCAAATAAAGCTTCATGAAACAGAAGATGGGAAAGCTTACCTTGAAAGCCGGATTGCTTGCCTCGCTCCTCGCTTGAGCTACTAGAAGCTGGAAATCGTTGAAGGACATACTTTTCAGCGATTAGCGGAACGTCTCTGTTATCAAATTCCAATCGACTTACCCAAGAAATTGTGTGAAGGGGTACAGAGCCAGCGATGACAACAACTGGCTCACATTATCACTATTCGATCGGCCAATCTCATAATCTCGAGGCACTATATCAATCAATCAATCAGTCTTGAAACACAACAACATAACGTCAATCCGGCATACCATTTGACCAACCACACATAGGTAATGTCATGAGCCTCGATTCGACTTCGGTAAAGCCGGCGCTTCTCATCCAGCCTGCTAATTGCAATGGTGCGCGAGGATCTTTATACGGCGATTGACTATCCAAATATTGCTTTGACCACTGCGACAGAGCGTGATCTTCCCGTCTTGGTTAAAACAAACGGCTTTGGTTGGAGACGAAGGGGACATCTACTCACCCGGTGTCAGTGTGCCATTATCTGATTGGGCATTGAAGTATATTTCGACCATCTGACACCAACCGCCAGGCTTCAGGACACGGAAAATATCTCGAACATAACTTCTCCATCGATTGGCATGGATCCCTCCTGCTACCATTTGGCTGTGGACGAGATCAAAGTGGTTAGACTCAAAGGTGAATCTATGCTCGGTTGTCGTCAGCAGTTGTCTATCGACCCCGGTGTCAAACAGCCTACCTTCCGTTCAAGTCGTCAACCTGGAGCTCCATGTTATCTGGAGGGTTTTCTGGTATCATATGCGGGCTCACATCGATGCCCAGGACCTGTGCAAGATAACCAGTCAGTCAATGACCTTTACGTTTCATTATTCCGTGCTTGATGATTTGGGGTTGCAGCCGTCTTGTTTCATCCGACGAGACCAAGCACAGACGTAAATTATGCTTTCGGGAATAACGTCATGTTTAAGCGTGCTTTCAGCTAGCTTATGCCAGACAAAGCCGACGCAGGGACTCCTTTTGACCTTATAGCAATAGCCTGCTATAAATAATGTTCACCAAACGCCCATGGAGAACGTACCTCGGAATCAGGATATTGTGTAGCGACTTCCATCGCCCAATCTCCAGTGCCACAGCCACAGTCAAGCACTCTCTTTGGAGACCTGATCGGAGGGAATATGAGGCGTTCGTCGAAGAGGCCGCTCAGAACTCCGTGCATCAACTCAAGACGCGAAACTTCATCCTGGCGAAACTCGTTACCTCCTGCAGACGATTTCGATACTGAAAAGCACCATCATTCCTACCTCATCGATCGGCGCAAAATAAGTACCGTTCGTTAGGGAGTAATGTTGGTAAGTGCGTCCGCAATGCTCGACTATCTCGGTGAACGTCTCGTCCAAGGGCACGGTTCCATCTCTTTGCATGGGGGCTTAGTAAAAGTTCCATCTCTAAAATCTCTGGTTGTCTTACTCGGCATCCATCATTTTTAGAATCTGATTTTCGATCTCGATTGGCTTCTGAGAACTCCAAGTATGCTGCAGACTTGTTCAAAAGATGATAGCAAAATGAGCTAGAGTCCTCTACCGAAAAAAAGAATTTCAGACCACCATCAATCGTTGGGAAAACATGTGGTACCTAAAGCATGGCCCTAGTCCGACGTATAAGAGCCACCCTGGTGCCAGGATGTTGACCCCGAAGTGCATCAGTACTATGGCGGCATTTGCATCTAGCGGCATTACTTCCCGTCTACAGACACAAATGGGCTTCTCGAAGAATGCGGAGATGGTGGTGGACAGCCGAGACATATACCGGCAAAGCAATGCTTCTCCAAGCTTCTAATGCCGATCTTTACACTCCAGAGCGTTGAGCCATGGAGTATATTGCCACGAGTGTATCATGGACGACTATCTCAAACATCAACTATTACTATAACAACAAGCAAAATAAGAATTTGACACAACGTCTGACAGATACAGAATCGGTATCTGGACGAAAGGGTCGAGGGGGTCAAGTCCTCGCTTTCCCGACAAGGCCGGATAACGATTTCAAGACATCGCAGACTCATGTTTGCTTGGACAACCATGACTTAATCTGGGGCATGGAAGTGGCTGCCAATGGATCTGAAAACGACTGGCGGAGGCACCGAGTGTCCCATCGACGTCCTATTCTTTCCATGCTTTGTTCGATGGCACGCGTTCCACACAAAGTGGAGGGGCTGCACTGACGCATGTTTAAACATGATTGCAGTTGGCCATCTCCTCCATGCAGATACAGCTTCTGTAGGGTCTCACTGTTGTTTAGCTCATTGGAGCCAATCATCAGATCCATTTCGCAGTTGGATGGAATCCTCCCACCATCTTGAAAGTCAGGCACCCGGCTGTCGGGACTTATGCAGCCTCCATAGATGGCTTCAGACTATTACCCGCTATGGAGTGTGGCAACCAATAACCGTGAACAGTCTCACGTCGATGGTGAGGCTGTCTTACCCCAATGCTGTAACCTATGGTCACCAGGTAGAGGATACCGAGGGGCGATAGCCCATTATGTACGTAACTCCGTTCTTGGTCTTGTTGGAAAGCAAGATCGTGGTCGTACAAACAAAAACTCCTGCTGCACAATCCAATGGCAAACCATGCCAATACCGAGGACGTGGACGTGGGACCGCCTTCGGAAAAAGGCTATCTAAGCTTACCGTGAAACTATCCTCGGACCCTACTCGGTTTACTGCGCCAAAAGGGGCCAGCGAAACTCGGTTCTCTTAAGGACTCATTGTTGGCATGGACACTGAGCAGGACAGCAAGTTAGCATGTTGATTTGCCTGGTCCTTCCACAGGGGGATCTTGGAATACCAGGATCTGCGGCGTAAATGCACCATAGAGCCCACCTACAGTCGGAGCACCTCCGTATCACCAGAAACATACTTCGACAGGCCTCAGCGATAACAAAAGTGATCCACACTTGGAGCACTAGAACTTTGAAGGCCAAACAAAGATAATCCTTGATCCAGGCTCGCAAAGCTTCAAGTCTTCACCGCCTGATGTGTCCACAACTAAAACAAAATTAAGAAGCTCAACCAGGAGCAGGTTATGCAAAGCGTGGGGATGGAGGATCCTAGTGGTAGAGATGCGCACGAAGGAGGTCGCATTGCCGCATAGATGCTGGTAATGGGCCGCTAAGTTGCATTTGGACGGTTCTCGCGGCTGGTGCGCACCTGGGTCCCTCTTCGGCTGATCCTTTGTTCTGCCTTGCTCATATCATACGACATGTCGAATTCGGCGTGGTATGGCAGCCAAAGAAGAGCAAAACAGCGCCAACCAATGGCCCGGCGGCCGCACCTGTACCTATGGACGGGCCGCTGCAGCTTGTCGTTCTGCAAGTCGCAAAATGGGGGAACAAATGTCATTTGTTTGGTATGACACGCAGAAACGAGTTCTTGAAAAGCTATTGCCGATTGTACTATCGCCGCACTTTCATACAACTCACGACAGGGGATATTACAGACTTACCTTATACGGACATAGACTCACAACGGTCGTGTTGTGAGTTGGTGCGAGCCATCAAATATCACAAAAGCCTTGGAGACCGATGTGGATACCGAGAGAATGAGAGGATCCTCATGAACGGAGCGGCAATATCTTAAGGTGGAAAGCTGTTGCAAGTCTTGACCCGCATGGTGCTTTGACCGTACCTCGACGGTTGAGAATTGCAGAACAGTTGGTCATAAAGGTAGAAAAGTGACGGAGTGACGGAATGACGGCCATGACCCAATTCTTACCCCATTTTTCAGATTCAACGAAGACTCTGAGACTTGATCAGATCAGCAAAGAGCTGCACTGGACTGGATCGTGCTACAAGCGATGTCCGGATAAATTATCCCAAAGCTGAGAACGTCACAGTCGTCTCACATGGATTAGCTTGAGAAGGGTCCAGTGGCTGCTGAGAATATGTACAGTATCCGCAACCAGATTTTTGATGCCAGCAGTGGCGGGCCGCCAGCAGGGAGTCTGTGGGGAGAGATAAGCCACCAAGCCAAGCTTTCGCTTTAGAAGAGGGTCTTGGCTTGAATGCCACTTCTCTAGTGACGTGGTGAAGCTTCATCCGGCACTCACTCATACAGATAGGGCCAGTAACAGTGGGTTTCATGAAAATCAGGATAACAAGACTTCTGAGCGAGCTCAAAGAGGGGGCGGTAATAGACGGCCGACTACTAGGACGTATTGTAGCAAATGTTGCCTCACTCACGCAACGAACAAGAGCTAATGCGCTATCACTAGCACTACCTACTACGATGACAGGGGAGCCATGCTCGGACCATGGTTTGCCGACCCAGACCGTCGGGATCTGACCAGAGAGCTGGTAAAATGGTGGGTTGTTTGTTGGTTGTATGTACAGTACACATACTACATCCCGCAGAATCAACACATCACTTAGGACCTTTTCTCCGGGCAGATTTTGCTGCAGCTGCACTTTCATAAAATGTGTTCATCCAATAGTTATCACCTATCCTAAAGAACAAGGGTTGTAACGGATGCTACCATGATCATCCACGAAAAATAGCTCGTTTAACCTCTGGCTCTTCTAGCTTGCGGTGGTTTGTCATAACGACGTCTTGATTCTCAACCCATCATAATGCATACTACTCCTCGTGCCCAAGAACGCCAATGCAGAGCAACAAAAAAGCAAAGATTAGAACCATAAGTTCAAATTGTACTGTGTAGCAAACAATGGTCGGCTAACTGTTAGCCCCGCGCCGTTTGCCCACACCATGTCTGTCTTGCTTGTTGTCACTGATTCTTTATGCATGTCAGCTAGATCCCCTGCCTTGTCCGCATGCGCCGTCGGCGTACTCGTTTTTCTTTCCTCTTTTCCAAGCGATAACAATGCATTGGCTTTTTCACTGAGACAAGCACGTCGTATCAAAAAGACTATCCCTTGATTTTCTTCCCAATCACCATCATGCACATGAATCCCAATCCAGTAACGCCAACCAAATGTCCGAACAAACTGCATAGGCGGCCGAAGTCGATGCCGTACAGATGTAACATATTTACCCCTGAATGGATAGGATAGAAAAACCCTGGCATGAAAGTAACGTCATACGCTCAAGGAGAGAACATCTACAGTAGGACAGACAACGGATACCGTTGCAGGTACATAACGCCCATGAAATGTCGCAGGGCAATCAACAGTTTATATCGTGAAGCAAGCCAAGGCCTGCGCTGGCAGCCACATTTGAGGCCCTCACCAGCATTCAAAGACGGGGTTCCTACTTTTGACGGCCTCGAGCCGCTCCACAATGACCTTCCGCTGATTGCCCATTTGTCCCTCAGCTGCAGCATATCCTAGATCACCTTCCAGATCATCCGTGTAGTTTTCATGGTCACCATAGTACTGCTGTGCAATGGAGTTGCTGTTGCGACGAGCAGCGGCATTGGCGAATGAGTATCTTCGCTGCTGCCGCGACGTTTGTTGGCGTGCAGGCTCGTACATGTTGAGTGCGCGAACTGGTCCTTGGTAACTGTTTCTAACTCCAGTTGGCCGGACAGCCGGGCGTTCAGTCACATCTCCAGTGTGTTGCTCTGTGGGTGCCAAGTAGTTGGGTTCACTTGACATTTGCTCGCCTGGCGATAGAGCTGATTCTCCAGTGGGGGATGAGAGTTCGAACCGACCCGGATGGGGCATATCTGCGGGCGCACTGGCGAGGCCAAGAAGGTCTTCGATTGGAGGGTTGTTAGCAGGGGCCGAGCTTGCAATGTCGGCTTCATCCATCGATTGACGAACGTGGGGATTGCGGCGGGCTTCTGAAGACGTATTACGCATAGGAACCGCAACAGGCACATCGACCAGATCGTCCCAAACGCAAACTCGTGCTCTGCGAGTGAGCTCGAGAGGGCCATGATCCGGAGTCTTGAGCGTCTCAACGACATTCCAGGCCTGTCCCTTCATGACTGCCACTTGCTTCGCAAACATGCGCTCTTGGAAATCGACATCCATTTGAAACACTCTCTTCAGCGAGAGAACTGTTTGCGTCCACCACGAGGTTGATGTCAGTAGAGGGAGAAAGTGGTCTCTCGTTTTTTGAGAGAATGGTCGACCGATAAGATCAACGGGCAGGAATAGCCAACCGAAGGGGAAACTGAATTATGTGTTAGTTTGGTGCTAATACTGAATTTATTGACTCCAGGCTTACCTTCTCCAAGCATCTGGATGCTTCCAGGGCCATGATAATGAGTTATCAATGGCTCCCACGGTGATAACTGGCTCGTTTCCGACGTGTTTCCGACTAGAAGCACTCATCGGTCTCTGTTGCTTGTATGGGTATGATGCTCTTGTAGCGCGAGGTCCTTGCTGAGACAGGTCGACAGGTCGAGGACCCTCCTCCTCTGCAACTGGTTCCATATTCAGTTGAATTGGGTCTGACGCTATTGAGGCTTTGCCAGTCTCCCAGTCGACTTTGATCATCCAATTGTCCAGACCTCGATCTGTGTTTCGCATTATGTAGTCGAGAATGACTAGCTTCTCGAGCTCCTCACGTAACGACTCCTTGAGGTTCTCGGTCCAAATGAAATTATCAGGACCCAAGAGGTTCGCGGCCTGAGCAGTTTCTTCGTCGTCGCTATTGTATCCGTCATTCGGGGAGGCGTTTCCTGAAGGGCGACAGCTTTCGGTCCATCTCTTCTTCTTTTTGTTTTTGTTGTCGTTGGTTCGGAATCCTGACCAGTACTGATCTGGCCAAGGATGCTCACGAAGGAAAACATTGGCATCCTTAAATCCTTTCAGGAAGACCTGGAAACTGCCCGGCTTGGCAGGGAGAGGAGTCTTCTTGCGCTGGAATTTGCGGCGATCCCAGAAGGGATAGTGGAAAGACTTGGAGGCAAGCCATACGACATCGGTATACGGAACAAGGTGTGTTCTCAGTTGACAATCAAGGACGTACGCAGCTGCCTCGCTTACGTACGAGAGATTAGGAATAAGACTGCACAAACTGTCAGTAATAATACCCGGCCAGGGACCGTGGAAAGACATACCAGGCTCGTCCAAAGCAGCATGGGAACAAATTTCTGTGAATCCACTTGTTCCATTTAGGATTTCCTGCTGCGTAAGGCTCCTCATCCTTGGGCTTGAAAACACCCACAATCTTGCCATCTGGATTGCGGGCAAAGTAACTGCCAGAGCTTCCCTGCGAAATCATGCTAGGGTGAATTTCCTGCCGGATAGCGCTCCTTACGCTTTCGACAATGACTTCAAACTCTGCCTTTGACATGACACCCTCATGCGGCACTGCGGTACTCTCAGCAGTCACCGGGCGAACACCCTCAGGAGGCTGAAAGACAGAATAGTGAATTTCAAGACGCTCCTCTTCGCCATGCTGATTCTTGCCCTTGCGCTTAAAACGCGACGCAATCTCGTCGGCCCAGCGCTCGAGACGAGCATTGATCGCCTTCAAATCAACACCTGCGCTACTTCCTGAGCGGTGACGGAACTTGGGCTGAGAAGATGAAGTCAACGATTTGGGACTGGCCATGCCGGAGCGATGGCGCGGCTGCGAAACCTGGCCATATCGCGGAGCGGCTGCGGGCTGGAGAGATGCGTATGATTGGGTGAGGGGATCCTCTTCTGAGTCGTCGCTGAAGTCGTCGGCCTGTGCGAGGCGTTCATAGCCTGTTGTCGCGGGTCGTGACCGAGGCATATTGGCGATTGTATGTAGAGGCGATTATGTGTGATTTCACGAGACTGACAAGGCCATTCCACGCTGCTAGGTACGTATGTTCGTGATTTCGGATGATTCCTCGTTCGAGACGCGCGTCGTTATCGTCGAGAGGGGTCGAAGAAGGATTGATTATAAATGGGTTCAGAGTCTGTATTGTTGTTGCTGTCCCGTTTTGGGAAAAAGGAGTAAATGTTAAGTATCTAGGTTATAAAGAAGGGATAAAGAGGAATGAGAAGAAGAAGAAAAGTAGATCTAGGAAGATGAAGAAGAGAAGTACATCAACAACAGGATAACGCGCTCTCGTTGACAGTGACAACCAAAAGGAAGCCGGTTGCAGGATGACGATGGTGCCAGTTTGAAGTTGTCATGCTTTCAAGCTTGTGACAGGCCAGGCCGGGACAGGCCAAAAAAGCCACGGGCTTCCTCCACTTGACTGCAGCCTCCGCGTTGGAACTGGGCCCGAGCTTGATTGGTGGATACGTACCCCTGAGTCTGTCTGAGTCTCCCCTAAAACCAGCCAAGAAGAAGCCCGGAAGAGGCACTGGAACTTCAAACTAGGGGGTAAAAAAGGATGATCTAAAAACAACAACAACAAGGGAATAAGGGAGATCCATTGGCTTTAGTGATAAATACAGTAAGCAATTGGTTGATCTTTGCTCATCAGGAACGCGCAGGAACTTAACAGACTTTTGATATGAACAAATGCGGATTCGACTTTATGCTCTTAAAATTGGCTTGGAGCTTGGTTATGCCTTTGCTCTTTCTCCATGCACTATCAATAACTGCTCTAGCTACAGCTACAGTAGCACGGCATGGTTGAGTGGTCAGTGGTCCTCCCGGCGCCGAAAGCTCCGGAAGAGGATACGGAACGGACGGGGTCCCGGACATTTGAGTCCGCTTACAAGAACAGGCTACCAACCAACCCTCCATCTCTATCAGTCAGTCATGAAGAAAACTTTATTATGACCGGATTAATCGTCCGATATACATACATACTTTACAATTCCCATTCCATTTCCCGCATGGCAGAATAAGCGGACATTTTTACTTTCCCTTTAGTCTGATGCTTTTGACTTTAAGGCAACCTTTTTAGAATCATCATCATTCCGCTATCCTACGGGAGAGAGCGTTGGACGAAGAGTCTCGGCCTTTTGTGTTACATTACATGACAGATAGATTTCTGCATGCTGGCAGCTCACTTGGGACAAGCCAAAATCTAACTGGATGCTGCTGGAAGTGCAAAGTCTCCCTTGTATCTATTGTTTCCCTTCCCCAGATCGACGGGAATGAAGAGGGAATCTTCAAAAAGGCGCCACCAGCTCGAGAGAGGCGAAGCTAATGTACCGAACCAGGGCTGAACCAACGAGGGTTGCACCTCAAGTGCCCTGGGCGCTAACAAAATCCTCTGATCGCGTGCAACTATGATGGGGGGGACAGAAGCTGCAAATGCAAGCAAGCAAGTAGGCAAGCAAGTACCCGGCGCCAAAGCTTGGTGCATTACATATTGTCTGGTGTGGTAAACTGCTGATAATGACGGCTATACACCATCAAAAAGGGAACTCAATTGCAGCTGCAGCGGACTATTTTTCCTCATCTGCAGGTTTCTTGATAATCGATCAATCTTGCTGATACACAGGGGCTCCTGTGTTTCTCAACTGTACCTTTATCTTTTAGACATGATTTACAGGGACAAGAGACACGACTGAGCATGTTTTGTAGAGCCTGATACGTCATGGCATGCATCGCTGTGTTTCGTGAGCTCTAGTCTGGTATGATCGTCTGAAGATCAAGAGACGTTCTTGTCTATCTGGGGTAGGGCCTGTCTAAGGGAAAGCCTCTCCATACCAACCTAAGTCAGAGCATCTTTCTTTTCTGCTGATGAATTTGTCTGGAGATGGTTGTGCCACCGGCAGAGCCAAGCCAAAGACAAGCCAGACTAGTCTGTTGTACAGAGACAGCTTAGATGCTGTGCAGTAGTACTGTACAACGGCTCCCTCCGTGCACCACAGTAGAGCACAGCGCGGGGAAAGGAAGAAATGGGTTGGATGGAAGAGACCTTGGCGCCTTGTATGGAAAGTGAGATGCTGCTATTCAAGGTTCGATCCTGCGTTGGGAGGCTAAGCAACAGAGTTCGACGCCAGCAGAGAGGCGATCCCTTTGCCTTGTTATCATACACATACAGTATCTATCTGTCTTTATAGATAATATTGTCGATAGTAAACAATTATTCAGGAGATCAACCAGGGCTTGTCTTGTCTAAATAAGCGAGTGAGGGTGGACGAATTATGAGCCGTGACCATTCCATCCATCATCTGATTGCCTCAAACAAACATGAGATGAGACGCTCCAAATGGAATAGAATAGTTAGTACTTATCAACTGTTTCTATCAAGGATGTTTGACTTGGACATGGACCCCATCCCCCGGGATGTCAATGCCGCACACGCACGCTAGGCACCCCTCCACTAAAGGTAACGTCCTGCAGTGCATTGCGGGTCTTTTCTAGGCGACTAGGCTAGAGCATGGACACCTCCATTACTACCGTATCGTATCCTCCCTCTCAAGTCCCGAGGTCACTCGGTTTCTCCCTTCAAGGTTTCGTTTCAATCCCTTGGCCTAACTAAACTACTACTGTACGGTACATGTACGGAGCAGCCATTCCCAGTTGTTTGCTTCCCCTTTTCATTTATGTGACAACTATTTATATAAATGCCGAGCGAGGCCCTCCATTTGCTCAGACACTCTCTTTGACTAACTGCAACCCCAAACAAAATAATACCCTGGGCCCATCTTGAACTTACACACGGATACTGCTACCTACCACTGCCACGTCTTCTGCAGTCCTCCACCATTACCCAGTCGTTGCTCAAGTGATCACAGACCCCGGAAACCGTTCTTTCAGATATTTACTTTCGATCTGCTCGTTGTTTTTCTCCTGATCTTTTGTTCTTCTGTCTTCTCAACTATACAACTCGCTACGGTTTCACAACCACTCTCAACTACCATCCATCATATCGTATCTTAGTCTCGCCAAATAACAAAACCACAACATGACTGCTCGAGTCGCACCTGGCTCCTCATCCTACACTGAGCCACCTACCATCATCTCCCCAACTGCCGACCATGATGCTCGAGGCCGGAAGAGAGAACGAAGCATGACCCGACGAGGCAGCGTCCGCTCATTCCGAGCTGCACCAGCAGACGAGTCTAGCAACCTCCGAGGCCGCTCCCGTCGTCGTGCCGCTTCCCCAGCTTTAAGCTACACATCTCAACCTTCCTCACCTAGAAGGGTACCTTCTCCAACCCGACGCCGTCTGCTTCATGCTCGTCTTCGAAGAGAGCACTGCCCTTCCCGAGTTTCATCCCCCATTGAACAGCAGCTCCAGCAGCATCTACCTGCTCGTCGAAGGCAGCGAACTCGGAGCCAGAGCCGGGGCCCTCGGTTGGAGATGGAGCTTGGATCTCAACAGCTCACCGATGGTCTGTCCGGGTTGCGGAACGAGGTCCGAGCCTCGTCGTCTGACACCGCCGACGAAGTGAAGTCGGACGCTTAATATTCGATAATACTACCTACTTGAAGGAAAAGGAACCACTTTCAACTTTCGTTCGATTCTGGTATCCATTACCCCTGCCCCACGATCAGATGTATAAAGACGAAAAAAACCGGAAACCAGACCGATACCCATATACTTAATCCATGTTGTACGATGACGGGATGTGCCCTTGTTCATTTTCTGTTTCCGTTGCGTTGCGCTGCGCTGCGCTGAGAGCTGGTTATCTCGCATTCACAAAGATTGTGTCCTGCTATTAAACTGGTTGCATATGGAGTTTCATTTGTTATTCAAGAAATTGAGATTTCTTGACTTGACTTGATTTGTCTTTGGGTACTTAGCTATGAATAAGACGGCGCTGGGAGAATTGGATGAGATATTCTACTTATTGTTTATGAGGCTGTTAAAGGATGATACATATATCCTGGATCTATTTCATCCAATCAAATAAATTGATGAAATTCTCAAATTGATACCACATCGCAGAAGTGTCCTCTAAATCTTGGGCTGATAATAAAGCAGTCTAAATGTTGTCTAGACTTGCATCAAGTGAATGAATTAATTCATCTCATGTCCTAGGAGTAGTCTAAAGTGCAGGCAGAGTCAATGATGATCTGGACCTGAAGTGCAACGGTCGGCTCCGCTATTTCGCTTCTATGTAAGCTCTCTGATTGGTCAGATTCTACCCTAAGCACTTTTTTGGTGGTGGATATGGACTGATGTTAACGACATCGATATTTACTAGATAGAGGGTCCAGCTCAACTTTTTTGTTGCCTCAACATAGCGACTGGAGCATTCGGTTTCTTTGGGCGTTCTCTGGATACCCTTACTCTCTCTTCTCCGGCTTTGCTGTGTGTACATTACAACTAATAACGGCTCTCGTTCTTTCCTTCACCACCTTTTGGATCCCTGCAGCTCGACCTGTAGCTGTTGGTCTCAACTCTGTTCACCTTTCTGTCTGCTTGCCACCAAGCATGACTGCGTGTATTCTCAACTCTACGACTTAATCCTCACTCTCCGCCTGGCGCAAATGCTCGAACGAACCGCTGCGGCTTTGGAGTCGCGCAGCCTTCAACGGATAATCCATAGGTCCTCGAATCGATCTCAAAAGCTACATACAGGCTTCTGGCAACATGGCGCCGCCGCTATCGATATTTCCAGCTCTCTTCCTGGCTCAATGAGACCAGTTGGAGCTGCGACTCCCGAACCGGAAACACAGCAGCTCCAAGCGAATCTCTTCGCCTCGGTTTTGATGCTCGACTTCCTATATCCTACCTCGACCATACCTCTCTTACGCCGTCTATACCCTGAACTACCGAATCCTCAAACTGCGCAACGAACGGCGATTGTCCCGAATAGACGAACTTACTCTTCAATAACGACACCACCCGGCAATGACGAGGCGACAGATGAAGCTGGTTGGCTCAACAAGGACTCGAAGCCCCAAGATCCAGACCCAGAGGATGACACGAATATATGGATTGGCACAGAGGCAATAATACCGAAAAGAGGCCAGACGGATTTGGAACTGCTCCAAAACATTATAGGCACCAAGGGACGTCATTTTCAGCAAGCTTGGGATATATACTCTGGGATGGATGGCGAGCAACGGCGTCTTGTGCGTGGTCCTCTCGTCAATTATCTTTCCCGCTCCCACAGTATTGTTGAGACAGGGCGAGCTCTCTCGGTCTTTCGTCAGATCCCCACGCCCGAGTGGACCAATGAACTCTTGTCCGCAGCCATCCTCCTCCTTTTGCGATCCGGAGACCTGCCAGGAGCCGTGGAAACTTTCAAAACAGGATTAGAGGCTGGGGGGCTTAGCCACGGCCTAGAATTTCTGATGGCAGACACTGTCAACTCGCGGAATTGGCCAGTCGTCTTGGATGTTTGGACTTCATATCACAAGAGGATGGACAAAAAGAGTCCCGGTATGAAGCCGAACGTGGGACGATTGCAGCAGCTTGGGACTCTGAAGAAAAAGGGAGACCTCTACTTTGATTTCAGAAACTACCTGGTTGGCGAGGGTAAAGATCAACATAAGGAGATCCAGAAGGACATGGCTGCCAAGAGAGCTTTGTCTGCACTGCGGAGATTCTTTGCTACATTGGCTCTACGGGAACCATGTCCCCCGGCTCAGGCAAGCATCATTCTCGAGGCTCTTGGCGATAACTTCGAATATAACACATATATGAACACCATGTTCAATCGTTGGTACGATAAACTAGAAGATCGATACACAATGGAACAGCTCCCCGCCATTTATCAAAAGCAACGACTATTGCCAGATGCAGCGCCTACCATGGCGGTGTACCGCGGCTTGTTCAAAGTGAATTTCCCAAGGAACAGAGCTAGATTGGAAGAATTATACCAAGACTGGGTTCGAATCAAAGGCGGTTTGAATCAATGGGGATACGAAAAGTTTTTAAAATACTATGCAGCAAAAGGAGATGTGCCATCCGTCAAGAAGCTCTGGGCTCAGTTTGCGAAGGAGTACCCCGAGATAATCCAGGAACCCCGAGGATTCAGAAGTACGATCAACGTCTATGCTCAAGTAGGAGATGTCGAGGGCGTCAAGAAAGAGATGAAAAGGATGGTCAAGGAGTATAATGTTCAACCTGATGTCGATATCTGGAACACACTGCTCAAGGCTTACATGAGAACCGATGACTACGACGGTGTTTTGGATTTGTTCGATCAAATCGTAAGTCAACACCAGCCAACCTCTTACACTTATGCCCACGTCATGGCGATGAGTTCCAAGAAGGGTGACCTGGACACAACTCTGGAATACTTCGACAGATCTCAGCGTGAAGGTATACCAATCTCAAAAGAGATGGGACTGTCTTTGGTAGTAGCTTACTGTCGAAGCGGTCAACTCGCTGCGGCGGAGAGTTTGTGCATTGAAATGACCCATCGTAAGATTGCTTCGCAAGCCATCTGGAATCAACTGCTCAATTACAACGGCGTCGAAGGAAAGATTACAAAGGTGTATGAGCTACTCAAGCAGATGAAGCAACTTGGTGTTGAGTGGGACGATGAGACGTACGAATTTCTTCTCCAAGCCCTCGTCAGGGTCAACCGAATTCCTGCGGCACACGCGCTTTTGAAGCGTGCTGTCAATGAACGTTTGTTCCATGTCACACCCGATCATTATGCCATTGTCATGGCTGCAGCTGCACGACTCGGAGAGTCTCCAGTCGTGGAGACTCTCTTTGCCCAACTTCAGAAGTCAGAGTTGCCTATAACTTTTAATGCTTTAGTTGCCCTCGTCACTCATGCCAACAAAAAGAAGCCAGGCGCCGACCGAACGAGGTATCTAGCGAATGAACTCGTTGAGTACTTCCGACAGGCGGTCGCGGCTGCTAAGGACGAAGCTGCACCTGAAGACTTCGCCGATGCCGGGAGCATTGCGGATCTAATGCGATCTACTCCTAAGATCGGTCGAGCAATTGCTTTACTTGTCGAACTTCGAGAATTCATCTCGATCGAAGAAATGATGGGCTTGTTCGTACAGATCTTCCCCCAATATCAGACCAACCAATTTCCACCTGAAATCATGTCTGCTTTGATGCATGCGCATTACATGGATGAGAACTACGACAAGGCCTTGGAACTTTGGGAGAAGACCTGGGCAGACGTTTATGCTTCGAGCCGGAAACGCTCAGGAGAAGGTATTGCTCTTGGTACTGAGTATGAACTGTCTCGCGCCGTGAATGTAGTGGCACGCGTGTATGGAGAAATGAATGATGGAGCAGGCTTGAGCGATACTATCGACAAAGTCATGGCAGCAGGCTTTAAGCTTACCCGAGAAAACTGGGTTATCGTCATCAGCAACCTCTCTGAACTTGGCAAGTGGGATCGCGCTATGTACTGGTGCGAGACATTGCTCATGCCAACTTGGGACGGCTGGGCCTTCAAGCGAGATATCCCACACAAGAGAGAAAACTCTCGCATGTTATCAGCGCCTCCAAGACTTGTCCTGCGATTACAGGCGAAGTGGCTGGAGATGCGCAAGATGGCTGCTTGGGATCCAAAGGTCTCTCGTCTTCTCTCTACAGTCAAGGACAGTTACCCCCGTCTGCACCACGCCTTCACCACATCGGAGGTTGATGTTATACCTACAAAGTACACTGTCAACGGCAAGGAGGTTGATCCTAGTGAGCTCGACAGTATACTGCAGAGTCTGCCTTATCTGTCGCTGCTCAAGGTCAGGGACAACCTGAGAAGACAACTGGAAAAGCAAAAGAAGAGCGAGAGCAGCCTCGGAACACCAGCTGAACCTATTGACAGGGTAAAGTGGAAGCAGGACCTGCAAGCCAAGGTTAACAAATTCGCCCGAGATTGGTATCTTACACGCAAGAATGCCTATGATGAGAATCTGAAAGAGAAGAAGCGGCAAAGGTGGCTGCCCCGCGATGAAAGAAGAGAGATCGAGATCAAGGCTTCGGCCATGGGCCAAGAGCCAGTGGATATGCGAGTAGCTCGCGAGCAGTTTGCTTACTGGAATAAGTTCTGGGATCGATATGATCAGCGCCGTCATGGCGCAAGGAGACAGCCAGTCGCCCGTGGTCGTCCAAATTACCTCACGAAGAACCCGGTGGAGGCCGCAAAGATGCAAAGGTTGCGAAACAAGCGTGCTGATGATGAATGAAGATGTAAAATAGATTATGTATGAATAGCTCTTCGGAGGTTTCTTCGGCCACTTGTATGATACAAATGTCAAATCATGAGTTTAAATTTAAATACTCTTCAGCATTATTGCGAGAGATACCCTGTAAATCTGAATGTACGGAGAGGCTGATTCTCATCAGAATAAAGGTTTGTGTTGCAGTAGATTCAATTGCCTATCTAAACCTGGGTTACATAGTCTGCCTGGTATCCAGATGCTCCAAAAACGCCCTAAAAACACTTCAACTCCTACCCTAACCCAATTCCCATGTTCAGCCCAGCCGAATAAACAGTAATAACGCGACTTAGAGCAATCAATGCTCTGATCTCTATCCCAACTTGAAGATATCTAACAATGTAAATGCTCGTGCTGTGAGAGGATTTATGTTCAGTAAAGCATGTATGTTCATGCTGTCATATGTAGAATGTGTAGGAGCTTTTGTCTAGGGAGACATATCATCCCTGCGAGGTGTTTCCGGGGGAGAGGGTTGCTTAACCCCAAGTGAACGTAAGCGCTGTGAGAGCAAGCCCTCGGCACCACCGAGTGAACCTGATCTGTTGAGAGCAAAGGCATTGCCGCCGTATCCCGGCTCTCCTTTGTTGAGCTTCTCATAAAGTGCAGGTTCTGAGGATTGACCGGTATTCGAATCCTTGGTCGAAGGGCGACTGACTTGAGCCGACCCAGGAGACCGGACATCGTTACCAAGGACAGCAGTAGTGTTTGTGCTGTCGCTGATATCGCTGTCTGTTCGAGCGTGAGCCGGGAGATAGAAGGGAATAGGATCGACTGGTAAGGTGTTGCCGCCAGCAGAGCCTCCAGATGGAGAATTGTTGACAGGGAACATGTTTTCCATACCATCGAAAGTCCGGGAAGGGCCCGGAAAGAAACCAACGCTCCGCCTGCGAAGAGCCTTCTCCGTAGCTAGCATAGCAGCAGGACCAGTCTGCGCAGGTAAAGGTGGATGCATGACCCGAATTGGTTTATAAGGGGTATAGCGAGGCTCTGGCCATGTTGTTTCGTTCCTGAGCTTCTCCTTCCCATCCGGGACACGATTCGCAAAGACGATCCGGATGCTCTTGTATAGATAGTACCGACCCTTAGCAGGGCAACAGATGTGCAGATGAGCAAGGTACCTCAGGATAGGGCGATCATCAATGTTTGTCCCCGCTGTGGCAGGGGCATTGTCGATGATGGGCCCAGCTGAATAGCTGCGCTGACGTACAAATGTTTTAGTCCCTGGTTCCATGCCCGTAAGATCATATGGGACCAGGAAGAGTTTGACAGCAGTCTTGTTTGGATTCTTGACGATGATCTGAATTTGCCCCTTTTCCGGAATTCGATAACTTCCGCCTGGAGGGGCTTTTGCTGCCACAGAGCCGGACCGGCGAATGGCCCGAGAATTTCGACGTGTGATATGCTCAGAATTCTGGTTCTCAAGGCCAATGTCCATCAAATCCTCGGCTGGTTTCCTTTCTGCATGTCGACTCTGTGCCTTCTTCTTTGCTCGATGTTCGTCGTCTGGATTGGGCAGTCCATTCTCAAGGTCGATTTGACCGACATACGGGCTCGGCCCATCATCTGTGTTGGACCGCCCATGTGATGTGCTGCTGTAGCTATAGTACACAGCTGGGAATGAGAGACTGACATGAGGTGGGCACTTCAGACTGGACTTGCATTTGCCCTTTCCTAGGACGCCGATCTGTGCGACAAAGTCCAGTGGTTTGGAAGGGGTTGTCGACATGCGACCTCGAAGGATACTTTCTTCATATGAGCCAACCATAGATGCGTGCTGAAGTGGTGAAGCCTCTGCCGCTACGGAAGACCTGCGCGGCCGAAGAAATGCTGGTGTCGGTGGTGAAGCACCAGGTTGCATGAAACTTGGAGTTGAAGTTAATGACCTTCGAGGTTGGTGCGCCTGGTATGGAAACGCCTCTCTTCGATACGAAGATACACGTTGTGGTAATGAGTATCTCGGAGAGGGAGACATCCAGGGTGATGAAGCTGTTGAATGTGCCCTATAGCGACTCGTTCCAATATATCCGGTAAAACTGAATGGGTCCGTTGGTAACATATCGTGCTCCTCGGAGCTCTGCGCTTGTACTAGAGGGCTAGTAGGCGGTTTATATACAAAACTCGACGACAAAGATGAAGACAGAGGTGAGTTGGTAGATTGGAAACTCTCGGCACTTGCTGAGAATGGCACTCCTTTGTCGTGCTGGAATGGCGTGTAATGTCTAGGGGGTGAAGTCGCAATCCATGGAGTTTCTGCCGGAGCAGGATATCGACCATTATGCGGCCTACCGACGGGTGTGGTACGGTCCTTGGCTACTGCTTCTTCTTCAGTGAAGTTACCACTGTGAAGTGCCGATCTCGGTCGTTCAATACTGAGGCCATCGCGCAATCTGTTGTCGAAATCGGAATGCGAATCGGTTTTCTCGGGTGTTATTTGAGCAGGCGCAAGCAAGGTTGAAGCTTCGATAGGCGTTTGGGGGACCTTTGTCTCGATATCCAAGTTCGGATGATGTTGTACTACAGACTCAAACTGCATGGACAGTGTTAGCAAACACTCGCGCACACAAAATAGAGTCACAACGCACGTGGCGGTTTGGGATCCATATCGGGGGAGATTGCGCTCTCTTGAGTCTCTCGATCAAAGAAGCTCGATCCGATATCGCATCCTCGACGCCTTCGACTCTTTCGGGGGTTTTGGATCGTGGTGGACTGTCCGGGATAGGTCCTTCACACAGCTCAGTACGGATGCTTTCCTCTGAAAGACGTCTCAGCCCAGAGGAAGGCGCATTAATTGGTGTCGGTTCAGTAAATACCGGTTCGGATTCAGGTTCGTGACTATATAAATCGGCCTGGAAGATAGGCATGACGGCGATATTTGAGAGCTGTAACAGCAGCCGTACGTTGTTTGAGCAAAATCCGTCATGAATGTGTAAGAAAGAAGAAGTCGGAAGGTGGTTGAGGTTATAAAATAATCGTCATAAACAGGGCGTTGGTTGCCGATATTGAGGTTGGGGTGTCTTGCAGATCAGATCAATTTATCGTACTGTATGTACCGAAAGAACCGGCCGGGGTTACAAGAAGTTTGGCCAAGTGGATTGGTAGACAAGGGTATGATATATCATGTCATGCAAGCCATGAGTGAGGAGCTGTCTAGACTGTCTCTGTCAGGCACGGCGTGGGTCACCTAAAATCGAAGAAAAAGCGAAGCTGAATATGGGGAATCTGGGATCGTGGGACGTCATCCACCGATATGACGACAGTTCAAGAGCGACGATGGAGAGTCTAATCGGTCCCGTCTTCCCCTGGAGAGGTCAAAGGATTGCGATAAAAGACAGAGAGGGAACAGGGCGAAGAGAGGGAAACAGTTGTATTAAAGTAGGAGACAGAAACGATCACGCGATTTGAAGTTGATCGTGTCAAAAGTTGGTAGGTAGAAAGTTGTAAGATAGAACAAGAGCAGGAGCAAGTAAAAGCGAGGCGGGCAAAAACGGCAGGGTCCATCGAGGTAAATGATACGACGGGGACGTTAATTCCATCATCAAATGGGGGGCCGATGGCGGTGAAAGAGCGTGAATCATTCCCTAAAGAGCCCATTTTACAAGCCTACCTTGCCTATGGATACAGCACCTCAGTTGTCTAAAACTTGGCCGAGGAATACGTCGTAAATTTGATTTACACCCACATGCTTTAGCTGTTAACGACTTTCATATCTTTATCATTAAATAATCTCTCTTCAAACCCTTTCATGATCACGGTATACCAAGTACAATGTGGAGTCGACCTCAATGGCCCCAGATATGCCACGACCTGCTAACGACGTTTCTGGTTTGGTCTACGATGAAGCATCGCAAGTAAACTCCATTTTGCTACTCACAAGACACGGCAAAAGAGGAAACTTTTCACTACGCTAAAAACTAAGCTCCAGTCACAGAAGCCAGTCCCTTGCGGAGACTCACGTTTAGCGCGGTTGGGAATGAACCCTGATATGCACTTTGCTGTGCCGTGTGATGCAGTCTTGACGTGTAAGCGGACAATAAAGAAGGAAGAAAAGCAAACTGAACCAGGAACGGGCAGCAGCTTACAGTGTGATGCGAATACTGTGCCTCTTATGGACATCAACAGCTGTTCAATCATACATAGATGAGCTTTCTTGTTTATCTGTGTGACCTGGCAATGCATCGTAAACCCGAAGCAGGTATACCAGCAGCTTTTGAAACAGCCACTGCGACTCTGGCCCAACGGTTTGATGTACTTAGGTAATAGGTAGAATTCAACGGTTGAGTTTGAACTATCTGAGTATCTGCTTTTTATCTCATGGTACCTTGATGTATCGAAGTCTTGGGATCAGATTACAGAGTGCAGTACATATGGCTCCACTATAACAAGGTGAACTGAGGTGAGCTCCACTTCTTCACCGAGAACGAAAGTGGACCCAATAAGTCCCATCCTAATTCTCATCAACGACAACTTACAATTCTCATAAAAAGACTTACAAAGCCACAGACATGGCACCCAAACACCAAAAAGAAGGCGCTGATGCCGCCCCAGAGGTTAACAAGCCTAAGCATGGCTTCAGAGTCGGTCCTGAGAATTTGCCAGACGGCCCCTGGCGACGAAAAGGTTTGTCGCATTCTCCTGTTAAAATTTTCAATCATATCGCATACTTACACTCTTATCACACAGTCACCAAAGTCAAGAAGGAGTTGATTCACAAGGCAAAGGTCAAGAAGGCTTATGCCAAGATTAAGGCTCGTGAACAAGAAAATGCGCAACCTGCAAAGCCAGTCCAGCCTGTTCAGAATGAGGGTGCTGAGGCAGGCGATGGCGAGACAAAGCAACCAGAGGAAGAGGCCGAAGTGATGCACCCCACGCGACATCTCATGCTGGCAGACGAGGCAAAGGCACAGGAGAACTCAGTCGGCGAGCACAATCCTGATGGCAACAGGCGGCGCACCCGACGACCTGGCTACTATGAAAAGCAACTCACCAAGGCGGAGGAACGTCGCAAAGAGCAAGCAGCTCGACAGGCCGAGTACCAGCGGAGACAGGAAGAGCGCGAGCAGAAAATCGCCGAGAGAGAGCGCTTCAAGAAGGCTATGGCCAAGACGAGAGATCGCAACGGCAACAAGAAGCTTGGCAGGGAGAGTTCCATACTGCTAGACAAGGTCAGGAAGATGGTCGGTGACAAGAAGAAATAACGAGGTTAGCGAAACAGCGTATTGAAGACTAGGAGAGGGCGTTTGAGAGGTTCTGTTACTGGGTTAGACAAAAGTTGACACACGAGTTTGATACCAAATGGCCGCCATAATCACATCAATCCAAGGCCAAATAATTGTTTGAGTTCACAGACTGTTATTGATCATCGTGATATGAGACGTGTTGGTACAGCGATTGTCACAAGATTTGTGATATCATCAATTTTTTAAGCGCTATCACAAGTCTGCGATCGCGTTTCATAATGATTCATAACCCGCGGATACATTCGCCAGGTTTGTTTTAGCTTGAGTAGTTTGTATCGAGTCAAGCTATCTTGTGACAGCATATTCATCATTCTACCTGAGTCGGGTCCAAGCCCTGTGCTGCTGACATCTTCTGGAGTAAGCAATATGGTAAATGTTGTCTAGAATGGCAAAGCTCCAGGGTTGGTAATGCGGTGTCAGTAACATTGAACGATCTTCATGGGGTTACTGTGTAGGAAAGGGCCTCGTATGTTACCCTAGAAAGCATGGTATGATATTTACTAAATTGACATTGGCCTCATTTTGACTCTTTGGTTGGTTCTAGCTTGGCTGAAGTGTCAACCAGAAACAATACGAGGGACTTTGAGAATCATCACTCATCAGCTGCCGATTGTCACATATCCGTGCCTCAAGTTCAGCCAATGTCATTGCTCCAACAAGGGTTAGCTTGCGAGCATCTACACTCTTGAAGCATAGACAACCTCAAGTGAGTTACCTGCTGGTTATTCTCTCGAAAAACAAGCAAATATTCAGACTGCCAGGCGCTCAATTAGGAAACCCATCATGAAGACGGGGTTTTGGGATGAAAGCTTGTCAGGCTTAGTGCCTATAAGATTTAATGATATAGACTACGACTGCTTGGCTGCATGTGTTACATTTGTGAGATCCAATTTTGAAGATCCGATGTAAGTTGCCGGGCGCGCTTATGATCAAGGAGGGACGGCTGATACTTGTCAAACTGCCGCTGGCTAAAAGGGTACAGACATGAAACTTGATGGAATCGGCTAAAAGACAGAAGTTATAGTGATCTGCGTGGATTGCAAGAAGAGTTCCTTTGCTGATGTAGAGTTGAAAACGGCCACAAAAGGATATTGTAGCGAAGAGATTATCCATACTTTGAGGAGTAGACAACTTGAAACAAGCGAAGGTGATGGAGCTGGGGTTTCAAGATATGCCTCGCTGACTGTCAAGGGAAGTGATCAGCTGAGTGACAGAAACTGGAACGGGATATGCCGCGGTCGTCTGACTGGTGAGTAAGATTTATCTGCTGCTGCTACAAGGCTGTGTGAGGTCACTGAAGTCAATATCGTGAAGGTTGCATGAGGTTATAGTTGGATACGAACCGAAGTCCGATATAGGGTTTATAAGCTGACATTGATATTTGACAAGGTAGTGCCGGTAATGTCAGCCCTTGGATATCCTGGTCATGATTCAAGATATTAGTGACAAGTTGAAGAGAGGTTGTCTGATGCTCACTCAATTCATATTCGAGGGAAATTGAAGTTCCAGGGACGTGGTCGTGACAAGCTCCAGTCAAACCCATCAAGACCCCTGCACTCGAAACCGATCCATGCAGCCAAGTCCACTGAACTAGGCCCCTTTCTCACACTTGCATTGAATATCTTTTCAGGGTCGTTGGTTTCATGATGGAATCTTTCGGCCAACTGTTTGTGAGTGTGTCTAACCCTAGATGATTGGGCTGATAAAGTTGCGCTGTAAATGGAGGCGTTGTTCTACTGTACTTCGCATAACAGTAGCATTCAGAATAGGTAGCGATGTTCTACCGAAGCATGGAAGGGAGAAGATCCTCTTGTTGGCCCATCACACGTTTCATGATGTGCGTTTCGTTAATGCCTTCTTCGGGTCCAGGTCCTCTCAAGACCACAAAATGTGTTGTACATACATGACATGGAAAAAACTCAACCAATCTGTCTGAAACAACCGAACTTGAAGCGCACGCAGTACATACGATGAGGAGTTGAGTTTCTTTTTTTTTTTTTTCCTTACTAATACCGGTCATTAGCTTACCGACTTTTCGACAGGTTGCTTTGCTTTTGCCCGCTATGATCTTCAGTTACACACAGCAGTTAGAGACATACATATGCAAAGAACCTAATTTATATGGCTGCTTGCATCTGAGTTCCATCGTGTTGTGCGGGTATCCGTTTGGTGGAGGAGACTTTGTACAACTGTTCTGTACTCTGAAGCTCTCCTCCATGTCAGGTTGTTTTGCCACTGGCTTAACTTCATTCCTCGCACTCATGATTCCAACCTCCGAGTTCCAGTCCTCCTGACAACACGGTATCTATCAATGGTGCTGTATGCAATCGCAATTGGCCTTCAATGTTGCAGATTTATTGCTTAGACATCTCTACAAAAAAAGCAATGTCTCGTCAGTGATCTTATCCCTCCAGACCCCGCCTGAGCTGCCCGGCCATCGGATCGACACTGCAAAGAAGCTGGAGCTCGATCCCCTCCCCTCCATAAGGTACGGTACGGCACGGTAGACAGACCATGATCCAGCCGCTTCCGCCACATACGCCTCTTTTGTTACTTTGCATTGCCCGTTCCTGTTCCTGTTACTCCAACATGCAATGCATCTCAAGAGCTGTGTGCACTTTCTTTGACCAAAGCTTACTATTGTATTATCTTGTGCGCCCCCAGCTTCAGCCTTTTGCTAGAGGTTACCCTGCCCCTTGGACTCTGCGTCTAGCGGCTTGCGCTAGTAAGGCGTCAGGTTTGTCTGTTTCTTCAGGCGCATTGTTAGTCTCAGGACGGTCTCTTGGATGGAGATGGGAAAGAGATTGATTGTGGGATGACCTTTAATGATAGGTTTGAACCCACGAGATTGTTAATCAAAACTGCCCTCAGCTCCCTACATTTCGTATAAATCCGTTATGCCTAGTAGCAACGTGGCAGATACAACAGTATCATAACCTTGATTTAGTCTTGGAGCTGATGTCGACAACTTCACCGTCTGGATAATCCTGCGCCCCATTATGCCACTCAAGGTTTTCCCTAGTCATGCCGTAGCAACACACACGACACGAAGTCAATTTATGAGCATGTGAAAGAGTTGATTCAGCGTATCTTTCGGCCAAGGGCGATTCAATCGTTCTGCTACGTGGGTCAATATCATTCCAATAAGAGGCTCCCTACAGAGTACTATAGCTGGCATTGAATCGTTGAACACGGCATCTACATGTCAATATCGAATAGGCTGAAGGGCGGGCGGGAGTTTAAACATCCAATCAGCCTGTGTACGTTTCGTTCTTATTTGAATCAAGGTTTATTGTACCTTACATGGCGGACGGAACAGTCAGACAAACAGTGCAGTGCACCTTTCCATACCTTGACCTTTAATATTCCACAGCATGTATCATCGTATACGAGACAACAAGTCAATGTCAATTGCGCGTGTAGTTGCGTGTACTCTAGAAATGCCCCTGATGTAGGTACTACTGTACAATCCTTGCGTCTCTAAAAAAGCCCGACCGCTCAAAGCCCTCGACATCTCTTATTGAATGACAGTTTGCCAAGATGGAGACCTTGGTGAGACTGGAGATCACCTCGAGCCAAGCAGCTGCCAGCCCAGGCCTGGAACGGCTAGGGGCCGTTTAGCGCGCTGGTCCCCTGGGGCTTGACCCCTCTCACTGTTCAGTGTCCCAGGCTTAGTGGGTGATCCCCTGGGACCTAGGAACCCCCCCCTTAAGAACCTCCAGCTCTGAGTCCCGCCCGTCTTGAGCTGGACTGGAGCCCCCCTCTTCAGTGGCTGTTCATGTTCATCCCATCCACATTCGGATCCTACTCATTCCAATCCTCTGCTCTCTCCCCCAGGGACCACGACATATCCGGATCAGATCCAATCCAATCCATCCTCTCTTTTTCTTTACCCTTTTGCCTTCGCATGGTCCGAACATAATCAAGTTACTTTGTCATCCATCATCCCTTGAATTTGTTACGTCGTCATTGTCATTGCCTTGCTTGTCTTTCTTTGCCTTGGGTCGTATTTACCATTCAGTACTTCATCCAGCTTACATCCACTGGTTGTTCCGTTGTACGCCGATCCTTCCTGCAGTAACGATATCGACTTGACTGGGACATTTCCCTCCATCACATCGCTCATCACCCATCGCTTAGCTTAGCTTTTCTCTCGTAGAGATTCCTTCGCTTCCATTGCCTCCTACGTCGAATCTACAATTACAGCAACTTCTTCAAAACCCGGCCGACCTTCTTCTAGCGAATCCATCGTTAGACACCCCTTGTCCGTTTCTCAACCTGGGCCCTTGTCCTCATCAAACCCTCCACACGCCCCCTGGTTTGGTTTGGTTCCGACTGCTTGCTGTTGGCTTTCGCTCTGGCTTTTGACTTATTAGCCTGACTTTACTGGGCTGTCCACTGCTTCCTGAATTTTGAACTCCATTCAAGTTCCTGTCAGTCTCCCTCTCTGTAGGGGTACTTCTGTCGACGCTGTCAACAAATATTACTACCCCGTTCGATCGAACACATACCGACCGCCTCAACCACTTTCTTCCCGCTCCGATTCCTCGACGACTTCCGCCCACCGCGATCCCTGATCCGACTCCTTTGCCCCCCGATACGACATCGTCCATGACGCCTGCTCTCTAGCTGCGTCGTGTTGCTTGCTACCTTGGGCTGCAACAATTCTGTGTCTGAATGCCCTATTCGCTCTAGGCACCACATTTCGATCGCTCCGCCCCAGGTTACGAGTTCTAGTTTCACTCTTTTCTCAGCACATTGCCCACAATGGCCAGTATCGTGGAAGATTATTTGGAGAGTCCTGGAATGGAACAGGAGACAGACGATGTCTTCCCCTGTAAAGGTTGCGGAGAGGTACGATGTTCTGCTCGATTCACGGGAGACTTGAGAATGAATTGCTAACAAGTTGCAAAGATCCTCGAGGAAGGCAAAGCGTTCGAATTAGGTACGTTACATACTGAAGAATAACACTTCTGACGGTGTGCTTTGGTGACCCGAGACAGTCACCAGCACTTCACCGCAAGAATTACAAAGCGCATTTTACCATGGCACAGCAAGCTGACATTTTCAACAGCCGGCAACCGATGGCATCTAGATTGCTTCCGTTGTAACACTTGCGGAACACTTCTCGACTCCGACGCGAATCTTCTACTACTCGGCGATGGATCTCTCATCTGCAACAACTGCACATATAGCTGCAGCGCCTGCGGCAATAAGATTGAAGACCTAGCTATCCTTACTGGGGAGCAGGCGTTTTGTGCCACATGTTTCCGTTGTCGCAACTGCAAACGCAAAATCGAAAACCTTCGATATGCACGCACTTCCCAAGGCATATTCTGCATGGGCTGTCACGAAACTCTGATGGCTAGGCGTAGGAAAAAATCAAAAGCTGCAGCCGCTGCAAAAGCAAGAGAAAAAGAGCATTCACCTATGATCACAGAGAAGTCTTTGCCCGCTCTTCCTGCGAATGCTATACCACCAAACGCATTTTCCAACGACCGGGTAGATCCTGATTCGGATACTGCCACGGAGCTCTCTCCACGACCTCGGAATCACACCCGCCATGAGTCTTCGTCTCGCAGCAGTTCACGACCAGCTCGTTCTCCTGAGCGAAAGCCCGATGGCTTGAATCTGCCCTCTACGACCTACCGAAGCAACCGCAACTCAACCATGGTTTCGAGGAATGAAAATAATACTAACGACGATGGCTTCCTTATCTCGGTCGCCCTGGATCCCAGCCCACACCCAACGCCGAAATCAACTTCTGATAATTTGGGAGAGGGCAAATCGAAGGATGGAGACTATTTCGGTTCAGCAAAGCCTCCTTCTGAGAAGAGAAACGACTCTCGTACTTCAACCCCACATATTGCTTTCCAATCGAAGGGCCGTCAAGCATCTACTTCAGAACACGACATCCCGCCCAAGTTACCTGATCGAAAGCATTCCAAATCCTCACAACGGGAGTCCGCCAAACCATCACCCGCTATCGATGAACAAAAGACGAGCGGTCGCCGCCCACCCACAGAGGACTTTAAGCTGCAAGAGGCCCCCAAGAGCAAGAAGCTTCTCTCAAGGAGCAGCTCGCAATCGTCTAGCATACCTGCTGAGACGAACTCTGTCAGAACTAGCAATGGACAACCAAGTAAGGCTGGCCAAGGCAGTCTACCTCACACCGATAGCAATGCAACCACACCTGCCTCTCGCTCGTCGCTGGAGTCGAGGTATCTGGATGAGGAGGAGCTTCGTGCATCGATGGATTCATCGACCAGAACATCCTCTAGACCAGAGAACGCAAAGCCGCTTGCTAGGAAGGATGTTCCCTCTTCCTCCGGCAGAAACGGTATTTATTCATCCAAGTCCCAGGGCTACTCACAGACACTGACAGAAAGGTTAGCAAATGGCAGCAGCCGCCAACAGAGCCGACAAGAATCACCCGAAGATCCCACTCCTACGCGCCAAACCCCGTCTCGAAGCATTTCGGAGCAAAAGAAGACCTACACGCAACCACGTTCGGCACCCGCGCCTCCAGGCTCCCAGAGGGGCCAGAAAGATGAGAACGGCGAGCCCAAGGTCTCGCCAAAGCTACCTAGATGGAGCAGTGGCGGCGACTTCAGCATGGATGAGGATATGGCACGGATACTGGGCACTGACGAAGGCTCTACATCGATTCTCCGCAGAGTTTCCAACGCGGTAAGACACGGTCGCACCAGCAGCGTGGAGTCACCCAACCAGATGCATTCAGGGAACAGACACACCAGGAGCATCAGTGAAACTACACGAGCCACTGGATCACCCCGCTGGCCCAGGACACCAGTCGCTGATGATTATCATGCGCAGGACATCAGCAGCCCCATGTCACTGACATCAGGTGACGACCCTGCCTTCCTCAAACGACAACTACGAAACTCCGAGCAGCGAGTCGCAGAGCTCGAAAGACAGTTCACTACTGAGAAAGATCTTAAGAGCCTTAACAGGAAGCTTGTGGAGAAGCGAAAGACGGTTTCTGTTCTTGACACACAGACTGAGATTATGATTCGACAGCTGGAAGTGTTGGCTGGTTATGTTGAGCGAGCCAAAGAAACCAAGACACCCGTAGACCCTCGAGATTTGGAAGAGTCCGCGATCAAGGAGTTTGTTCAGAAACTCGATAAGGTCAAGTCGGCTATGTCTGCCGCCATCGAGCAACTTCATGAAGAGCGGGACCTATTGTGTGAAGAGAAGGACCAAGCCATTGCGGACCGAGATCGCGCTCTCCTTGAGTTTGAGCAGTTATCATCCAAGAACGCACAGCTTGCTGATATGAACAATGATTTGACACATCAGATTCAAGAACGCTTTAAATCACAGATTGGAGGCGACATCAAGTCTCCTGGCGCCCTTGGCATCTATGGCGCCGGTAAGGGTCTCAACGCTTCGTCGCTCAACCTCGACGCCGCCAGTCTGTCAACTGGAGCCACGTTGGTTCCCGCTGACGAGGAGCCTATCGTCGAAGCCGGCCCTACTGTGGTACAGGTCAGAAAGGGTCAGGCTAAGAAGTTCAACTGGAAGAAGGGTTCCAAGGGATTGGCCCAAGGTGTTGCCAAGGGTGTCAACAGAGCCGTTGTCGCATTCCAGAATGACCGCGAGAGAATGCAGCAACAGGGTGGACTTACCGGAGAGAATATTGGCATGCCCTACAATATGACAGTCGCCCAAGTTGAGGCTCCAGCTGGTGCTCCTTCTAACGGCCATGTTACACACGACAAGCATAGTACTGCTTCAGCGCTAGCCAAGAAGCAGGAGGAGCGCGAACGTGAGCGTCAAGGCTTTGGATTCTTCGGAAAGAAGAACGCCATGCCCAAGTCTGGCTCCGGAGGTACTATGAATGCCGCCGATGCAGCCGAACCTGCCACAGTTCTCTTTGGATCCGATCTCGCAGAGCGAGCTGACCACGAACGCCGACAAATCCCTAGCGTGGTAACAAGATGTATCGAAGAAGTTGAACTGAGGGGCATGGATCAGGAGGGTATCTACCGAAAGACTGGTGGTAATTCACAGGTCAACATGATCAAGGATGGTTTCAGCAAGGACGAGAACTTTGACATCTCGGATCCCGACCTTGACATCACAGCTGTTACCAGTGTGCTGAAGCAATATTTCCGCAAGCTTCCAGTACCTCTACTTACGTTTGATGTGTACGAGCGCGTTCTTGAGTCGAATGGTGAGTTTAGCTCCTTCCTTTCACAAGACTAGTAAAATGCTAACAATTGACAGCTATTGTGGATGAAGAGGAACGAAGCGATCACCTACGTAAGACGTTTGCCTCGATGCCCCAACGGCATCGTGACTGTCTTGAGTTTCTCATGTTCCATCTTGCACGCGTTGCTCAGCGTGAACCTGAGAACTTGGTATGTGGTACCCATTATTGGTTGTCTATCTCACTTACTAACATACTTTTCCAGATGTCTCCCAAGAACCTGGCTGTCGTGTTTGCACCTACCATTATGCGCGATACAAGTCTTGAGCGTGAAATGACAGATATGCATGCCAAGAACCTTGCGATACAGTTTGTCATTGAGAACAGTAATACGATTTTCGAGGATGCTTAGAGAGCCCGAAATATCTATTCGGATAGGACTTACGAACACCGTATCCCTTCATTTACGAGATCGAGACCGAGGCCTTCAAGTTGTGGATTCTTGGGTTACTCTTACAGAGACGCGATCTAGGGTTATGATGGAAAAGGGGGAAAGAAGATTATTCGGGCACTTGTTGGATCTGAGAGCGCCGATGCTGGTTTGCTTACATGTGTCATCCAACCCGCAGCGCAGGGCGTTTTGTGCCAGGACATTTAATGATATCCAATTCTTTTCTCACGACTGTTTTGCCTTGTTTGTTCTACTGGTCATGGCTTCTTTAGCCATTCCCTGTTTTATGCGTTTTTGATGATGGCGGGTTGTGGGTTAAGGGGGGAGTATTGGTTAGCTTGTGTACGTTGATGAAGGGTGTTGCTCGCTATGGTTATATTTACTCTTGAGGGTATTGTTTGTATCTTGCTCGCACCCCATTGATGCGACATTGGCATCATTGCGCTTATAACGTATATCAACATCTTGTCTATCTAGGCTGTATTGATAATGTCCTATCGTTGCAGCAACGTTTATTCACTCGCTCACAGTGATATCTTGCTGCATGGTATCTGCTCAACAGTAACAAATGGTCTTGAAGAACAAGTGCATGTTGCAGTAGCGTAGACAATCTTCATCCCGCTGGTCTTTTGGTTAATTCATCGTGAACTATTTAGTAGTACAAGGTACAATAACAATAGCAGTGCCTTAACCCAATCATATTCTGGCATCCTTTCATCCAATACCCATCCTGCCTCAATCCTGTTTTGGCCTGTTAACATCTCTTTCTGTTAACACTTGTGTCCTGCATATACCTACATCTAAATAGGCTCCGAGGAAGGAAGGAGGCCACCGCCACTTTCGTCTCGATCTTGCCTTGATAAGCCGCTGGCTACACAACAGATGGAAGGAAAGAGGGGAGAGTTGGGGGCTAATGCACGCAACAGTCACTCTTCAGCTCTTCAGGTATTTATAAATGCTGCATACTTAGCCTTAGCCTGATTCGGTACTTCACAAATATTGCACCAGAGCCTAATTCTGGTATCTAAATACTATTCAGCTCTTCCCCGCAAAGATGAATTTTCGTATCCTTATTTCTCTCAGCATTATACCCATCGTGGCGATGGTGATGGCTGATCATGGCTCAAAACGATACGAGCGACTTTTCGGAGGAGCCCGTTTTCCAACCATGGAAAATCGTCAAATATCCTGAACATAACCAAACCAATCTCACTGCTACCGCCTGGGTCAACTCGCCCGATGTTCGAGGCACCTTCGACATTCTTCAGAGCTGCATCTTGACGCTCGTTGCCTGTATATACACAGCTTTACATCTTGATGTTCCTATCAAGACGGCATGGCATGAAGTGTTTCTCTACAAGCTCAAATGGACCGCAATCACACTCTTTGCACCCGAGATTTCTCTCTATATGGCAGCAGACCAATTGCAGCAAGCTTGGAGCCTCAAGGCCAAACTGCGGGCTCTGCAGACGAGTTCGCCTTCTGGCAAAGACCATGTGAGTTCAGTCCCAGACCGCATTACCAACAATGGTCCTGACAACTCTGCTCTACTATCTAGATTGCCATAGATTTATCTTATGCTTTTTTCGTCGTCATGGGTGGTGTTCGAGTAAATGTTGACGACATTTTATCCTTTCCTGACCTCCACGATAAGGCTTTTCGACACTTCAACCCTGCGAACGGTCCATATTCCGTGCGATTGAGCCCTTTGACTGTAATATGGCTGGCAGAAAGAGGCCACTGGATACCAATTTCGAAGAAGAAGATCGATGATAAGAGTAAAGCTGACTATTTTCAGAAATTACTCGTGATGATACAAGTCCTGTGGATGATCATGCAATGCATCATGCGAAAGATACAGCACTTGCCCCTCAGTTTATTAGAGGTACACACGATGGTTCATGTTGTGTGTGCTGTATTTCTCTACATGTGTTGGTTTAGAGTGCGTTCTGAGAACTGGACTCTGACCTCCTTGCTGACTGGTGTTAGAAACCTCTCGATGTTCAACAGCCAGAGATTATCAGACCAGAGACTTTCAAGGGAGAGATAGCTCTTTTATTACAGCGCCAATACTATCCTAATATGTCGACCAGATTAGCACTGTTTCCTCCTCAGCAAGATCCCGATCGGTTACCGCCACCAAGAAGAGGTGGTTTGATACAGCCTGGCTGGGTCGTACCAAAATCGTCGAAATCTAGCTACAACCAAGAAATCGAAGAGCTTCAACCACTTCAGGGTACATCTACATCTTCACAGACATGGAGTGACTTGACTCAGACGAAAGATTCAGCAACGTTCGTTGTTCATGAGGAACGAAGCAATATATGGACCAATTCACGGCCAGGGCCTTGGGTGAAGCCAGAGCCAGGTTTGGAGATGTGGCCAGGGGACATTCTGCCCTCCGGTCTCCTATACCACTCCGAATTCACAACTCTACCTCTTATATTGACAAAAGAGTTCCTCTGTCGCTGGGATGCCATACTTTCAACTTTTCCGTTCCACGACCGTGACTCACGGGCCACAACAGCCAAGTTCATCAAAGTGAACGAAACGACATGGCACTTCGAACTGATAGACCCAAAGCATGATTCGGGGCCTCAAAATGGCCAAGATCTTTTTCTTGCACGATTACCAGAATTTGGACCGGTCCTAGAATGTGCTTATAGGACTATGCCGTTCGGCGAAGGGAAAAGAAATCTGGACATCAACTTCAGTTTCTTTACAGAAAATGAGAATGTCTTTGGTCTTTCTGGGTTCTTTAAAGAATTCCCCTGGCTGGCTGGTCTCTTCTTGGTCCTATCAGGTATCTATGGTGGCGTCCATCTTTCCGCCTGGAATTGGGCCTTTCCAAGCTCACTGGAGAGGCTGATATGGATCGTAAGCTGCCTCTATATCTCTGTTGCTTTGGTGGTGTACTTTCTTATGTCAGTGTTTGATCGGTTCATTAATACTGATCCGGGTGATACGGGATGGGCTGCGTGGTTGTTCACGTTGGTTGCGTACTGGCTTGCCCTGATTACATATATGGCAGCACGGGGGTTTGTTGTTTTTGAATCGTTTTACAGTCTCAGGCATGTCCCTCAGGGCGTTTATGTATCGCCTGCGTGGGTTGAAATGTTTCCTCATTTCTAGACCTCAGTCGATCAAAGAGACTAAAATATCTCGTCCCTTAGGTACTCAATGGCAGAATTAACTGTTCCTGACCCTGGTACATGGCCACAGGCGACTAGCTAAATAGGTACTTAGGTACGCTGACAATAGATCATAGACATAGTGGTTGCAGCACTACTTAACGCGTGATAGTGACATAGCGCGCTGCTATTTGCCAATGTCGCAGTTAGGTTCGTGATTAACCAACCTGCTGCAGACAAACAAGGAGTGAAACTGTAAGCTTTGCGTCTATTGTCTCTGCTCAGACCACATCTGTCAAGCACAATCCATGTCATGTCTCTGCTGCTTTTTGCGGTTCGCTTCTAATCGTCCTAGGGCGCCGCAGCCGCAGATAACCTTGATATTGATGGTAGCGATAACCCAAACCCATGCATTTTCCCCGCGTTCTGTGAGCAAGCAGTCGCCTGTTCGTGCACAGCGAGGTCTCGGTACTGTGCTGTACAGGGGGATCCAGGACCCTAGATGACTGGGCTTGCTTCTATTGTTGGGGGTGTGGTTCACCCTGAAGTGAAAGATCGACGTTGGTTGGCGCTGGACCTGTCGGGCTGGTTGCTAGGGGCGGCAGAAGAGCTGCTGGCTGACTCTAGAACAGCGGGAGGTTCCCCACGTGTATGTACTCCTGGCCTGGCTAGTACTGTAGTAGCAGTCCATGTTCATGGATCAGGGAAGCGAAGAAAGGATAGGGGATGACAGACTAGGCCCTGAAGATCATAGCTGTTGGAACTGTCGACTCGTTAATCTAATCAACTTGACAATCTAATTAAAAAAAAATCTCAACAAAAAATGTGTCGCGAGAAAAAGAGGAACGCGTAAAATAGGAGATACGTACTGTTTATGCTGATGGATCCATGGATGCTGGCAGGGGGAACTCATCGGGTAATGGCGCTATGTCAGGTGCCCGGCAAAATGGGGGGCAATTTGATCACTGTATTAGGGGAGTACCTCTAAAATAGTGCTTATACCTCACTAAGATCAGTACCAATCTATCTCGCAGCTCTCCACTATTGCTCTTCACACTAACCCTTTCAGGGTGAATCCGCTAACAGGGCCACCCTAAAGTCCTTTGACACTATCGATGTAATTTGCGCGACTCGACTGGAGTGCTCTTCCCGTCTCAGCTCTCGCTCTGTCTGCCCTCGTCGAATCTGTCGCGATCCCATCTTTTTCACCTTCATCTACTTCATCCGTGTTCTTCTTCTCTCCCTCTATTTACGGCATAAGGCACCGTTAAAGTTGCCTTTTTTCTTATCAATTTTATTACCCGAAGCGCCATTGACGTCTTCGAGCTTTACTTGTTCTATTGAATGAGATAAGCCCTGCCTTGACACGGTACGTTCAATGTCGAAACTGTTACAGCCCGCACCCCCCGATCTTGAGCCCGCGCCAGAAATCTTACACGTTGCATCGCGATCAATTCACTGACACGACTTTTTATCTTTACACAGGCCATTAATTATACTTTACCCTGTTTGCGCATTAAGGACGAAGGCACATTTCTTCGTCTGTCGCGATTACGCTTCGATCTAGCTCTTCTGAGGTCATTGGTCGCGCCGCGCCCCCCACGATAATAGACATCATTCAAAATGGCCTCTCAACGCGAGCGCACTCTGCCCGTCAAGCACAACCCTCTCCTTACGGAGGATGTACCCGACTGTAAATAATCCAACTTTTTCCAGTCGCGAGTTCGGATGCTCACACTTTCCTAGATTCTGATATGGTCTCGCGTCGCCGTCTTGGACAGACTAAGCTGACACCTAAGATGGCCGCTGGTATTGACTCCGAACAGGCTGCTCTTGGTATCTTTGACTACGCGCATCTTCGCGCCCCCTTGCCCAAGGGAATCGTCTCAGGAATCTTCAAGTCCAGCCCCAGCAGCTACTTCCTCATGCGACGCAGCTACGATGGCTACATCTCAGCAACCGGCATGTTCAAGGCCAGCTTCCCCTATGCGGAAGCTTCGGACGAGGAGGCCGAACGAAAGTACATCAAGTCTCTTCCGACTACGAGTCACGAGGAGACCGCTGGCAACGTTTGGATTCCCCCGGAGCAGGCTCTTCTCCTTGCTGAGGAGTACAGAATTGCTCCCTGGATCCGCGCGCTACTAGATCCTGCCCCGATCAGCACCGCAACTCCTGCTGGCTCGCCCGGCAAGATCATTTCAGCTCCTCCCAAATTCGACGCCATCAAGGTGTCGCAGCCTGTGTTGGCACCTCCTACTCCCTCGGCTGCTCTTCGACGCTCGCGTCGTTCTGCTAGCCCCACTAAGAGCAGCACGAGCACGAGGCGCGCCCCTCCATCGCCCCGAAAGCGAAGCACCCGCGCCAAGGCCGAAACTGTCGAAACTATCACTGAGAATGCTGAACTCGTCAACGGCACCGCGGAGGTTCAGGACAAGATCGAGGAGACCAAGCGGGAAGACATTGTATTGCAATCTACCGAGTTCGAGCCTGCTATTGTCCTGGAGCCCAGAGAAGAGGACCCCAAGGTTAAGGTTCATGTCGAAGAGGATACTATCACGGACGAGGCTGGTATCGAGACCAAGCGCACAATTACTGAGGTTGAACTTCCTCTGCCCACTGCTGGCGAGCCCCCAAGCGCGGAAGAGATTGCTCAGATGATGGAGGCCGCTAAAGAGATGGTCCAAAAGAGCAAGGCGGACGAGGCTGAGGATGAAGAGGAGACGAACGTTGATGAAGCCCCTGCTTCAGCTAAGAAGAGCAAGCGTAAGGCCGTGGATATCTCTGTGGGTGATGAGGAGGGCGAGACGACCCCAGAGGAACAGCCCAGATCAAAGAAGGCCAAGACCGAAGTTCAATTAAGGAAAGCAAAGGTCAAGAACCGAGCCCTGCTCGGACTAGGTGCCACTGTCGCTGTTGGGTAAGTTAAATTTGTTCTGGGGTGTTGAGATAACTGCTAACATGTTCATAGCTACTTTGTTCCTTGGCTCATGAACTTCCTCTAAGTTACGAATTTTCATGTCTGTTGAAAATTAGGCCATCAGTAGGGTTTGAATTGAATAATCCCCGAAACGACTATGGCTGCAATATGGGATGGACTGGTTGGATCGGCGTGGCTATTATTGTTTTCCAGGTTGCTCTTCGTTTACTGTCGCTCTGTCTTAACGGATCACTACCCCAAATATACTCCCTCCTATTGTCTGGGTAAGATGTGCAGGACATTGCATCTTAGTCACTTATCACTACTTATTATACCACATCACTTTTTACCTCTTTATTGACTTTACTGCCAAACCTTCCATCCATTGCACATATCCCCTGGGCCTAACAGCTGTCTTGGCAGGTGTTGGTCTTAGTTCTGTTTTGTTGAAGGCGTTAAGGGATAATGGGAGTCGGTGGACATGACCATGAAAGTTCATACGAAAGGACCTCTGAGAGGTATGGACTGCGTCAACTTCCATCAGATGACCTATGTATAAAGACTCGAACAAAAATACAAACAAACTTAAAGCATTAATTACTCTAATGAGTTAGCCATTGTCTGTGATAACAGTGCTGAATGTGCTGAATGTGCTGAATGTGCTGAATGTGCTGAATGTGCTGAACGGCCTGGCCAGATGAGTAACAGAAGAACTGCCCTTTAAAGGATCAAGCTACCCCTAGAATAAAGTAGCCTAACAGCCAGTCTAAGCTAGCATAAAGTGACCAAGTTGTTTCATCTCTTAATCTCTTATACTCTTAACAACCAATTCTTCTAATACCTGGATGCCTGTCCTATAGGTAGTGACCCCTAAAGAAGCAAACTGGAGGGGCGCCTCCTCCCCCAGATTTTAGTGCTGCTGGCCCCTAGAAACTCCCCACAGCGCCTCCCCCGCATTCTCTCTCCGCGTCGGGACAAGACAATCTCCAACTCACAAACCATGGACGTCTTGTCTTGGAGAGTGTTTTTACTCGGCAGCTCTGGCTAAGTACGGCAATGGCCGGCTGTCATTCGGGTAACCATATCATCCATATTCCCCCACACGTCTCCAAGATCTCATGTCTTGTTTCTTATATAATTGATTGGTTTTATTCCCCTTTTACATTGAGTCAAGTATTGTTCTGTAATCTGTTATACTTTATCGATATGAGACCTTCAACGCGACTTGGAAGCTTGGTGCTTCGTCGAGGCTTTGCTAGTTCGGCACGACGGTTGGATAACTATGGCTTCATCGGTCTGGGACAGATGGTATGTGATGATTCCCAGTTACAAAGATAAGAGGTGTCAGATAACTAATATGTGCATCAGGGATACCAAATGGCGAAGAACCTTCAGTCAAAGTTGAAACCCTCAGATAAAGTGTCCATCTTTGATATCAACCCCGAGTCTATGAAGGGTCTAGAAACAGAGATGAAGGCAGCTTCGAATGGAGCTCAGGTTGAGCTGTCAGCTAGTGCATTCGATGCTTCTAAAGATGCTGTAAGTTTCTTACTTGTAACAATCGCGATCAGGCTTGTTGACACTTCCAGGATACGGTTATCACTGTTCTTCCGGAACCTCAGCACGTCAAGGGCGTATATGAATCCATCATCACATCATCTCTTCCCAAAAAGGATCGTGTGTTCATCGACTGCTCAACCATTGATCCATCTACATCCCGTCAGGTAGCCAAGACGGTGTCTTCGGCTGGACAGGGTACATTTGTTGATGCGCCTATGTCTGGAGGTGTCGTGGGTGCTACTGCAGGAACGCTCACCTTTATGCTTGGCGCTTCACCATCTCTCATCCCTCGTCTTGAACCTGTTCTTCTGCTCATGGGAAAGAAGGTATTGCACTGCGGTGACCAAGGCGCCGGTCTATCCGCGAAGTTAGCCAACAACTACCTTCTGGCTCTCAACAATATCGCTACCGCAGAGGCTATGAACTTGGGTATGCAATGGGGGCTGGATCCTAAGAAACTAGCAGGTGTCATCAACGTCAGCACAGGACGCTGCTGGCCCAGCGAAGTAAACAACCCCGTAGCAGGAGTCGTCGAAACAGCGCCAGCCAATAGAGACTACAGAGGCGGCTTCGGCATCTCGCTCATGAAGAAGGATCTCAGATTGGCTATGGTAGCGGCGGAAGAGGCGAACGCAAGGATGGAGTTGGCCAAGACAGCGTTTGCGGTGTATGAAGCTGCTGAGAAGGAGGAGAAGTGTCAAGGAAGAGACTTTTCGGTCGTGTATAGGTATTTGGGTGGTAAGGAGGAGCAGAGTTAGAAGGAATACTGCATAGATAGGATCTGGGTTATAATAAGCTTTACGATGTAACAGCACACAAGACCTTGTGAAAAGAAGAGATTGAGTTCAACTTGGCATGTGAAATCTCTCATGCACTGCAACACAAACAAACAATAAGGGATCGGCAATCTATAAAACACCGAAGTCCTGTCCTGTACAACAAACATGTCATGTCAAACGGAGCATCTTCGACCCGAAATACTTTTCTGTCAAACCAGGGGTCGGCCGCCAATAAAAGAGAAAACGAGCGAACGCGAGATAATGCGAGAAATGCGAGCAAAAATAAGCATTTTGCGAGCGTTTGACCAGATAAGCGATCTACCGGGAATTATGCCAACCGAACCTTGGCGGGTTCTTTTCTTGGCACTAGCTTCTATTCAACCCTACGAATCAGCCAGTTCTTTTCCGTCATTCTATGAAGACTTTTTAATGTAATTGTAATTCGATCTAGGAATTCAGAGCCGAAAGTCCCGTTCATGTTTGGTTAGCACGTAAAAGTCCGGAGCTCTCGGGGTTACATTCGAGTCAGCAACGATGGATGGCCCTCCTCCATCTCTCTCATATATGTACCCATAGACTCTTCTCCCTCTGCCTCTTATTCCCCTGATGCTCGGAGACCAATTTAGCGGCCGGTCCATGTCAGGTAATCATTTCATACGAAGCGGGTCGTTGTTCTGAAACGAGGTCATTAGTCGTCATACAGAACAGCCAAAGAGGCGAACGAGCCCCCAGCTATTACTTACATTAGTTTTCTCTTCTTATTTGCTTTTTTGTCTTCTTCAATATTCCACTATCGAGTTTGTCCATCATGAACGAACTATTCGCCCGTCGTAGGGCGAGTTTCGATGAATGCACTGATCTCTCCGCTCTCTGCCCTGCCGAGGCAACAGTTCTGGGCTACGTTCCTAACAAAGGCTCCAGTATCTTCTTCATCATCTGCTTTGCGATATTGTTCGTTTCTGCTGTGGGAATCGGTGTTTGGAAGAGAACATGGACATATGCTGCGACGCTGGGAGCAGGTTTACTGCTTGAGACCATCGGTATATTTCACTATTACCTAGAGAGAAGGATATTTCATGCTAATACTGCGTAGGATACGTTGGTCGTCTCCAAATGAACCCTAACCCTTGGAATCAATCAGCTTTCCAGACTCAAATCTGCTGCATCATCATCGCCCCGACCTTCATCTGCGCCGCCATATACCTCACCCTCAAGCACGTCGCCATCGCTCTCAACCCAGCTCTCTCACGATTCCATCCTCGCTGGTACCCTCGTGTCTTCCTCCCCGCCGATCTATCATGTCTTGTCGTCCAGGCCATCGGAGGCGGTGTCGCAGCAGCAGCCAAGCGTGGTGAGCCCAAGAAGGCTCAAACTGGTAACAGAACCATCATCGCTGGTGTCGTCCTCCAAGTTGTTGTCCTGGCCGCCTTCGGTGTCATGGGAACGGATTATTGGATCCGCGTGAGGAAGTACATCCACAGCTCTGAAGTCAACCCTGAGTCGCTGCGTGTCTGGCAGAATAAGAAGTTCAGGCTATTTGGCGGTGCTGTCATGGTCGCTTACTTTTCCATTCTCACACGTTGCATTTACCGGTACGTTCCTCCCCTATTTCAACTCCCGTGTTCTGGGGTTTGCACATCTCTTACATCAGCTGACGCGAGAATATAGAATCGCAGAAATGGCCGGCGGTTGGGGCAACCACATTATGCAGGATGAACCTAGCTTCCTCGTACTCGACAGTACACTTATCTTCATAACGGGTTTCTGTTTGACTGCTTTCCACCCTGGTATCTTCTTCCCTCAGATGGCCAACGTCCGAAACAAGAAGACTTCTGAGGTTGGAACGCCCATGGAGTCGTCTGGTGAGGAGAGAAAGGTCGAAAGCTCCCAGAATGCTTAAAAGTCTTTTGGTCGAAATAGATTGGGAAGGGAAATTGATACAGCACTTTTGGCATGGGCTTGTTTGGATCAGGGCGCAGGGTGTTTGCTAGGAATGATATTAGATCAAATGTTGGAGGCTCAGACGAGACCTGTTTGAAAGTTGTTTATAATGCTTTCTATCGATATTAGGACTTGACCAATCTATCGGCCTCTCCGTCGTCATCGCTGTCCGTCTCCTCTTCTTCCTCATCATCATCATCTTCTTCTTCGCCTTCCTCATCGTCCTCCTCTTCTGAGGATTCTTCTTCCGTCTCCTCCGATGATTCTTCGCTTTCCTGTTCTTCTGCAAGCCAGTCATCCAAAGTCTTTGCACCGACCGCTTCGCCTGTGCCTAGACCTGTACCATTGGCCTTGGTAGGCATAGCTGTTTTTGCAGCCTCATCGAGTCTGTCACTGGCAGGTAGTGTGCTTCTTTCGACATCATACTTGGAACTCTGGCCACCTTCAGGCTCTCGAAGGCGACGGTCAGGTTGTTGTCCCTCTTCGACCCAGTCTGGCAAGGGCTCGTAGCCCCTGAGCCCATGAACAGCACCACCACCCGCGAGTACCAACGTGGAGGAACCTAGCAAGAATCCCTTTCGAGATTCAGATGGGCTTGGCGCCTGTGGGGCAGGCTTCTCAGCGAGCAGCATCAATGTCGCTAGCTGAGGTACCGCAAGCAGAGATCGATACATTCTCGCACGATCACGAAGGTCGAACGATGTATCATATCTGACAAGCAGAAGAACATACTCCCATAGTCTCTCAATAGGATGAGTGTCCATGTCCATGGGTGGATCCTCCTCTGCATCCCGCTCCTTTTCCGCTTCGCTCTTGCGGTTGAGGTGGTGAAGGTATACCTTGGCCGCCAAGAGCAAAATCTGTTGCTTGGCGACTGGCGATTCGTTTGTGAATTCTTTAAGCAGGATTCGAAGAACATCTGGTGCAATGTTGTCTTCGCCGTTCAAGCCTGAAAATTCACCCACTAGCCAAATAATCGTGGCACGCGCCTGAGGATCGGTCGCCGAGTCGAGATTCTTCGCCAATCGAACAACCGTTCCAACATGTCCCTGAACATCCTGTTGTATCAGGTGACGAATTACTGTCAACGATTCGGCAGCAAGAGTACCATCCAGACTTGTGATCTGGCCCAAGAGTAATTTCAAGCATCGAGGAGCTGTAGTCGTGTCGGTCTGGGCGCAGCGGCCAATAGCACGCACCGCCTCACGAACCAACGCTTTGTTTGTTCCCTGCGAGAAGTGTTCCAGCTCCTTTAGGATAAGACTCTTGACGTGCGATGGACTATGGGGGAAAATGATGGTCAAGATCTCCAGTTTCAACTCCCATATAGGAGCTGGGTCAGTAGCCCGCACAAGGAAGTGACTGGCATATTTAACAAAGTCTGCAGGTCGAATAAGACACACAGAAACAATATTGAAAAGCGCAGTCTGCTGTATATCCTGGGCTCCACGAAGCAAAGCGATCAAGGGACCAATAGCCTGCTTCACATAATCCGGTGTACCAATGTCGACGTAGCATCTAGTAACGGCGACAACAACACCGGCGTTTCGGCTTTGTAGAAGAGGTCTAATTCCGTTCAGTAGCAATGCGAGATCCGGGTCCAAGACTGAAGATCCCTGACCTCGACTAACTTGTCGCGATTCGCCGTAAAAGTCGTCCACCTTCTGGTCCTGGGAGGTTTCGGCAGATTCGTCCGGTGACTGAGACCTTCGTGGGAAGCACTTTCGTGCATAATACGTCATGAGTCGCAGTGTAGCTAGTTGACTCCATTCGTCCATATCCACCACCTGCTTTATCAGAGCGCGATAATGCTTATGTATAAGATCTATCCTGTCAGGGCAAATCTCCAAGAACGCGGATACGGCAGCTCCAGCGACATAATACTGCTTATCTCCCAACAGAGTAGTCAGGACTTCGATCAAAAGCGGCGCTTGACTCGGGTCTAATCGATGGCATTTCGGGATCGCAAGGGCAGCCGCTTTCCGCACATAGGGGCTCATGTCGGCAACACCCTTCTTGATAGCAAGGGCTACGATCTGGCTAATGACGGGGACTCGGATTCCGGACATGGTCTTGAGGGCGAGAGCTCGGACTTGAGGGTTTTGGTCGGATAGCGATTTCTGGATAGTGTTGATAGATAGTAGGGCGAGGTCGGGTTCCTGTTCGGCATGGTGTATGAGGTAAATGTAGACAAGCTTCTTGATCTCGATATTCGGGGATGCAACATTCTTGACGACGGAAGAGAAGAACGGTAAGGTCTTGTGGTTTCGGTACATCATCTGCCGCATCACCATTAGTGCCAAGCTCCATCTCCAGAGAGGACAGCACAACGCACCGCAAGAACACGCCGTAGCCCATCAAGAACCTCGCGCTCGTTACGACTATCCAATAACTTCTTCATCTGGTTCCTATCCAGAGGTCTGGAGCTCGTGCGCGCACCGCGCGTCGCCTGGGCTGCATCGAGGGTGAGCTCCCTTGCTAGGGAATCAGTTAGTTGAGTATCGAATAGAGCGGTCAGTGGAGAAGCATACCAGTCTCCATGAGACCCGAGATGCGTGCTATTGACTCCATTGTGCGAGTGAGCTCTGAGCTTACGTCGCGTTGGGAGAGAACTGAGGTCTTTTGGAGGTTGGGTGTAGGTGTTTGAGATGACGTTCTTTAGGCGATGGTTGCCGCGGACTATGGAGGTGGAGGGGCGTGACAATTGGTGGGGGATCTTTGCGATACATCCCTACCTAGCATCTTCATACTGGCATTTAGATTTGAGCAAATGCAAATCTAAGCATTACAAATAATGCGAATTAGGTTTTATGATTTTCTTCAACGAAGAAGGATTTAATGGCCTATGACTATGCGGACCAACTCTACAACAACTTTAATATTTCCTCACCGAAGAAGCTACCCTGTATAGCTTCACATCTCAAACAATGACATCTCGACCTGTTGTCCTCGCGCCAGCAACTCCTTCAGAGCTTCTATCATATATCATATCTTGCCACAGATATCCTACAACAGTAATAATTGGTTCTTCCAAGACAGAGTTTCAAGAGTCACTCATTGAAGACATCACACATCACCTCGCTCTTCAAGATGAACAACAAGAAGATCAAGAGAGCCCAACAGAGCCTTCACATGTTCTTCTAAAGTCATCACTATACCAAATAGCCATCTCTCGCCATATACGCATCCTATTTGTGCCAACAGTTACACATCTACGTGCCTATCTTTCTGTCTTCACACCCAAAGACTCCTCAATACCAGCTCCGCCAAACCACACCCCTGGCTCTCGTCCACCCCTTCTTCTGGTTTATGGTCTTTTGGCTCTTCATCGAGATGCGAGTGAATGGTCTGCGCAAGGAATCGGGAACACTGCAGCATTTCTGGTCGACGCTGCCCTACGGAATGAATTCAGAGCTGCGGTTATTGAACCAACAGGCATAGGGGGACATGAAGACTTGGAACAGCTCGGAGGAGAGATGATACCTTTGTTGAATGGCACGGCGAGAAAGGATGATGGTTCATGGAGCGGACGGACTGTCAGCATCAAACAGGTCTTGAATCGATGGTTCGAATTCGAGGCTCGGGAACAAGATTGATTTACCCCAGCAACCTTATCATTAAGGTCCATCCAGTTCTTGATATTACAATACGTACTATATCATTAGGCATTATGCCGACCGTTCAAAGCATTGCATCATCTTCATGCTGAGAGTAGACGTAAACATATCATCATTACACCCCCAACGCCATCCCGTGGTATCTAAGGTATTTCCAAGAATCGTTGCCAATCATAACGTAAAGCATGAGAAAACAAAGCAAACACCAAACGAGCAGAACTAAGCAATCGCCTGCTCCATCTCGGCGATGTATAGCTTGATATGTGCCTCCATCTTGCGGTACTCTTCGTGCGCACTATGGACTTCATTCTCAATGTTTTCCTTCAAGTCAAGCATCTATGCATATGTTAGCAATTGTAATTTCTGCATGATAATATTCGAGAATGCTTACCTTCTTCTCAGTCTGTTCAATTCTGACACGTCGGACCTCCATCTCTTTGCCCTTCTCCGTATGCTCCTCGGTAAGTTGCTTGTGAATCGCCCGAAGTTCATGCATCTTCTCTTTTGCCTCATGCGCCTTATGGTTGCTCTGCTCACGCAGCTTTTCTGTACGTTCCATCCATTTTGACAATTGACGTTTCAGCATAGTCTCGGTGCGCTCGACTTCACGCGCATTGTTACCGCGCTCTGAGAGGGCATCACGCTGCTTTGCGTTCCGTGCCAGTTCCTCTTCCTCTTTAGCGAGTTCTGAAGCAATCTCGTCAAGAATCTTGATGCATGATGCAACATCTGTTGAGACAACCGAGAAAGAGTCTGTTGATGTTTGGAGGGCTCGGGCTCTTCGGTCCAAAGCGTCGATGTGTGACTTATCGTTGTTGAGAATCTCGCGCAGCTCGGCCAAGTTCTCCTGCAAGTCAGAGGCGCTCTGGAGCACATAAGGTCGCAGCTTAGTGCTTTCTTGTTTCAAAGTAACCTTTTCATGGGTCTTTTGTTCCAATGCCGCAGTAAGCTCGCCCTTCTTTTGCTTGGCCTCTTCAAGTCGCTGCGCAACCCTTTCTTGGTTCCTTCGAAGTTCTAGAAGTCTCTTCTTGAGCTCTTCGTTCCTCATTGTCTTTTCCCGGACTTGAGCCTCCATTGCCTTGCGGTTGTGCTTCATATCTTCCAATCGTCCCTCATTCTCCTGGTTTTCGGAATAAAGTGACTCGATGCGAGTCTTTGTCGATTCAGCCTTGTTGTAGTATTGGTCGATAACAGCCGTTTGGGACTCGCGGAATCGAACAAAGTTAATTAGGTAACTGAAAATCTTAACAAGACGGTCGTATGTCGGTTTGTACAAGTCGTTAAAGCTAAAATCGGTGATACCGCATTCGAACAATAGCCTGCGCAGCGACACATAAAAGCCCATCAGGTTACGAGTATCAGATGGAATAACATCTGCGTACTCTCCCGCGATATCCTCTGCAGCCGCTCGCATGGCCGGCTCGACAGTCTCGCGGGTCGCATTGAGAAGAAGCTCGGCGAACCATTCAAATATTTGCTGTACATGAGCCGCATTTGGTTTCTGGAGATCTGCGACGGTGAATGTGATGCCGATGTCGGTAATGCAGCCTACGATTTCGCGGTCAGGGAGGCGCATAAAAGCATCTGCCTCTTCCTCCTTCTTTCTCGTGCGCGAATTCTGTTGCGAGGTTGGAATAATGCTCATACGTGGATTGTATGCCATGATCGCTGATTTCTGTCGATTGTGATTAATTCGGTTATCGTCTTTTTTGGTTGCGCTTTGGGCTAGTCTGTTGCGATCATTGAAAGTGATAAACACCAAGTCAGTGTTGCCGTGGAAACATCGAGAGATCTGTCACGTGACGACTTATGAGGACCTCGTTGAAGCCCAACGGTTCTAGAAGCTGTGTCAGTGATGTTTCAATTAGATAAGTTTAACTGCACATCTTAAACAAGTGGCTTGATCTGACAACATCGAAGCATGTGAAATGTCTTTTATCGATAATTTCTTCATATTCTTCAACTTTAGGTGAACCACCAACACCAACTTCCCTTCTCGCGCGGTATACCCAAGACAGCCAAGCTTCGGAACCTGGATATCAAGGGCTCTACATCAATCACTATACTCGAAGCAATGGCCCGAGTCACGGCAACTCATCCTTGCATTCTTGAAATCTTCCTTTTCGCCTTGAATCACGGACTAACCCAGTGAATATCAAGTATAAGCCTTTATTGTATGCATTGCTAAAGATAGGTAGTCAAGATGACCGCCATCCTATTATTGGCGAGAATCGGTTGGCAATGCTCGAATGTCCTGCACCTTGTCGTCTCACTTGCAGCCGTCAATACTCGTATTGTGCATTTTCTAGCCTGTGAAATAATCACTCACTCATTGACATTGACTGTGGCTGAAGTACATAATGCAAGTGGGAGCAAGCACAGAGAAGCAAGTTGTCGTGACATTCATTTGCTGCAACCTGAGCTGTTCAATCACTTCGGTTAGGCTAAGCTTCATTGCTTTGTCGAAATCCCTTTCAACGAAAAACTGTTTGTCAGCAGTCTCTTCGTCCCACGTTCCTATCAGATTCACGGCTTTCTTTCATGGTATCTCATCCACGTGGCGGAACACCAACACATCACATCCGAACCAGCACGGACCGTTTCATTACTTTTCTTTGATGCAAAGCGAGCGAGCAAGCGGTTGCGTACCCCTGAAACGACCAACTGTACGCCGTGATTGTGCCTTGTACCTGGCAAGGGGGACAGATCTGAGGTTTCGACCGAAGAAAAAGCAAATACTGAGCTAACTCGGAGCACTATTGAAACATACAAGATCGATTGGCTGTAGGGCTCAGGCTCCAGAACCGATGCTCCCCAATGAAACGCAGCCTCAGGGGCACCGAAACGTTCGCTGTCGTTGCCCCAATTGACTGTGACAAAGGAGTGAACCCTAACGAATTTTGGGTTCTATCGGAAGGATCATGAATCAAGACATCTTTTTTTGACCCATTGACTCAATATCATTGTCTTGAGTTCGGGAATTGGCCAGAGACGTATCGAAGTAGGCAACGGGAAGCGACATCTCGTGCAGCTTGTAGTGGAACACAAACATCTCTCATGCAGGACTGTACCTGGTTATTGAGGAATAAGCAGAGACGAAGTCTTGAAGCCTATCCCTTCTCCTGCATGGCTTGACATGCATGGACTTGGTGGACAAGGACCCCCCGAGTTACAGCATCTGCTAGAGAGAGTTATGGAGGGATGGGCCGCCACTTTGTTTCCGCCGGGAGCGCTAAGATTCGCCGTTTTACTGATGAACAAGGATCTCATGTCCTTGCAGCATGATTGATTGATTGACTCACAATTGTCGATATTGTTGATGAGATGTCACAACCAGGAACGAGATGATGGTAACTGGGGTCTCCCTGTGATCTCATCTCAACTTTCAAGTGTGAGTGTGTCTGTCTGTCGCTCCATGCCACGCGATTCAGGGCATGACTGCAGAGTCGTTGGCCACCCGAAAGCCGGACAAAGCCAAAATCGATCCGTCTGGTCCCTGATTCGCAAACGTTCCAGGTCCAGCTCCGGGTCCAAGCTCCCCGCTTCAACGGTCGCGCGTTCAAAGTGCAGAGTGCAGAAGTGCTAATGTTAGGGCAAGGTACGTTCCGTGATACATACATACATGCAGCGAGTCACTGGACAGAGCAAACCAAACTCCTTACATACAGGGCCATGGCACGATGATGTATGACAAGTCGATTGTGGGACGTTCAGAACATACCGTCGCTGTCTTTCTCAATTGACCATTGACGAAACCTGAATTGCTACTGGTGATCAAACCAAGAGCTTGAAGATTTGAACTTGAACCTGAACTCTGTACGATGATGACGCTCCATGTCCATGTTAAGGTTGGATCGACGTTGGAGAGTGGACGAAAACTTGATTCGGAAATAACCCTACCCATGCCGCCATGTTCCTGATGGAAAAGCCCAGGGTTGTCTTGAGGACTGAACTTAAAAGAGGAAGTCCTCACATTATTGCAGGGGTTGTTTACGGTGGCTGACTGGATCTGTTGTTCTGCTCTACGATTGGAGTTTCAGGGAAGAGATATGAGTGCTCTCTCTGTCTACTACGTAAATCTCGGTGATATACGCGAGATGTGATGATCGTCAGGTTCCAAGAAGAGCCAAGACAAGAGACGAAGTGGCTGGAATTAAGACTCAACGATTAGTCTCAACAGTCATCATCTGCTAAGCAGCATCGGGTAGCGGATACGAATGCCCAGACAGGCGTTGAAAACCCAAATGTCGGGATTCGAGAAAGCGAAGTGACTTCGTACTTGTGAAGAGAAGAGAACCTGGAATACGAAGAAACACGCAGGGACGGCGCAGCTGCGTGGGTCTTTGCAGTGACCTAAGGTACGGATATGTATGCGAGGTACAGGACAAGGTACCGGTACCTGAACACAGTACAAGGTACTTACATACATTCGTCAGTCTGATGGAAACTCTGCAACGCGCTGCATGCACGGGTATTCAGTTGGCAGCTGTTGTACGCAGAATTGCTTTTGTCGAATGAGTGAGAAGAGGGAGAAGTTGAGAACTGAACTGGACTCAGCAGTGGTGAGACAAAGCCGAACAGCTAACTATCGACTGCTAGCAACTGCAAACTGCAATAACAAGGGGCGGGGGGCTTTTTTTGGCGTGACAAGCTCGATCGCATGGCGACGAACGAGATCTTCGGACAGGGCGAAACGATCATATTCCCCTTGAGTCTGTGACAGTTTAGCGTCCAAGCCAATGCAATGCCTGCAATAGCACCTCAAATACTAGGATGAATTGTAGGCCCACGAGATCAATATTGTTTGACTTGATTAGATTATTGAAGTTTTTAAAAAGTTCCTGACATGTGCCTGTATCTTTTGCTTTACTTTGATTTACCCGCCATGAGACGGAAAAGGCGTCTACCTCGATCCTGTCAAATCAAGACTTACCATAAACTCTAAGTGGAATGGAAATTGTGGCTTACAATCGTGGCGAACGGTTGTAGAAGATCGCACACGGATTGGGAGTTTACCACCGATGAAAGTGTCCCCGTGGGCTGGAAGTTGGAGGCATCAACTCGTGGGTTCTCTCATGGCCTTCACACCCCCTTCTGATATAAATGTAAAATTGGCCAATCTAAAGGGAGTGGACACTTAACAAGAAGGGCACGAACTCGACTTGATGCATTGGAGAGAGGTCAGAGGTCAGGTAAATAAGATGAGACGTATGAGAGCTGAGAGCTCCGAGCTCTCTAATGCCAATGCAAAAGCCAATGCGATGCGAGGAGGGCGACGATCATCGATGGGATGGGTTTCCCTTGCGGAGGGAAGATCCGAGGGGGCGACCCATTTCTTTTCTTTTTTGTTACTTGAGCTTCAAGAGTATTGATCTCAGCTTCTGACAAGACAGTATCAATACGAATATCCATACCCAATTCCATCTCGTGACAACAGAAAGACGCCGAGTTTACCGTCTGTTTGTTTCATGCAATTCCTTCAAAGAAAGGCCAAAATAGCATCCGCTACTCCCTACAGAGTTAATTTAGCGGCTGCTGAACTGCTAGCTGGGCTGCCAAGACTGTCCAGCCTCTGCTCAGGACACAAATACCGACAGGGGATATTGATCAGAGGTTGTCTGTTCTTGGAGCATGATCGTATACTGAAGCATGGACAAAGCATTGGTTTGACTTGCAGTTTAATTATTCGAGCAGATCAATGGAGAGATAATATTCAAGAGTCTTCAGCAGGTAGTCAAGAATTAGACTTGGTTGGCTCCCTCCTGTGCTGTCATGAGTCGTGTTGTTTCTCTCCCCGCCTTTTACATCATCTCCATGCCATTGGTATATTTCACTCTGGTGATGGCTTTTTAGTCTGCTTCTACTGTATGTACATCAAAAACACAAACAAATCTCCTAACAATAAGTAACGTTAACCAATACCGGAGCTTTCCTCTTATGCCCCTCACTGAATCGGGAGCTTAGATGTAGACGAGTCAGCTTGGTGTTCCCCCTCTTGTCAAGTCGATGACCACCATCTGCTGTTCAATATTTGACTTTTGATACGATTCATTCATCGCATCCGGGCCTTCCATCACATCATGTGCATCACGAGGGCTAGACTTCGGTAGGATGCGGTTTATTGCTTTTATGCATGTACATGTCTGATCTGTGTCTGCAGAAGATACTCTACAGTATCCATCTCTCGCTCGCTCGCTTGCTCTATCCGTGCTCAAATCCATACCAGTTCCACTCAATATTGCGGTGTTGACCTGCCTGTTCGTTCCATTACGAGGCTGCCCCGTCGCGTAAAACTCCAAGCACCCAGCTAGCTTAAGACGTAGAGAACCTAAGAGGTAACCAACCCAGCGCCAGCGGCGTCAACCCAGCGGCCCCTCATAAGCCCTCTCTTAGTCTTTCCAACGCCCGGTTCGACTTCCAGTGGGTTGGGCGCCACCTCATCAGTCTAAACGTTCAGGTGTAATGCACAATGCCCCTCGAAAAGAAGAGACCTGGAAGTCCCCGCCAGTGAGTATAGGTACAGGACACAAGTAGGGGCTGACTGTAACTTGACAGATACCCATGTACCTCTACCTCGTGAGACGGTTTCGAGAGTTCCCACTTTCTCTTAAAAGGCCCCGTTGAAAGGGCTCCAGAGTGACGGGACCCTTCCATTGCCACATTGACAAGGGGGTAACCGGGGGGGCTTTCCATTTGATCCTCTGATGCGCTAAACCTGGGAAAAGTCCCCGTCTAAAAAAAGGAGTACGTACCTTGGCTGTCTGCCGCTTGCTTTAGCTTGCGAAGGGACCAGGACCAAGCCCAAAAGAAAAGCCTAGCGAGTGCAGTTCAGTGACTGTGGGCCACTCCCGCCCTTCCCTGGGGGGCCCTGTCTAGCACTCTAGCCTGTGCCCGCTGTGTCTGTTTGTCTGAGTTTCTCTGGGCTGTCTCTGCCTCTGCCCGTGTCGTCGTGTCTCTGCCTCCGCCCAAAACCTGACGTCGACTTTTTTCTTTTCCACTCAACCTGCAGCATTTCGTTGGCCCTGGTCCATTCCTTCCCTTCCCTGCCGGCCCCGGTGCCCTGAAAAATTGTCCTTGTCCCGCCCCCGGAATCCGCACACCCAGAGAGTCAGGTCCCAGTCCCAGTCCCAGTCCAAGCCCAGCACCTGCTTTGCTTGTTCCTTGCACTTTACCTTAATTACCTAGCATCTGCGCTCTGCTTTGCTCTGCTCTGAGTCTGCTTGCTTTCTCGAGCACTTGATCACCACACACGCACACGTTTTTGCCACACGCACCAAACATCCTCGACAACCACGACTTAACTCGCGTACTTGCATTCTTCTACATACACAATCACCACTTATTTCGACTGCCACCGCAGCAGCTGTACTTACTTTTGTCTTTCTTTGTCATCGACAAAGACGAGGTCTTCGATCCCACCCATCGAGACCACTAGCGCAGCGAGCCGTTCGACACGACCCTGCAGCTCAACACTCGCTTCTCCTGATGAACAGCTTGGTTCGACCGTTTTGACGACTCCACGATGCCCTCGCATACCCGATATAATTTAGACGATTTCGACTGTACATCGGCGACGATAGTGGCTTCCCTCAACTAGCTTCAGTTTCTGGTGACAATATTGAAACCATGGCCATTTGGCCATTCAGGCGTCGGAGTAGCCGCAAGCGCTCCCGCAGCGGCGCTGCTTTCTCAGATGCAGAAAGCACGCCGCTGCCACACAACGAAGGAGCCAAGATTGGCTCAAAAAAGAGACGCACAGAACCTCCCAAACCTCCCAAGCTCCAACGATCCAATCGAACATACAGCTTCTCTCCAGGACGCCAGGATGATATTCATAACGATCGAGACCGCGGTAGCTCCCCCGTCCGTGAACGAACCGGTCGAACGATAACCACTGGTAACCTGGAAGAGAGTACTGGAGGTTGGGACCGCACACCCACACTGCGCCCTACACATCAAGCAACAAGAAAACAGAGAAGTAAGAGGAGGAAGGATGATCGTAACAGGGAGGCTGAAATTAAGGCAATGAGTAACTTCGAGCCTGTCCGGCCGGCCACTGAGCAATGGAACTCCGGCAGGCCCATGAAGAGAGATTCCAAGCGATCAAAAACCGGAGGGTTTGGCAAGCAACGAGCTGGCCGTAACTCTGACGTCTCTCTCCCCGTACCTGGTTCAATTCATTCCAGTCTCTCCTCCGATTCTGAATTGGGTTCATACAGAGTGTCTGCTCTTGCTGCTCTTGCACCACGACCAACGCTTCGCTATACACCGAACGCGCGATGGACTGCCCCTCATTTGCCAACACCTCACAGACAAGGGTCACTAAGGAAAAAGCTTATGGAACAAGAGTCAATTCCGGAGGAGACCTTCAGATCACACAGGCGTATCGATTCTCTTGCTGACGACCTCGACGCCCGTGATCTCCGGGAACTCATGGAATTGGACAACAAACGACGGGAGTTCAAGAAGCAAAAGGAGAGACAAAGGATGGAACGACGAATTACACGACGAGCAGAGAAGCAGCAGGCAGATGAAATTCAAGCTAGAAAGGCAGGTACACCCCCACCAGAGAATCTGGAACGAGGTGTCCTGGGCCGCGAACTAGTTGGCCTTGGAATTGAGCCTGCCTCTGCTGTCGTGGTAGACACAAAGCCCGAAGATCCAGAGCCCATGGATATCACCGAAGATGAGAAAGAGCCCGAGTCTCCCAAGAAGGCGGAGGAATCTTTCCACCGTACTAATACAGCTGCCTCTGAACAGCCAACTATGGAGGAAACTGTCACAAAGGACACCGCATCCATACGACCTCCATCAGAGGAGGCGGGAAGTGTTTCGCCTGGCACGAGATTCTCTGATCTTCTACGATCAGCCAAATCTCGATCTAGGTCAACCATTCGATCTGACCGAGACCGAATGGTCTCTCCCCCTCCCGAGACAATCGACGAGGAGGACGTTCATGTCCCAAGACAAGGTTCCTACGACTCCGATAGCACCAAGAATGGCTTTGCCTCTATCAAGGCATTCTTACGAATTGGCAGCAAGCGACAACGACATGCAGGACCATCGTCCTTTTCCAATACTTCGCGAGAGGAAATGCAGGCAGCGGCAGCCCAATCAAGAGCACAGGCGCAGGCCTACGCCCTCGCTAAGCTCGAGGGTGAGGATTCACCCAACTCTTCTGGTGGTAATTACCTATCTCGCAAGCCTAGGAGTAGCGCTCCCAAGAGGACGCGATCTCGTTTCCGAGAAGATTTACCCGAGATGCCTCTATCGCCACCAGCTTCTCGTGTGCAATCTCCTGAAGCTGAACCCCCGATGCCTGTTCTCACCGAACAAAAGATTCGAGAAATGGAACAACTACGATCCATGGGTGTACGTTATGACACACCCACTTCCGGCCACCGATCTATCGAGGCCAGTCGCCTTACGCCGTCAACAATGGAACGAGTTCATGTCTCGCCATCTCCCGAGGCCGGCATGTCCATGTCTCTTGCTTCTATCGATTCTGAGGGATCATGGCTTTCAGGAAACGTTAGTGGCCGACGAGCTGCGATACGTGATAGCATTCGACGTGCTAATGAGCGCGAACGCAACGAGAATCATTCCCCAACAAACAGTACAGATGAAGATCTCGAGATTGTCGAGGATGAGTACATGACTAAACTCACCCCTGGAAGATCCTCGAATCCCGATATGAATGGGCGACGTTCCGGTGAGGGCCGCCCTAGTAGCGATGAAGATGAGATCGTACAAGACGACGGGGAGATGAAGTGGGGTGCAGTTGGCTCCCAACCCCAAGTTGTGCACAGATGGACAATGAAGAGCCATGAGGGTCTTCTTGAGATCGAATCTGAGGAAGAGAGCCCGACATCGCCTGTTTCTCCATCACAAGAGCTTGCCAATGTCCAGGACGCTAGAAGCGTCAACCTGGGCAGAGGTCACGTACGCAACTTTAGCGCTGGCAGCGCCAAACTACTCGATATCACTCCTCGGGGATCTGTTGATGCCAGAGTGAGCTCAGAAAGGCGACGAAGCCACCATCTACCAGCTATGTGAAAGTTGAACTAAAATTTGATCGTTTCAGAAGAAGAGTCTCCCGCAACACAAACACCGTCCATGCGACACCTTACACTCCTTTTATTCCCTTACTGTCTCAACTGACCTCAGTCACTCATTACCTATTTCCTTACCAATTATCAACAAAACTCGAAAACCCAGGAAAAACACTGAAAAACACAAAAAGCGACGGAGACTCTTCTTTTGATAACGAAAATGTTTAGAACAGCTTACACAACTGGTTTGGGCGTGCGACTCGCTCTTGATGTATTACACGACCTTGATGACCACGGCGCATTCCAAGTTCTTACTAGGATTTCTTTTCTCGACTACATATACCGCAACTTTTGATACCCCGCGTCGACCGCCAGTTGGAGTACTGGAAGACTCGGCGCGTTTGATTTACAACTTATTAGTGAGGGAGCTAGTCTCTCTTGACCGGACCCTTTTTCGTGCCCAAGAGGCACTGTCGTTCTTTGGGAAGCCGGCATTGTTTTCCTTGTCTATGTGATGAGGAGACCATTTTGCTTTCTATTAGCCGGGGTTTATGGGAGACGGGAAAAAGGGTTTGATTTGAGCAACTGGGATTTGCTTTTGCATTCAGTGTCCAGACACACAGACTGGTAGCCTGGGATCGAGCTTGGCGCGAGAGTGGTTGAATTGCATGAAATAATAGATATCTTGCGATGGCGCAACAAACATCAATGGACAGTGAAGTGGGACAAGGCCGATCATCGACTCGCAGTTGTCCACTTCAGATGGAAGATGTAGATGCTTGTAAGCTGATAGGTTAATTGACCAAATCGAACAAACTCCATGAGATTAAAACATGTTTCATTGTCTGTCAAGTGATTTATTAAGATTATGCTATGCAAGTTTAATGAGGCGCATGAGAACCGGCCGGCAGTTGTTGAAGAATATCTGATCGTCGGGAGCTAGACTAGCTGATGGGCTTGCGGAAATTATTCATTGCATGGGGTTCCTTGTTTGTGACGGATTATCAGGTGATGTTAGAGTGAATGAAACGCTGAGAAACACTTGGTTACTGGCTGTAGTTGTAATGATGTGAATGTTAAGCCTTTCAGATACTACGGAGTGTAGACAATAGATGAGGTCTGTCGATCATGGACTTGATACGCTCTAGGGACTGACCATCGACCAGTTTGTCATTGAGTTCTCAAACTTAGAGTCTCTTCTGTAGTGGCAGTATGGCTCAGAGAATGGCGCAGATAACATGTCCAAGATAGGGACTGTTTACTTTGCTTGTTTGCTGCTTGGACTGATAGAGGAGGGAAGCCACCTATAGGTAGACGGGTGCAATAGGTGTCTACTAACAAACTTCAACCGATGGAGAGAAGCATAGGGTACTGTGAAGTAGCTCAGTTTCTTTGTCTCGGTGGTTAAGTGACTAGGAAAAGGACATTGGGCGAAGCAGATAGATAGGGTTTATTTGGGACTCTACAGACTGAATAACTAGCTAACTCTTATGACACGCGCAATGTCACCATGTATGACATATTCCGGAAGACAAGTTCAGTATGCTACACCATACACATTCTCAGATCTGGGTGAGATGACCATGAGGATGCCATAATGGCAAGATGGATCTTTGTACTCCAGTCTCTTGATATCTCAGGGGCGAACATTGGGATTATATGGCAATACCTTTCAGAGAAATGTCCTGGTTCTACCTAGGCTCACGGTCTATCTGAGCCAGGCTGTGGTTCCTTACCATTTGTAACGTTGCGAAGTGCAGGGGTTTGTCATGAGGTAGTAACTCGTTCATTGTCAGTGACCTTGCGAGCTGTCAATGCTGGCGATACCCAAATATTTGTCTTGAAAGGAACATGTCTGTCTTTTCACTTATCTACGGTCACTGCAATTCAGATATCAATCACCATACTGTAAGCAACATAGATCAACGTACTGGGGTAAAACATTAGATAGACCAGCTATTGTATTACTATAATAAGTATCTAGGTGTATGTATATTCGCATGCCATTCTCTTAGTTTGTATAAAAGAAATGAAATAACAAAAAGGAAGGATATCATTCTTATAGGCTTGCAAAAGGAAAGTAAAAGCACTTTGGTATCATATCCGCATCCCCATTCTGGTTATAAAAAACCAATCATCAAAATAATTCATCAGACTTTCCTATCCCCTTCTCCTTTGTTTTTTAGATTTTGTTTAGTAGCTGCCCTTGCGAGGCTTCCACTCGCGCTTCCTCTCACGTCGCATGAGACAAAGGTGGACAAACCAGTAAATGGCTGCAGCAAGCATGAGCGCAGTAGCAGCCCAAGTCAAACCAAGGAACTTGGTTCCACGGGTAGCAGAAATGCCAACATCGTCACCGACATCATTGATTTTGCTTACACCCTTCTTTCCAGCCACCGTGACGAGGATGCTGGCTATGAGAAGAACGAGAGCTGCCAAGCTGGCGATGATGAGGTTGACGGCATTGACACCACGACGGGAGAAGAGGAAGAAAGCGGCCAGGGCGGCAAGCATGGCGAGACCAGAGAAACCAACTGCGATGACGTACAGAACGAATGTCGCGAGAAGGGCCTTGTTGAGGAGGTCGATGGAATCTTGGATATCATCGGGCCAGTTGATGTCTGCAAGGTTCAGTTCAAAGGGACCAACTTCAAGTTGCTTGTCGAGCATGTCGGTGAGGTTGAAGCGTTCTAGTGAGTGTTAGTGATCGTGATGACTACTTTGGGATAGTTGGACTTACTCTCGGGTGCAGAGTTGGTACAGTTGGTTACGTTGAAACCAGCACCAGGGCTCGTGGCATTGGGCTTGTACTGTCCATCGCATGTAGCCATGATATGGATAGAGTACCACTCAGAGATTCCAATAGTGTCGGCCAACTCATCAGCGATATCACCGGTAACATCGTTAATCTTTCCCTTGATATCATTCTTGACGTCGTCCCATTTGCCAGTGATCTTGCCAAAGATGCTATCATCTTCGTTCTCGCTGGTAGAAGCACTGTCGTCAACGTCCAAGACATTGTGACCGATCATGGAAGTGTTGAGCTGAGGTTGTCAGTATAAGAGTTGGACGTTTCAAGTTGTGTAAGACTTACTCGAGCGACAGAGTACTCCTCCATAAACCCTTCTTTATGGCCGGCAAAAAGACATAGCATGGCTAGGATGAAAGCCACCATGGATAACACCATAGGGAAGAGAACGAAGAACCTCGATAACATGGTGACTGTTGGCTACTGATGTACACAAGAAGGGTGTTTTTGGTAGTAGAGGTAAAGATTACTCTCCAAATATTTGAGTAAGTAGAGACAGAGCCAAGTTAAGTAAAAGTAAATAAATAAACGTCTAGTAAAAGGCTGACGTTGGCGGGTAATGGATGGCTGGGAATATATACTAGCCCCAAGTTTTAGCAGTCGAACCCTGGACACCAATGATGCAACGACAAAGACAGCATAGAATCAATGCATTTAAGACAACCGCCAAAGAATCAGAGAAAGCCAAGCAAGACCAAGCTTCTGAGGGTCTCTTGGTCTCTTGTTCTCTTTGGATGAGCGCATCGCCGTGCAAATCATATCCTTAAACAAAGACGACAACCAATCAGAGACAAAGCGCTTGCGTCACTGGCCTTGTTGCTTTTTGTTTCTAAACCGGTTCTACAGGGGTCAAGGAGCCATGATTCAACGTCAGCCACTCGACAAATCGACAGTGAACGCGTGTGAAACGTGACCTAATCATAAATCTGTTTCTATCTTTGTCAAATATTATTCGGGAAAGAGAGGCCTCTCGTATTTGACTTGGTAGTAGTGGATCTTTGATGGGGATGATTCAATTTTTAGAGATGGACCCTGAACATCTTCATTAATTTAGGTAGGTACCTCCTTCTGTAAAGTTAGTGGCTTCTTCATCCACGCGGCTGAGGCTGCTTGCTCTTTCCTTATGCGCCGTTGACCCGTTGGTTCCTACTTCGTTTCTCAAACGCATGCATAAAGTGTAAAAGGAAGGAACCAATACCTCTGTACCTAGGTAGTCAATCTAGATCGTGTTTCTTCTCGTAAGCCTCAACTTGACATCTTCACCAACCCCCAGTTTATGCTACAACTCGTCCAAGCTTGCACAGTCTCTCGCCTCGCCTCTCGATTGCCGACTAACCTTGTTGATTCTCACTAACGACCACCCTCAACAACCAGAAGCGGGTCATCCGCTTAATCATCCGGTTGGCTTCCGTAGCTCAGTTGGTTAGAGCGTCGTACTAATACTTCAATCTGAATATTCAGTGATGCGAAGGTCTCAGGTTCAAGCCCTGGCGGGAGCAATCCCAACGCCTTCCGGATGTTTCTTTTTGTCGTTTTGTACGATTTCTGATGGTGCTTTTTACGGCGATGTTGGAGGGCCATACAAATGGCTGGCGTCGAGTAATGGTAGGTAGGACAGCTGCAACCGCTTGGCAGAATGAGCTGGAAACATCGTAATGGCGACATTAAATCCTAACATTTGTGATTTTTTGCTGGTATTTAGGATGTTTTTTGCTTATTGACTTCTATCCTAAACTAAATAGGTATCCAAGCTCTCAACAGATCCAGGAGAATGGGAACTTGAAGTTGGCAGACCCAAACAGATCTACTGACTTCTACCGATACACATCAAGGACAACTGTATTTTCAGATGCAACAAAGATGATTTTCTCGTTTCGTTCTTACTTGTCGAGTTGGATTTGAGCTGTGGGTGTTGCATACTGACTGCATCATGAAAGAACTTGGAGAACAGCTACGCTGGTATGGTTGCATCGGATACGACACGATACCTACAGTTATTTTTCGTCTGGCGAATTAATGAACGCCTCATCGTTCACACAATGATCTCGAACTTTATACCATCAGACTCAATTCGAGTCCCTGTGCTACCAGAGTACAGGTCAGGGAGACTAAGACAACAATAATTGCAGTCTCTCGAACTGCCCTGGATCGACCGATCTGAAAGGACAAAAACAGAGAACATCTCACTTAGAGATTTGATTCCGTTCGAAAACATCTTGAATCAACATTCAGGGACACCAAAGCTGATGCTACGATCGAGTTACTCGGAATGTCGTATTCAGAAAGGCGTCGTCAACTATCGATGGTCCACGTTGACAGGGACCCACGTGTGACGAATACAGTGATAGAAAATGTCGCACAGCTTCAAAAGAGCTGAAAGTATAAGCTACAGTAGCCGACAGGCAGCTTCTTTATTCAGCTTGAGATGGAAGTCACTGACTCGCATCATGTTCCACTCGAGGAAACGTCTTGACGCCTCATCAGGCCATCAGCTTAAGCTTGCGGTCCAGACAGCCCTGCCATGAACGTGGAAACATGAGGCTTGCTGTTATTTGTGTGTTTTTAAAGGCCTACAATTCTTACCAGGAAATAACATAGAAACATGCGCAATGTCCAGACGCATGAATTGGTGATTCCTGCAATCCATTACCGCCATACTTCAAGAGCCGCCTGTCAAGCTCTCACTCTTCTTGGCCCCAATCGCCAAGGCGCGGAGATCATCCCCGGAGCTCTTCTTTCCCGGGGTAACAAGCATTGGATGATTAGTGTTGCTATTTTCAGACTGACTTGCAGGCAAAGACAGCTTATCCGGGGTTGCTGTGCAGACAAGCTTTCATTCCATATCGACTTGACTCACTCAATTTTTATAATTCTCAATTCCCTCATATATAATCAAATTATCAGCCATGTTATCATTCTTTGTCTTTTTTCAGTAAAAACGGCGAGAACGATTCAACGGGTCCATCGGCAAAATTCGTAGACTTGGCTGAATTGACTTTTTGTAGCGTGGATCGGAAATCCACGAAGGCAAAACACTTACACAACGTCTTTATCAACACTGGCTTCTACCACTTGTTTTGAGTAGTCAAGCACAGTGCAGTGGAAGTGACACCTCCATATCGGGCCCGAAAGAATCTTTCCTGTTCTTTTATCCCGCAAGTGGCGTGTTAGACTTTTTACTTAAATCTATGACTTCTTCTAAATTAGTTCGATGGGGATGGGAACTGCCTCAACGATGAGTATGGGGACTTTGGATGGACTTATATCGCCACTAGTTCATACAACAAAACTGTGGTAAAGGTTTGTATCGTGTAAGTACTTCTGTCGTAAAAAGTCTTGCCTCGATCGGGGCTTCGAATTGGTTCGGTTGAGTGCGTGCGTGTACCTGCATGTGTAAGCAGTATTCGTTGTCTCGTCACCTCCATCCCATCTGCTGGATCAGATTCTTAATAGTAAGACATTGTTTCTTCTACTTTTTGTTGTTTTAAGTCTCATCCTCTTCCTTCTCTTTTTCTTCTTGTGCTATTTATTCCTCTTGTTTCCCATCAGGACATACATTCGTTGATAGTCCCAACTTAAAGGCGTATTGCATCTTCCTACACTTTAATATCACACTTCCTTACATCCTTCATAATGCCTTCTATCAACAGTCTTCTTACCATGGCTGCGGCCGCTGGTACTGCCAGTGCTGCTTTCCAGGGCTTCAACTACGGTGCTACCTTCACAGATGGTAGCGTCAAGGGCCAGTCCGATTTCGAGAACGAGTTCAAGACTGCTGCTGGTCTTGATGGTACCGACGGTGGCTTCACCAGTGCTCGTCTGTACACTATGATCCAGGGCGGTACACCTAACCAGCCCATCTCTGCCATTCCTGCCGCTATCAAGACCAAGACCAGCATGCTCTTTGGTCTTTGGGCTTCCGGTGATGGCTTCGCCAACGAGATTGCTGCTCTCAAGAACACCGTTGACCAGTACTGTGACCAGCTCGATGGTCTTGTCGCTGGTATTTCTGTCGGAAGTGAGGATCTTTACCGCATTTCTCCTACTGGACTCAAGAACAACGAGAACCCCGGTACCAACCCTGACGTCCTCGTCGATTACATCAAGCAGACCCGTGATGCTATCAAGGGTACCTGCCTCGAGTCTGTCCCAGTCGGCCACGTCGATACATGGACTGCCTATGCCAACTCTTCCAACAACGCTGTCATCGAGGCCTGTGACTGGCTCGGTATGGACGCCTACCCTTACTTCGAGGATACCAAGAGCAACTCCATCTCCAATGGCGCACAGCTCTTCAAGGATGCTTGGAACGAGGTCAAGGCCGTTGCCAACGGCAAGGAGATCTGGGTCACCGAGACCGGCTGGCCCGTGAGCGGAAAGACTGTCGGCCAAGCTGTTCCCTCTCTCAAGAACGCCCGAACCTACTACGAGGAGGTTGCCTGCCCCATGTTCGGCGACATCAACGTCTGGTGGTACACTCTCCAAGACTCTGCTCCCCAGACCCCCAACCCCAGCTTCGGCGTCATTGGCTCTGAGCTCACCGAGAAGCCCCTCTATGATCTCAGCTGCAGTTCCGAGAGCAAGAAGGGTACGCTGGTCAGCCGCAGCGACGACAAGTCTGGTAACGTTGAGCACTACTTCGTCAGCCCATCTTTCGCGGTCAACGAGAAGAACGGAACTGTCCCTGTTGTCCCTGTCGCCAGTGGAACTTCCACTACTTTGGTCGCTGCTACCCCATCTTCCAGCTCTGGTACTGGTGCTGGTGCTGGGTCTGCGACTACTCCTGTTCCTGGCAGTGGTGCTGAGCACTTGAACTCTATGGGTGCTGCTGCCGTTGCTGTTATCCTTGCTGCTGCTCTGCTATAAGTTAGTGGATGATTGGATATGATTAATGGTTCTGGGATTGATGATGAAAAGTAATGAGCATAATGGGTTTGGACGTATATAGGATGCATTTGAATATATGAACACGAACATTTCAATCGCTTTATCGACTCATATTTGCGCCAGTGATAATGATTATGATTGTCTTATCGAGAAGACGACTGAACTGAATTGTGTAGATCGGACATGGCTGATCTGTGAATGTGGATTGGTGAAGGGAGAAGTTGAAGGGCGAATGTTAGTCGCGTGACCTTGTCTAGAAAGGGATTTCGGAGCTGAACCGCCGTGCTTATACTCTGTCATATCAACTGTTTAACGTGGCATTTCCAATGAATGCGATTGAGCTACTTCTATCATGGAACTCTCATGATACTATATCTTGTTTGCCCCTCACACAATTAATTGTAGCTCATAATCAATTTATATGTAAAGTGTCAAAATCAGGTCCAATTTAACAGGGACTCTAGGGGAGTCAATAGCTCTGGAGCTCCCCTGCATCAAGTGGACACTTCAGCCTTCAGGCCCGGGGCAGCGACTCTCTATTGGTCCAACTCCATCTTGGCCCCTCCCCCTGGCCTAGCCTCGATCTACCTCCGGTCCGTGGTAATGGAAATTGAACTATTCTAGGAAATTCATCCCCGTTTTCCAGCTTCAACTTTCAACATCGAACGTTGAGTTGAGCTGCGAATCTTGACTATCGTTATTCCTTCACTTCTGTACAAGGCTCTTCTTTCTCTTTCATAGCCTTGTCTATTTCGGGTTGAGCTTGTCACCCTTTTTGGAAAGCTGAGATTCTCGAAAAAAAGGACACATATAAGCTATCATGGCGCTCACTCGCAGGAGCGTCGTTTGCTCGGCAGTTTGTCTTGCTCTGCTCGTTGGTCTTGCCTACGCGGGCCATGATCATGAGCATGTCGAGGCTGTTACTGGTGTTAACACCGATAACATGAGTCTTGAAGAGCTTGATACTCAACTCCAGGTACGCCTGGAAGCTCTCCCTCGAAAGGATCCTTTGTGCTGACATCAATTCCTACAGAAATGCTCTATTGTCGAACAACTCAACGCTTCCAAGCACGCCCATCATGCTGCCGCTCCTGAATCGTTAACAGCGCGTGCCTTCGCCATTCTCTTCCCCGGTTCTCCTGCCGTCAACGCCCTCCTCGCGACCCTTTACATCTCTGGTCCTCCCAACTTCCTCCTCGCTCTTTGCCCGACCAATATCGATCCCGCCTCTCTGTCTGTTATGGTTGCTTTTGCTGTGGGAGGTCTTCTCGGTGATACTCTGTTCCATCTGCTTCCCGAGATTTTCGTTGGTGAAGACCATGATGAGGCTGTCAAGTTCGTGCTAGTCGAGCCTAACCGTAACCTTATTCTGGGATTGGGCATCTTGGTTGGTTTCATGACCTTTGTTGCAATGGATAAGGGCCTTCGAATTGCTACAGGTGGGGCTGGTCATGATCACTCCCATGGACATGGTGATGCGCATGCCCACTCTCATGGCGAAGACAAGGCTATTTCTTCTGGCGTTGATGCTGCGGACAGCACTGTCAAGTCTCGCAAGAAGGGTGCTGAGGACAAGGGCGCTGTTGTCGCCAATACTGTTGAAAAGCCTGAGAAGGAGATCAACCCCAGTGTTAAGCTTGGTGGCTACCTTAACCTCATGTACGTTGTCAAATTCACTTTGCCAAAAACTTGCTAACAAATACAGCGCTGACTTTACTCACAACATTACCGATGGTTTGGCCATGTCTGCCAGTTTCTACGCCTCTCCTACCATTGGAGCTACCACCACTGTCGCTGTCTTCTTCCACGAGATCCCCCACGAGGTTGGCGACTTTGCTCTCCTCATCCAGTCTGGTTTCTCCAAGCGAGCTGCTATGGGTTCTCAGTTTATCACTGCCCTGGGAGCTCTCCTCGGAACGTTGATCGGTATTGCTATCCAGGAGTTTGGTAGCCCTGATAAGGATGTTCCCATGGGCCGCCACGAGGGTATCTGGGGAACCAGCCTTGTAAGTCCAACAACTGCCCCCATCAATGACAAGATACTAATTGACAACAGTCATGGGGCGACATGCTTCTCCCCTTCACTGCCGGCACATTCCTTTACGTCGGAACTGTCGCCGTCATCCCTGAGCTTCTTGAGACTGGTCCTAACAAGGCCAAGGAGTTCAAGAACATGATCATCCAGTTCTCAGCCGTTGCTGTAGGCGCTGGCATCATGCTGTACATTTCTTGGCACGATTAGAGAAATATTCGATCTTGGCTGTAAATCTGTGAAAGTGTTTGTGGAAATAGATGAAGCGGATGTAGTGGATGCGAGCATTCAAGATATCATGATTTTGTTCGGGCGTCGTTTTCGATAGATGTCTTTATAGCACGGGGAGCGAGTGATATCAAATATAGTTGAATTGGTGCAGATATGAAGATCATACCTGATGCCAAGATCGGGTCGTGATGTTTACTTTAGGCCGCAAGTTGATTGTTGATGCCTTGCCTTGAATGAAACAGAATCCAACATTTCTTTACCAAACGACATCACCTTCATATTTCAAGAAACTTACCAAAGCTTTGATATCAAGATGACATCGTCTCAACAGGCTACTCGTCATAAACATAGTAACACAAGGATATGTCCAAGGCTTTCACATGGCCCGAGAGCAAAACCTCCGGGCCTGTCTCGCGTTCCTTGCATTAGTTGGCCTCGTGCAAAGTGCACTGTTAACAGGAGGCTCATTGCTCTGGTGAGTCAACTTGGTGGCAGGTGGAGTGGTGTGTGCTTATTCATGACCAAGATGATGGCGATCGACTCGAACCCGACATTAAATACGCGTCATCATTTTTTTTTTTTTTTTGGTAGGAGGGGATGGAAGTTGATGTCCGTAGAATTCACGATCGGTTACTTCCATGGTAAAGTAAATGCTATAATTGAAGTTGGTTGTTTTGAACGCTGAGTGCTTTGGATAGAGGTTACTGGGTTCATCGTGGAGGTTCAGGGTAGTTCCCAACCCATGATGGTATCATTTCAAGTTAGTAAAATCGTTCAAATCACGACCGTATATAATCAGAATGACTGAATAGCCATTGCCTCATACGCTTCTTGATCACTATGACCCCGTCGAGTAACTTCTCATTCTTTCGATGCAGATACGTTCTCCAACTCTCAGATGGCGATAGCATCATGTCACTGGACCCAATTCAATGATGATCAACCCCACAAGCTAACAATCTCCTCACTGATCAGAACAAAAACAGAACCACTGATCAACATCACTAACAGTACATGAACACTGTAAATCACTTGAGCCTCACTTTATTATTCAGCAATCACCGCTTATCCTTATCCTTATCACTCTTATCAGATCAACGAAATAAGCCTTTTTGCCCGGCAGTCCCAGCAACCAATGGCAGACCAAAGCTCGAGCCCCAGGGTGGTCCTTGGACCCCTAAAACAGTTGCTGTACCTCAGGCATAAGCCGAAGCCCAGGCTTTCATGCACGGCGGCTCTACCCAGACCATACAATCCTTACAGATTCTGTGTGGATCGCGGGTGAGCGACGCGACACAACGCATCACCATCTGCTAAGGTAAGATGAAGGTTTCCTTAGTGCGCAGAGCATGGCATGGATGTCTTTTAGTGAGCTTCATTCCGGTATCCGACTGTGGATATCTTCATATCAACACCAACACTACACTATTGATTCTCCTGACAACACAAGAAGCGAAGGAGCTGAAACGATAATGAATAGGGTCATGAATGGAGAAGCCAAATAAACAATCTGCCGTGTAATAACACCGTACGGAGTACCGGCAGTGGAGTTCAAGGTGCTTCTTCGGTACCACGACCCAGGCAAAGAAACCGTCCATGTCTGGGCTTGCGTTGAATGGCCACAACAGTTGCTCTTGGTGAGCTGAGCATGGCAAAAATGAAATGTCGTGATCCAGAGAAACGTGGGGTTCGTACTCCAAGGTGAAGCCACTCATACCGAGATGGAGACCTCTGCTGCCGGTGGTGGCTCTTGGCTTCCTGATTCAACCAAGTATAGGTGGATTCTTGTGGGTCGACGCAGAAAGATTTTCAGGTCTGCTGAGCCTAACGAAAGCCCAAAGTGCCTTTCTCCGTTCAGACCTAGAACTGTAACTATCGTGAAAGGACAAAATGTCAATATTGGATACGGCTCCGGTAGACCTCAAGGTGGATAATGGGAAATGGACACAACGAGATGAAGAGGCTGGATGGGAATGAACATAAGGGGGAAAGGGGGGAGAGGCGTGAGTCGAGTCATCTTTTGCTTCACCGACTTAGACGGCCGAGAAAAAGTGAAGCAAAAGAGAGGAGAAAACTCCAGTTAAGACGCAGTAAGCTGGATTTCTCCAATGCTGTATAGCCATGGGTAAACGTGTCGTGGTGTTTCAACTATCGTGAGTTTTGACTCTTGGTGTTTTGGTCGACCAACAAGTCCCGATCAGCAGCGAAAATGTGCCTGTCCGAAAGGAGAAGGCATGCAAGGGCCGTTAGCCAACCAACTGACACGATGCACATCCGCATCGTGAGACGGTGAGAAGATCTTCCTCGGAGGCTAGCAGCATCTCCAGTTTCTGTAGCCTCAAAACCTTACCTTACTCAGGCTGCATAATTAATAGCGGGCTTATTACGGTACAGTAGCGTAGCGGGTATTCCCAGATGCATCAGAATCATAAGTGTTTCCACTTCGGACAACTTGACCAAAAATCCACCGGACCTGAGCTTACTTTCCCCGTGTTGTTGACTCGACTTGACACTCCGCAGTTGACAAGATCTCGTTTTTCTTAATTATTCTCTTGGTCCATGATCTACCTACTGCATGCTGCACCACCAACGGCTGCCGAGAACCCATAATTACTGTGACAGTTTCCTTGATTTGCGTCGATTGCATAAAAGAAGATTGTGGGACAGTGGAATGTTCCCCCGGAAAGAAGATGCACGTCTAGCTGGAAGCTTTCCTTTTTGGATTGTCTAACTGACGATATCGGGGTCCCTGACAGCCATGGCGAACCGAATTTTCTTTCTCCATCCAGCCACTGTTCCCAAAACAGAGCACGTTGTAGGCGCTTCGACCACTCTTGTCAACGGCATGGCCGTCGGAAATCGGCCATTGGCTGCAACATCGTTTAAATCGTGATGGCCAACAGAATGGTGGGAGGGGCAATTGGAGAAGGGAAGAAAAAAAGTCAGACCGGCGAGGGGAAGAAAAAAGTGTGAAGCGACAAAGGGAGGGAGGGTCGAGACTGGGGTGTAACAGAGTTGAATAATAATAACACCTAGAAAGAATGAGGAAGACGGAAACGAAGCCCACGATGCGAGATGAGGCGCTGCCACGCATCCATATCCCGTCGTGGTCGTGTTCACTGGGGCTTGTCACCGTGTTGACTCGGGTCTGTTCTGACCTGGGGTCTAAACTAAACTATCGTGTCCTATCCCCAGGTCAGACCAGGCAACGCAACACCGGCTGGTCTCCATCTCCAAAGCTTGTCCTGCGCGTCTCGTCCTGACAGGGATAGCTTTAGCTTTAGCTCTGAGGAGAAGCGAAGCTATCCCATCTGCACTTCGACAAAGACAGACAGAGTCAGGTCGAAAAGGCTAGGGATCACGAACAAGCCGAGCTAGCTTGGGCCGACTCCAGGTTCTCGAACCGGCACAGACTTGGAAACGGTTAAACGCGAGGGTACCCCCAGCTTGCTCAATCAGCAGGCCAGATCAAATAAGGAATTGTTGTAGGAGCCATCATGTAATGGGAATTCGAAATATGCGACTTCCCCCTGTTGTGTGACTTGTGTGTCTAGAACACTACACTACGCGGCAGGCCACGTTGATTCTCACGATGCTTCCCCTTGCCCTAGTTAAGCAAAGCAAAGCAATGCAATGAAGATGGGGACGGTGAACGGAGAAGCGGCAAAAAGGTCCCCTTTGAGCTGAAGCGCTTCAGTTCTGACCGCCGGTCTACGGCATTGTCACCGATGAGATGATAACATAGGCTGTTTTGTCGGAAACGAGCGATAGGATGTGTCAGATTTCTTGGTAAGAGACGATACTGTACTGTTCTATTGTCGGTCAATCTGGGGATAATGACCCCAACCCGTAGAGGTTCCCTAAGTTTGACTTGACCCTCAGTGCATGTGAAATATGAGCGACGCCTCAATTGCACAGTCTGCATTGCACGCACAGGCGAGGATGGCAAAACGTGGGGAATCATGAAGTCATCAAACTCCAGTTGCTTCTACTTCCCCAGTTCTAAATGACATTTCCGTCATGATGAGAGTGTCAAGCCAAGGCAATCGAGTATTGAACATCGTCAGTGACGTGCCCCGATCTCGATATTCATTTTGTGTTTCCATTTTGGTGACATGATTAAGGAATATTATCTCCGGGCCATGGTTTGTGATGGTGGGAGGATCTTCTGGTGAGGCTCTTGGAAGCCGGGCCGGCTGCCACCAGAAAATGCTAGAACCATGCAACATGTGCATGCATGGAAACCAAGAAAGAAGAATGGCTGGAAGCCACACAACAAAGATTCTCTGTTCCTTGCAGCATGTTCCATTGAATGTAAATCCGATATGCCGGACTTGAACTCCGAACAAAACCTTCTCGAACCATGATCGTGACCGTGATCTTGATGAAGCGGCGGCACCCGAAACAGTCACCGAAACAAATATCACATTTCCGTTGAATGCCGATTTCGCGATATCCATCACCCATGGTGAATCAGAAAGACAGACAGTATAGATAGGGATTGTAGCTTAATTGAGATTGATGTTTGATGTGGTAATTTCAATTTCACTTACACAGAGAAATGCTCGCAATTCCGCGCCAAGAGATGTAGCGTCCTACCTTAACCCAAAGTTAATCCTCCATTAATGAAAGAGAAGGCTTCCACGAGCCTCCTCTTCTGGCTCCTGCCGACAATCGGATGTTTTATTATTAGCAGGTGTGTGTGTGACCATCTCCAACGCACAGGCAGGAACGGGATCTGTTGGAGAAAGGTCAGAAGGTAAGAGCAAACAAGGGCAGGGGCTATTAGGTGCTTGTGCTAGACTCTAGCCAATAGCTCTTGTCCAGCCAGCCATAGCAGGCAGGCCAGGCTGGTGGGTGTCAGAAGAATTGTCCTCTAAGGCTTAGGCTACAGAAATAGAGTAGCCTAATTATCAGCTAAAGCTGGTATAAGATGATCAACTTATTTCGTCGCTTATGCTCGCCGGGGTCAGTTCTTCTGACACCCAGAAGCCAGGCTACGCTAACCTACGGGAATGGGCAGGAACGCCTTACCAGTCACAGCTGTGGAACAGGAAGGGGACCCCTTTGACTCTTCCTTTCCCTCACAGCACTTGCATTTCGCATTCTGCATTTGGGATCTTTCGGCACTGGAGACCGGATCCACAATCGGCGCTAGTCATGCACGATTTGTCGAACCCCGGTCAAAGAAAGAAGCGTCTATTTTTTTCTTTACAGTACCCCCACTTATTGATTTTTTTTCTTGTAAGTGAAGGCAAGGAGTACCGGTACCGCTACGGAGCTTCTGGTAGTCATCGTGGGTAATCCTGAGGTAAGAGAAGAGGGTCTCATATTTGATCTGACTCTTCAAACACGCTCTGGGTGTGTAAGTCGAGTCTGAGACGAGTCTGACTTCCGAGCAGATGTCGGGGCTTGAAAGGGAAGCACAGCAGCAAAGAGTGCAGTTAGAAGTGGTTGATATTGTTAATACTGTTAGTTGCTGTGAAGTTTCGTTATGTCTGGTGATCAACACAATCCGTGCTCCCATCCCGACTTACTCCAAATCTGATGCCCATGCTTGTTTGATGCCTTCTCCAACCGATCTGACCTATCCTGTTAAGCCTTCTACAGAAAATCATTTGGAACAAAAAAAAAAGTCTCTTCTCCAACCCTTCTGGATCGTCAGGACATGGCTAAAATAGTGCTTGATGATGTGCTCGGTGTACCATCCCGATCTCAAGCCTCAAGCCACCTGCCATCAGGCAGCCCTTTCAAAAGTGCAAGTGCACTGTACTGTAGAATATGTAAGCAGGTTCGTCATCTACTTAGTAATTTACGTATTCCTGAATCATCAGCATCATTAGAAAGCCGATATTGACGTTCCCCATCGTCACGATGATTGTAATCATACAGCACACCGCAACTGCATGAGACAGGGCCTCTTCGTCTGATTATCCAAATCAAACCATCATCAAACTACTCACAGTCTCGACCACGATCTAGCAATAATTGCACAAGAGCACGCGGCCCTGAGGAGCGAGAAGCGAGGACCTGACCTGGGAGTGTGAGTGTGAGGCCCACCAACACAAACGCAACACCGACTTACAGTACACACACCCCTGTATTTCCAACGCCCCTCCCCTGTAACGCAACTCAGCAACCCAGACAGGGCAAGCTCGAGCACGAACCAAAGTAACGGTACGGTACCGTGAACGGACCTGGAGTCGCCGCATTTTTATATGAATAGTATATATATCACTCCGGCCCAGCACCTCTACACATATCGTCAACTATCACATCAGCTATTCAAGAACGATTTCTTTCTTCAGTATTTTCGAGATACTACAATGTCCACTCCTGCATCGGACAACGGACCTCGGGCTCTCCGGCCTCGAGTTGATCCTGCCAAGTCTGGCATCGACATCAAGCTTGACCAGCACTGGAGCTCAAAGTCCTACACTTCTGGCTCCAAGGTCACTGGCAATGTCATCATCAACTCCCCAAAGGATGTTACCTATGATGGCTTTGACATCTTCTTCACAGGCACTGGTTACACTCGTGTTGACTTCCTCAGCCAATACTCCAGTGCCAACTACGCTTCTCGTCCTTTCATGAAGCTCCGCATGCCTCTCAACTCTGCCGACTTCCCTCGCAACCATGTTTTCGAGGCTGGTCGCACATACACCATCCCCTTCCACTTTGTGGTCCCTCATCAGCTCACTCTCAGCGCTTGCAACCACGCTGTTGAGCACGAGGGTATCCGGGATCACCACCTTCAGCTTCCTCCCACTATGGGTTTCTGGGAGCGCAACGACCAGTCCCCCGACATGGCTCACATCGAGTACGGCATCCGAGCTGTTGCCACCAAGAACTCCGCTGAGGAGGGACGAACTTCTCCTTTGGATGCTTTCCACATGATCAAGGTTCTCCCTGCGGTTCCTGAGGATGCTCCTCTTGATATCAGCGCCAACGATGAGCGCTACTGCCTCACCAAGACCAAGCCTATCCGCAAGAACCTCTTCACAGCTAAGCAGGGCGAGTTGAAGGCCACTGCTTCTCAGCCCAGTGCTATCATGCTTTCTGGAAACTTCCTCAATGCCAGCAGCACCAACTTGAAGGTCAACTTCGAGTTCAGCTCCACCTCCAAGGACGTTACTCCTCCCAAGATCAACTCCGTCAGCGCAAAGCTTCACTCCACCACATTCTTCAGCAGCACTCCCATGAACCACCTCCCCAACTTGGGTTCTCGCATCAAGCATGGAAGCAGCCCTTCGCTCACCTACTCTACCACCACTCCTGTCCCCATGCGCCCCGATACCCAGCTGGCTTGGGAGAACGAGGCCCCCGCTTCTCGACGTGATTCCGGCTACGACAGCGCTTTCTGGAACGAGGGAGAGTCTTCCGAGTCCGACGATGCCCAGCGAACCAAGAAGGCTAGCAAGTACAACGTCCGCCGCTATGCCACCCTCGATATCCCCTTCAACTTGCCCACCACCGGCAACAAGCTTTTCCTTCCTACTTTCTACTCTTGCATCAGCGCCCGCGCTTACATCATTCACCTCACCCTTTCCGTCGGACCCATGAACACCAACATCAACCTGAGCGTTCCCGTTCAGGTTGCTGTTGAGAACAGCTACGATGAGGTTGACGACGAGGAGCTCCCTTCTTTCGACGCTGCCATCGCAGAGGCCGATGTCGACTACCACCTGCAGCCCCGCCTTATGCAGATTCCTTCTGCCCGCTTCATGGGCAACAGCAGTCTTCCTGGATACGATGACATGCGAATGCAACCCGTCGCAGTTGCCTAAGAGAAAAGACTCTTATGGCTACCAAAAACAACATACAATTAATGGATATTAATGGAGGAGGATCTACCAACAAAAGTTCTTATGATACCACGTTTCCCAGATAAAGAGGAGGATATTGGAAACTTTACGACTTTGCTTTTACACATTTTTCTTCAACTAGATTAGATGCATCATTTTAGCGAGGAGTTTTCGAGATCATTTTTTCAAAAACGATTCGATCATGTCAAGGAAAGGGTTTCTTGACACTTTTTTTTTGGAGTTTGAGGGATTTGCATATACACAACAAGCATTAACATCGGGGAAACGGGATTACACAAAAGGGAAAACCAGGCACAGCATTCCTGGAAGCGACATTTTTTACTATGTATTTACATCAAGACGTGGCTATGCCACATCACACCACTTTTTTGTTAAGAATGATAATATCTTCACAACACTTTACTGTTTCTTTAATGTGATGCAAATGTCTCCTGTTTCTCATTACTATTTGAAAGCAACTTCATTCCGAAAGTATATTAACTTTGGCAAGCAATGCATTTACCGTTACGTATTTAAATCTTAAATAACACCACTTTCGAGTCATCAAGTGTTTCTAAAAAGGTAACACATTAAATACGGGAACCATGATCGAATGATGAGCCACGTGGACGAGTTCGGCCAAAACCGCTTGCACTCCCTCCGGAATAGGAGTACAACGGATGTCGTGTTACATTGATCTTTCCCATGTTATTACCGCGACGAATCTCATGATCTTCTCGCTTTGCAGTATAGAGACGAGATACAGAGTTTCATTGGCTGGAATTGGGGGGCCAAGTCGGGATCGTGCAGGACGGGACGGGAAGGGTTGGGGGTTGTGATTGGTTGGGTTTAATCGAGGGTTTAGGAGGGAAGGCCGTGAGATAAGATAGTGAGTGAATGGGCTCTATTACAATGTCCTTATCCTTGGTTGCATCTGTATCTTTACCAGGGTAACCAGAGTTACGGCTCCTAGGTTCTGCACTGAATATATTTCGAGGACTAGATTCGCAGGGTCCTCAAGAAGGAGAAGAAGAATAAGACTTGTCTTCCTGTATATTCTTCACCTCTGTAATAAACTACCTACCTACCGTAGAACATATAAAATTCTGCCTATAAACTTTACTAAACTCTTTTGTAGCTTTTACTTACAGCTTATAACTTTAACTTACTATTTAATAGCCTCGACTGATGTCAGGAGCAAGAATACTGAAAGTATAGATATAGGTCGATGATTCTATAAGTAGCATTAAAATTAACAGTTTCAATCATCGTCCTTTATCTGCACTACTATGCGCCCTTTGAACGAAGCATCCTCATACATATCCACAATGCTGGGGATCCTGTCAAACGGTATAATTGTCAAATGCGATCTTACTCCAACTTCCTCTACTATTCGCATCATTCTGTCTGTCGCTTCCTTGCCAGCGACGTAACTGCCCCTGATGGACAGCTCCTTAAAGACAAGCGGAGCAGCATCAAATTGCCAAGGATTCTGAGGAAGCCCCAGGATCCCCAGAGTCCCTTTGATCCTGAGGATTTTGAGTGCCCAGCGATTAGCCTCGAGTGACGGCGTGCACACGACTGCTGCAGCGACCCCCTCGCCCTTTGTGAAATCGTAAATGCTCTTGGAAGCAGAGTCCGTATCAGACGAGTCCACCACCAGATCAGGCTTTAGTTGGTGGTTTTCCACATCCTCTGCTAGCTGCCTCCCAGCTTGTCTGCTATCCACCGCGATAGTTCGGAAACCTAGTGCTTTGGCAAATTGTATACCAAGATGCCCGAGTCCGCCAATACCCACAATCGCCACTATTTCACCTTTGGAAAGCCCAGATGTCGCGGCCTCGAGAGATCCCCAGACCGTGGCACCCGCGCAGGTCAAAGGCGCGGCCTCTTGAAATGAAATCGTATCAGGTAACCTGACCGTCGTTTCCGGATCAGCAGAAGCATAGTCTGCAAATCCGCCGTCGTGCAGAAATCCAGCTGTTTCGCGGGTGTTGCAAAATCGTGGATCAAGCTTCTCTCCTTTCCTCGCTGTCAATCGGCATCCTACGCAAGAGCCACATGCATGCTTGAAGTTCAAAACGCCAACTCTATCTCCTACTTTGAGATCGCCCTTGTAACTGCTTCCAATCTTGGCAATGGTACCGGCTATTTCATGGGATGGAATAAGACCGATGGGCGCTGGTTTCTCAAATTCACCTTGCAAAGCTTGTAGATCTGAGTGGCAGAATCCAGCAGCGTGCACACGTACAAGAATGTCTGTGTCTCTGATAGAGGGTAGAGGGCGCTCCCCAAGAGCATATGGTTTATTGTGCTACCTGAATGTCAGCTAGATCTAGTCTAGTAGTTGTTTGGATCATCTTGGGCTTGATTGACTGACTTCTGCGATGTAGGCCGCCCTCATACGAGACGGTAGTTCAGTGTCGGAGACCATATTTACTTTGTGCCCTTTCTCTATCAAGGTGTCAACCTGAGAATCAACTAGTTACCGGTTTAAAAAGCGATGCAGCTGGTATCAACTCATGCGGGAACATATATGGGGGCTCCCAGTAGGATTGCCACACAGGGAGCTGTTATCTAGGTTCCTACTCCAGCGTGGTGGAGTACCCCAACACGACCTCCCTCCACTCCATTGGAGTCGGGTTTGGGGTGACCCCAAGCTACCCCAACCGCTTACATGTATGGACCTACCTACAGTTTACGGATACCATCAGGAACAATGTACTTTCAAGCCATGACAAATAGCTTGTTTACAGATATGGATAAATGGAATGGGTGTTTGGAATCTTTATCTCTTGATTCAAAGCCTATATCAAGCAAGCCCCGCTAGATCAAGCTATCTATCTTATCAGCCAGACGCCCAGATCTCCATCATGTCCGTCTTTTTCAAAGAGATTCTACCGTAGGTTCTTACTCTCAATTGATAACAGCCCGTACAAGATGCTAATTGGCTGCAAAGAGGCAACCCTGTTCGGAAGGGTGATGTAGAGGCTCTTCTTGACCCTCTAGAGCTCACCATCCGCCCCGAGGAATCGGCAGACTATCAACTCCTCCTCGCTGCTGTTCACGATTGTGCTGAACGCATCTCGAGTCTACCGGACTACCAGCCCATTCCGGACACTGAAAGATTTCCCCGCCAAGATGTTCGTTTGGCCGAAAAGCATGAACAAGTCTTCGGTCATGCTTGGGCACACCGTTTCACCATTCATGGCGACAAGACATCACGCTCATCACTCGTCGGCAAATTGGTCTGTCTGAAAGATTGTATTGCTGTGGCCGGTGTACCGCAGTTCTTTGGTAGCGACGCATTTCCAGCATGGACACCATCCACAGACGCTACCGTTGTGACAAGGTCTCTGGAGGCTGGAGCTATCATTACGGGAACAGCTACATGCGAGAACTTTTGCAACTCGACGTCGTCCTTTACCAGTGCTCAGGGCACCATCGATAACCCACGCAAGGCTGGTTACTCAGCTGGTGGCAGCACCTCTGGTGGTGCCGCCATTGTCACAGGTGGTCTGGCCGATATTGCCATTGGAACAGATCAAGGTGGAAGTATTCGCGTACCTGCTTCCTTGTGTGGTTGCGTGGGATTCAAACCGACACATGGGCTGGTGCCGTACACTGGTATCTCAAGTGGTGACCAGATCGACGATCATGCCGGTCCGCTTACAAGGACAGTAGACGAGATTGCAGCTTGCTTGGATGCTATTGCGGGTTACGACGGAATCGATGATCGATCTCTTGGAGCGGCGCCGCATGGGTCATTTGGCTTCCTTGAGTCACTGAGTGGCGCAAGTCTACAAGGTGTCCGTATTGGTGTTCTGAAGGAGGGATACGACAACAGTCTCATACAACCGGGTGTCAAGAAGGCCTTTTTCGAAACGGTAAACAGACTTGAGTCTCTCGGAGCGATCGTCCAAGAGATCTCAATTCCTATTCACAAGGAAGGTCCTTCGATATGGACCATTCAACAGCGCATCTCAGGCTCAGCAGGCATTCTGGGTCAGGCCAACGGTCGTCGAGGTCTCTACTTGACTGAGTTCGAACAGGCTCGTCTACCTTGGACCGCTTCGCAATTTGAGAAATTGTTCCCCTCAACAAAGAACACAGTCATCAATGGCTTGTACCTACAACGCACTTTCCCCGGCCTCTATTCCAAGACGGTCAATATCGGAAGACAGATCCGCGACGCGTACGAGACTAAATTCAAGGAGTACGATGCTATCATTATGCCCACTACGCCGTTTGTCGCACCACGACACGGATCGAGAGAATCTGTGCTCAAGTCGTTCGAGCCTAGCATTGGTATGACCAATAACACAGCCATCTTCAACGTCACAGGCCAGCCTGCGCTGTCGCTTCCAATTGGGTGGTCACAAGCTGTTGATGACGAATCTGTCATGCTGCCAGTTGGTCTACAGATTGTTGGAGGACTTTGGGAGGAGAAAAAAGTGCTTCGTATTGCCAAAGCTCTGGAAAGTAGCTTTGACTGGGAGGCTGGGGGCAAGTCTACGTCAGCCGAAGCTGGTGACATTTTGAATGAGGTCCAGCACGTTAGAGGGTCTTCACATCTGTAACTGCAAATATTCTCACCGAGGTAAAAGTCAAACGCATTACATGAGGATATTATAAGCATGCGATGGATTAGATACAATAACCAGCTTGGAGTATTGTCCTATACATTGAACTCGGTCCATAAGTTCCTTGATTATCGACATAGTAAATAGTTTTCTTTATAATCAAGCAGACGATTCTCTTGATAATAGCCATCTCGCTGAATGTTTGATTGTGGGCTTGCTGCAATATGTTTGATGTAACTTGACCAGGACTGATAAGATCGTAACACGACCCTGAGCTAATTTACACTACCTACTTTAGATAGCGAGCCTACAAGGAAGTTTGGAGACATATCGCTAGGTTATCATGGATTGGCTTGCTAGAGAACGCTATCAGTGATGCTACCCCAACCCCACTCACAACAACTCCAAGATAAACTGGGCACTACTCCATCAGCATTTGTTCCTTCTCCATCTCCAACGATGGAATGGAGTCAAGATGACTCGAGAAATGGTCCCTACGTCTCCAAACAAGCGACAGAAAGTGGGCCACAATGAAGGAGCCAATCTTCGCATGTGCCACCACTGTGGAAGAAGTTTCAAGCGGACCGAGCATTTAGAGCGTCATGTACGAACACGTGAGTCCTTCTACCCTGCAGGTGTATCATAGAATGAATGACTGAAGTGATGCCGAGTTGACCAGATACCAAGGAGAAGCCCTTTTTGTGCCACTGTGGTGCATCCTTTGCGCGACGCGATCTGCTCACGCGTCATCAGAGGATAGCTGAGCATCAAGGTGATGCTCCATCGTCAGGGCAGTCAAGACAAAATAGTATTCCCGGTGAACAGGTGGGTTTAGCCGCAGCGGTATCACTGTCCGGTCACAATGTCAACAACCCATGGTTCTGCGCCAGGGCTCAACAGGCGGTGCAAGTTCCTGTTCCCCTGACAGTCGACGAGCAGACTCAGCGTCCACCCAACATAGACGCCGGGCAATTCGTTCCTAACTGTTTCCCCGCTCAGATGCTTGACAGCGGTATGTTGTACCGAAACTCCTACAATGCTCTTGGTCAGATGCTGACTCCATGGAGGCGTTGACTTTGATACACACTTTCGCGAATTCACCAGCTTCCTTGATGGTGTTGGCCTATCTGCCGAATGGAGTCCGTTCTTTGGTGATTGCGACAGACGTCAAGACCCTGTCGACCCTGAATTGCGAGATGAAGAAAATGAGACCGCCTCTCCTCAGCAGGGAGCGCCAACACGAGCTGCAACGCCTTTCAGCTCGTGGCTACCTTCTGTGCCTACTGGAAACAGGATCAACAACTATGTCTCTGACACGGACAGTAAGCGATTCGCCCAATATGACACACAATTGTTGCTTACAATTTGCTAGATCCTCGCGCTGTTGATCCTGAGACACGCCCGTTCAAAGTGACTGAGGAGCAAAGATCAAAGATCAAGGCTTTTATCCAAGATTTTTCGCATCTACTTGATCCTACTTTTTGCGTCCCATCAAGACACGCTCTCACCCGCTACATAGCCTCTTTCTTTGGGGGCTTTCACTCCCACATGCCTTTTATCCATGTACCTACCTGGCAAATTACCGAACACTCACCTGAACTGATTTTTGGCATCGCCGCTATCGGTGCACAGTATTGCTTTGAGAGAAAGGCTTCAGAGAGGCTGTTCTTCGCCGGGAAAGCCTTGGTGCTGGAAAGGTTGCGAAGAAATGCAGAGTTGTTCGACATATCGGCAATACCCAGAATCCATACGGTAAACTCTGCCAAGCAAAGTGGTCGTGATAACAATGCCCCGGATAAGGAGTTGCAAGTCGAGACCATAAGAGCTTTGGTAACCCTCATGGGTTTTGCTACGTGGGAACCCAAAGCAGCCATGGTGCAAGAATCTTTTGTCTTGCAGGGTATTCTCACTCAAGCTCTTCGCAGTGCAGGCCTCGAGGATGTCGACGAGCTGGTCTCGTCAACGCCATCGAATCACCCTCATGATAGTAATGCGCTATGGCACGATTGGCGAACTTGGGCCAAACAAGAATCGTGTAGACGATCTAAGCTCATATGTTTCTCCTTTCTCCATACTCATTCCATTGCATATAATGTGTATCCAACTCTCCGCAGTAACGAAGTTGGTCTTCGATTACCTTGCTCAACAAAAGAATGGAACGCTCCAAATGCGGCATCATGGCGTGCTGCGGCTAGGGAGGTTCAAGAGCCGCAGTTATTTTTTCGAGAAGCCCTATCGCTGTTGCTCAAGAATAAAAGCGAGTCTGCGCCATTGTTCCCGATTCCGACACCTCTGGGAAACTATGTTCTACTTCATGGACTACTCCAGAGGATACACATAGTTAGAGATTTGAGCTTGCCAGTTACTAGCAGTTCAGCCTTCTTACCTAGCGAAGAGGTGGAGAAACTTGAGTAAGAACCAACGGCCGCATCTTCCTGCTTTTATGCTAACTATCACCGTAGACGTGGTCTGCGGTCGTGGACCTCATGCTGGCAACAAGCTCCAGAGTCCACTCTCGATCCTAACAACGAGAACGGACCCATCCCCTTTACTTCCAGCTCCCTCCTAGCTCTGGCTTATGTGCGCATTTACCTCCATCTGGGTCCTTTTAGACAGCTTGAAACACGGGATCCACAGCTGATCTCTGAAGCCATCGCGAGCAGTCCGGATATTGAGCGGAGTGATGGTATCATTGCAGCACTGCTATATGCCACTCACATGATCGGCATCCCTGTAAGACTGGGGGTCGATCGTGTGGCTAGGAGTCAAGCATTTTTCTGGAGCGTGAGGCACTCGCTATCGGGCCTTGACTGTGCGGTACTGTTGAGCAAGTGGTTGTCCAAGTTGGCTGAAACAGTTTCTGAAAGCCCGCTGAGTGGTAAATTACTGTACCCTTTCCAAACGACGTCCCTTAATGTTGACTGATGTGTGCAGATAGCGAAGACAGAATCTTGCATTGGGTAAGATGCATTGTGGAAGAGGCCTACAATGTCGTTGACTTTGAGCAAAGCCATGATCAAGAGATTGCAAATCTTGTTGACTTCACAGACCCCCGGAATCTGTCTCTGGCTGTGCTAAAGATATGGGCGCATTTCTTCAAGAGCAATACGCAGTGGCTGTTTATCAACATCATCGGAGTAGGTTTAGAAAAGTATCGTGAAATCCTTATACAGAAGAAGATCTGATTGTAAGGGTTGGGGTTTGTGTTTCTAATCCTACGGGAAACGAGTACGCCAGTCAGTGGTATATCCTTTTCACTCAGTGCCCGTGCTGTTTAATATTATGATTATACCCCTAAGAGAACTCTACCTTTGCAGTCTCAATGCATGCTTCTAATAGTTCCTCTACCGTGACCTCGTAATTCTCTAAGAGCTTCGAGCAATGGCGGACCGTGTAGAGCTCAATATCTTAAGTAGAAGCGGCTGCGATGTAGTCACTCAATCCGAATTCTCAGAGATCTTGGGATCCATCAGCAGCTAGTATTCCAAGGAGTTTAGAGCAGTTTTCAAAGTCTGTGCCAAAGCAAACAGCCCTTTATTTGCTTATATTATGACTATCCTAGTCTAACTTTGTGTCTTTGGCAGTAAAGCACCCTCGGGCGGCTGATTCTTCTTCTTGAACTCGTCACACATCTGCTCCATCGTCACCCACTCCACACCCTCGTGCGTGTTGATATACTCAATCAATCTGTGCTTTCTATTAGAATTTAAACTGCATCCTAGCCGTTATATTTTTTCTTACCTCTCGTGCATCAGAAGAACGTGTGGTCGGCCTGAAACGTCGGGATGACACGTGATAGGGAAAACGCAAATGTTATCGGGATCATCTGCCATTTCCCGGTAGAAGTAATCAAAATGATCTCTCCATAGATCCTCAACGTCTCGTGAGTTAACCCAGCCGTGGCTGTTAGGGTTGCCCTTGATGAACATCATAGGAGGAAGACTGGAAGATAAGGTTAGTATCTTGTGACTTGATCTTAGTCGCTAAGGATAAAGCATACTGCCAGAGGTGTTAGCATATCTGTTTTCAGCTATCAGTCAGTCAGATAGATAGTTATTACTTACCTCATCTAAATACCAGTTTGCAGGAATCTCAACGAGGCCTGTTTCTTGACCTTTAACTAATGGTTTCATCCAGGTCTCGGCCTTTTGTTTGTAGTCAATCTTAGTCCAACTGTCGCCGGTCCGCAGCCAATACATATGGCAGTCATCATGAGACATTGAGTGATCATATTCAATGCCATAGCTAAGCATTAAATCTACACCCTCTCGGCTAGTTTCCCACCACGGGGCCACGCTCCCGCGGGGAGGTTTGCCACCACAGAAGTCAGTTAGCATCTTGTGTGTTTTATCCAAGACATCACGCTGCTGCTCCAACGTCATGTCTGACGGATTCTCATGCGAATAGCCTGTCAAATTGTCAGTTAAATAGATTTAAATTTTAGGCTGTCTTACCATGGAGACCAATTTCATGGCCTGCATCGCGTACCATAGCACACTCGTCTGGAAAGGTCTCAAGGCTATGTCCAGGAATAAACCAAGTTGCCTTGATGTTGTACTTATCGAACAACTTAAGCATGCGACGAGTTCCATGAGTTCCAGCAAATAGACCACGAGAAATATCACTGGGAGAGTCCTCGCCTCCGTATGAGCCCAGCCATCCAGCGACTGCATCAACGTCGACACCATACGAGCAGAGGATGCGTTTAGGCATTGCGTGGGGCTGATTCGGACCTGTTATAGAGGCGTGGAGAGTGTGTTGATGAGACTGAGTAGACTTGATACCAAGGGTTAAAATAGACTAATATGATGGCACAATTGTAGGCGATAGAGATTGGACGTTCTAGAGATAGAATTTGAGGCAAAGGCTGGGATTTGAGGAACTCATCTATAACTCAACTACCGAGTGCTTGACTCCAAGACTGTCTGTCAGATAACAGTCAGCCCGATAACTACCCAAGTTATTACGCTTATCGGACACCATGTTCTACTCATGGGGTAACTCCAAAATATTCCCAGGAAGCCAAGTTCGAGCTAGTCTCCAACTCCAACACTATACTCCAACCTTCTTATCACGCTCCTACCATAGTATCTATCTTCCCCAGAGTTGACAAGGATGTTTTACCCCAGACCTTATCATTAGACTTGGGCTAAACGCCCAGGGTATTGATACAGGCTTGGTGCTTCACTGACTAGCCATGGAGACCATTGGTAACTATGTAAATTCGAGATCGACAACTGATAATAAGGTTGAAGAATCCAGAGTTTTTCGAACCTACTAACTCGCTCTCTTGCTTCATCACCAACACATCAATCATGATCAACATATCTTCTGCCAATACCAGTTCTTCTGAGCCAGAGATTACCAAGGCCGACAAGCAGCCATCTGGCAGGCTTAGTAGTGGTAGCATTGAACTTGGACGACAGGAGAAAGTCGATGATGGCGAAGTTTTTCGGCAGGGTGATGGCGTTGTCGATTTCCGAACTGTAGGATGGATTCAGGCTTCTGTCATTTTCCTCAAGGGTATGTCTTCACTTTCCAATCGTCTTGTAATTTTTCGAGTGCTGATACCAGTGCTAGTCATCTTCGCTACTGGTGTCTTGACGATCCCTTCAGCCATGTTCGTTCTCGGTGCACTTCCCGGTGCGATCAATGTCCTTGGCTGGCAGGCTCTGAACACGTACTGCGCCATTATCCAAGGCAACTTTCGCAATGCGCATGCAGGCTGCCATTCTATTGCCGACATGGCCAATGTTGTTGGCGGTGCATGGCTCAAGGAGGTGGTCGGAGTTCTTTTCCTCATCACATACGCCATTGTTGGCGCATCCGGTATCTTTGGTACATCTGTGGCTCTCAATGTGCTGTCGAACCATGCCCTCTGCACTAATTGGTTTATGCTTGTTGCGACAGTCGCTGTTTTTATTCTGGCAAGTGTTCGTAAGTTTGAGAAAATTGCTTGGCTTACATGGGCGGGCTTTCTGACCGTCTACATTGCTGTTTTCATCGTCGTGTAAGTTCTCTACCTACTCTTATCTCCTATTCTACATATTCTTTCTTCCTTTACTGACGAGTTGTTTAGTGTTGGCGTCACTACCCTCGACCGACCTGCTGCTGCTCCTCAGACCGGAGACTACGATTTTGGTTATCACGTTATCGGGAACCCGACTTTTGTCACTGGTATTACCTCTGTGGCTACCATCTTCTGCTCTGGTGCTGGCACGTCTGCATTTCTACCTGTTATCTCGGAAATGCGCAAGCCCCGAGACTACAACAAGGCTGTCTATCTTTGTATGGGCATCGTGACTGCTTCCTACCTGACTTTCTCCCTTGTTGTTTATCGATACTGTGGACAATGGGTCGCTTCTCCTTCCTTGGGAAGTGCTGGTGAGACCATTAAGAAAGTTGCCTACGGCATTGGCCTCACTGGTCTTCTGGTCAGCGCTTGTCTCTACGTTCACGTTGCTGCCAAGTACCTGTTTGTCCGTCTTCTGCGCCATTCAGAGCACTTCCAGAAGAACACGGTTACCCACTGGGCAGTCTGGCTTGGCTGCACATTTACCATGTCAGCTGTCTCTTTTATTCTCGCATCTGGAATTCCCATCTTCAACTACCTCCTCGCTCTGGCTGGTAGCCTTACCTTTTCGCCTCTCGCATTAGGTCTCCCAGGATACCTTTGGATCTACGACCACCAGCACTATCGACAGGGAAAAGTGTGGCAGATTGTTGTATACTATCTCAACTGGCTGATGATTGCACTGTCTGTCTTTTTAACGATTGGAGGAACATATGGAGTTGTTCAAAACATTATAGACGCCTATGCGAATGGTCTGATCGGAGGAGCGTTTTCGTGTGCCAACAACGACAGGTAACCTTTCATAGACTTTTGTATTTTAATGCTTACAAAACGGGCTAGGTGGGTAACAGAAGAAACGTCCTCTAAGATTTAGGCTACAGAAATAAAATAGCCTAAATGATAGTCTAAGGTAGCATAAGGTGATCAAGTTATTTCGCCTCTTATGCTCTCAACGGTCAATTCTTCTGACACCCTGCGGACGGGCTACCCTAGACTCAGCGTTTGTGAATAAGAGATATGGATTGCATTTTTGAGATAGATAGGTCTAATTAATAACATATCCGCCATCCACCATCATCGCAGATCCCTGCACAAAGCTAGCTTTACTACTGGCAAGGAACAAAACACAATCAGCAACCTCTTGCGCTGTGCCCATACGACCCATCGGCGCGATGTTGACCGCTGGGGCTAGAACATCAGCTTGTGGCCGTGTCATAGCTGTATCAATAACGCCGGGGCAGACAGCGTTAACGCGGATAAGATCTTTGGAGTACTAAAATATAGCATCAGAGATACGCCAAGAGCTTGCTTGATTTGGAAGAGGTTTGTACTTACGTCTATGGCGTCGCATCTCGTCATGTTGATCACGGCTGCTTTACTTCCGCAATAAGCCGCTGTAAGTTGATCAAAAGTTATTAGTTGAAGCTTCATAGGTAAGCATGGGATGGGACCTCTGACGTACGTGCTGCTGGACGGCCAACAACTCCTAGTTGACTGGCAATGTTAACGATGCTTCCTCTGAAGCCAGGTCTATCGTCGTGAGTCGGCAAAGGCTCTTGCTTTAGCATTTGTCGAATAGCCGCGCGCGATGAGAGCCAGCATCCGCGGTAATTCACATTGTTAATTAAGTCGAATTCCTCAATGGTAGACTCATGTGATCTCTTGTTATTACTCAAAACACCTGTGTAGTGAGTGAATCAGTAATCCGTCACTTAGCCCGTTAGATAGAGAGCTAGAGCTACTAACCAGCTCCGTTGACTACATAGTCAACCCTGCCAAACTCTTCGATAGTAGTGTTGTAAAGATTTTCAATGTCCTTCTCTTTTGAGATGTCAGTGGGGATAGCGATGACTTGAATGTTTTGGTTTTGGTTTTGGTTTTTGGACATGTCGTTGATTGTCTTTTTAGTATCCTTGAGCTTGTCTGCATCCCGATCTGCTAGAACAAGACGCAGACATCTTTCACGAGCAAAAGAGATAGCAGTCGCACGGCCAATGCCTGCGAATCTCGTCAGTCATTGTCATTATTATTATTATTATTATTTTGGACCCAAGTTCTCACCTGAGGCGGCGCCAGTGACAAGTGCAACGCCTTTGAAGATGGACATAATGTCAGGGTTAGAAAAGATTTGATACTTGTTGATATGTAGCTGCAGATGGCCAACTCAGAAGGTTTGGGCTTCTCGATGATACTCTACAAAGGATGCTTATCGAAATGCTACGGATACCTACACGTAGAAATCCCACTCTTGTTATCGGTTAGGTATCGCTGCAGAAGTGTATGTGTACGCCAGAACGACGCTAAGCTCCAAGTCTGGGGAGACTCCAATAATTGGAGTCTAGATCCATATGTTACATATGTTATGCATGATGCGCTGGCCAATTGGCTCCTCGAAGCTCGCTGAAGTTGGTGTTGACAGCAGATAAGAAAAGGTAGGGAGGATAGTACCTCGAGTTACGCCTGCGGGAACGCTAATCTCAATTAGTAAAGCTCATCTATACAAGACTCGATTCATGAGTTAACCAGCTACAAATGTCATCTATATATATTAAATTTCCAGTAATATCAAGCACATACGACCATACCTACCAGAAAATACGGGATCCCGTCCGCTCTCCCATAGTCAAGCTGGTAAGGGGCGGATTAGTAGTTGGGTCGGTGACGACCAGCGAATCCCCGCTGTTGTATGTTTTTGCCTTTTTGCTCTATGGGGGGCTCGATAGTGGAGTTGACGAACGAAAGTCACGATAATATAGCATATTTATAAACATATGGACTTAGTGTAACTTGTCGTCAGGCGAGAACTTTCAGTTCAGTGATGCTAGATGTGACTGGAATAGCTTGCCAGCAGTAATACAGATGCACATATGGGCCTATGTATCTTTACTAGTCGTACCTTTACGTTCTTGTCAACTTATACGGAAGATCAGGTTCGACCGTTACACTATATGTCATATATCTAAAGCCAACTAGAGAGCACTTCATCTTCCAACTTGAAGTCTTTTCAACTCTACATATCCATGCTGACATAATATTAAGACATGGTTCTTTGCATGTTTGACTGGTATCACTCCATCAACAGTGAAACGTACTGAATATGGTGAGAGAGGTACGCCTCAGGGTGTCAGAAGAATTGGCCCCTAAAGGCATAAGAGATGAAATAATTTGGTCGCATTATGCTAGCTTAGACTAGCAGTTGGGCTATTTTATTTTGGTAACCTAAGCCTTAGAGGACAATTCTTCTGTTACTCACCTGGCACGAAAGCCAGTATCTCTGAATCCTATGAGCAACAACCAAGGCACCTTTCCGTGGTCAACAACCGTATATAAATCTTCCAATTCAGGCCGCAGATTGAGGCGCTATCATACATTGCAACGAAAGTCCACTCGCAATACAACTGTCGGTGGCGGTATAACACGAAGCCATCGTCGACTGCAGTTAGTTCATTTTGCTAATGTATCGCTCAAAGGTACGAGACAATACGATCCCAGTTTCAATAGAGGTTATTATCCAGCGCCCGCAATAGAACGGAGACGATGATTCCCAGAACAAAGACATCAAACGCACGGCTACTAGATGATGACTGCCAGCATACCAATGCAGTATCAAGGATCGAATGATGACTGGATCTGATAACTGAGATCAGAAGAAGCTTAGATACAGGGACATAAAGAGCAAACACCTCGCTATATCCTTGAAGCGCGATCAAGACGAAGGCCATTGTTCCCAGCGGCGTAATCTCAGCCTCAAAAGCGGTGTCAACAAGACAATGGGGCACGACATAGTTTCATATCTGACAGACAAAGAAAACGGGGAAACGTGATCTGAAACTTATGCGGGTTTGTCAGGACCCGGTTCCTGGATCTTGGGACTTGACTTTAGTTGGATAAGCCATTAACGGTAGGTATCCATTGTAAGTTGAAGGAGACCTTGTTGTATGACGGATAGAGATTGACATGTTCGCCGTGAGGCTGACCCCAGCTCATAGGCTTGGTATTGTTCGTTGGTGCGGTGGCGTTGAAGCTTTGATACCACTGCATCGGTATTGAACAGCAACAATTTAACTGAATCAAAACTCATGACGAAGATGATGAGGAGATAGTATCAATACATTGACTGAACTTGTACTCTTCAAATTTATTTATGCTGAAATGGTGATTCGTCTTCTCTGTAAGTGCTTCCTAATCCCGATGTTCGGAGTCGCAACGTGCATTAGCCCAACCCGTCAAAAACCAAATCCAATCCTGACCAAGCAGCTCATGCATGGAACAATACCCAAGATTAGCCCCCGAAGCCATGTTTGCCTCCCAGTAAAAATCTGCCAGCCTTGTTCCACCACAAGAACCGTTGGAATAATTAAGCAAACAAGAACAATTCTCGAGACAGGAACAATATTAAACACGGGCCAAGAAACCCCCGGGAAAACGGTCGAACAATATAGTGAGTAGTTGTAGGATCAGCAGAGACTAAACTTAGTAGAGGAAGGGATGTGACAGGAAAAACATCCCTCGGTTGTAGTGAGTGGGGGGGGAGGCCAAACTCCAGATTTCAAGACTCTCATTCTATACTTTAAACTCATTGATTGTTTTTTATTTCTGTTATAGAGGTGTGATATAAAGACGAGGGACATTCGCTTCTGGAGAAGGAAATTCACAGTCTCAATCACTCTCATTCAGTGAAGACCTACATATATATATATATCCCTCCCAGTTTCAGTCTCTCTTTTGACTCATTCATACTCCATCATATCATATCACAATGGACGCTCAGGAATTCCGCGAGGCTGCAAAGGCTGCTATTGATGAGAGTAAGTCATGATTGAACTCATACTCATCATGATTTCTTCAAGTCATGATGAAAAGAACTCCCAATTGAGAAAACTCAGCCCCTTCCCCGCACTCACTCACTCACCACCAAAACTACCATCACCAACACTCACTAACTGTCATATAGTAACCGATTATACCGAAAATGTCGCAGACCATCGCGTCGTCTCAAATGTCAAACCAGGCTATCTCCGTCCTCTCCTCCCCTCCGCACCCCCAATGGACCCTGAGCCATGGTCCGCCATCCACGATGACATCCAGTCCAAGATCTTCCCTGGTATAACCCACTGGTCAAGCCCTCGCTTCATGGCCTTCTTCCCCTGTTCCAGCAGCTACCCTGCTGCTTTGGCAGAGATGTACTCCAACTGTTTCAACGGCGCTCACTTCAATTGGATATGCAGTCCTGCTGTCACTGAGCTTGAGACCATCGTCATGGATTGGCTTGCGCAGGCTATGGGACTGCCTGAGTGTTATCTCAGTGGTGGTTCGACACATGGCGGTGGTGTTATACATGGAAGTGCCAGTGAGGCTATTCTTACCAACATGTGTGCTGCAAGGGAGAAGTATCTTGCTGCTGTGACGGCTCATCTTCCTGATGATAGTGAGGAGAAGGAGGATGCTCTTTGGAACCATCGCAGCAAGCTTGTTGCTCTAGGAAGTTCAGGCACGCACTCGAGTACCAAGAAGGCCGCTCAGGTTCTTGGTATTCGGTTTGCTACTGTTCCTGTCTTCGAGGCCGATGGCTTTGCGCTCAAGGGCAAGACTCTGGCTCTTACAATCGCCAACCTACGAGAACGTGGTCTCGAGCCCTTCTTCCTGACTGCCACACTTGGAACTACCGATGTCTGCGCCGTCGATGACTTCGAGGGTATTGTCCAGGCTCTTAAGCCAACCTTTGACACACCCCAGGATATCTGGGTTCATGTCGATGCCGCCTACGCAGGCTCAGCTCTCGTCCTCGACGAGAACCACCATCTACCCAAGGCCTTTTCGTCTTTCCACTCTTTCAGTTTCAACCCTCACAAGTGGCTTCTCACCACCTTCGACTGCTCCGCCGTCTGGGTCCGTAAGCGAGCCTGGCTCATTCAAGCTCTCAGCATCAAGCCTCCTTACCTCCGCAACCAATTCAGCGACGACGAGCTGGTAACTGACTACCGCGACTGGCAAATCCCTCTCGGTCGACGATTCCGTTCTCTGAAGCTCTGGTTCGTCATGCGCAGCTTCGGTATCAGCGGCCTTCAAAAGCATATCCGCTCCGGCGTTGAGCTTGGTGAGAGTCTTCAAACCAAACTTGCCTCTCGCGATGACATCTTCACCATCTTCACACCCGCGCGGTTCGGCCTCATCACTTTGCGGGTCAATGGTGCGGACGAAAAGGAGATCAACGATCGTACTGAGGCGGTGTATGAAGCCATTAATGCGGCGGGGGAGTACTATCTTACTGCTACTGTTGTGAATGACAAGTTTGCTATCCGTGTGTGTACGGGTGTGACCAAGGTGGAGGAGGAGCATGTGCAGCGCATGTTTGACATTTTGGTTGAGACTGCGGAGGCAGAGATTGCTAAGAAGGCATAGAGGTGATGGGGATAGATTGGTAGAAACACGACTTAGATATCCAAGAACAAGCAATATGCCAAGAACTGTGTGTGCCCGTATTGCTGATGCTGTATTGTTGATCTAAAATGCAACCATTCATATGCTTCCTTTATCCATTTTCATTATATTCCCCCGTTTACCATATTCATGTATTTCATTATTATCATCATCATCATCATCATGCTTCCTCGTACTCTTCATCCTCTGACCCGTTGATAACAATCTTTATCGACTGTACCCTCTATCCCGTCGATAGTAATCATCATCATCATAGTAATCAGGATAACGGCTGCTCGATCGATACCGACTGCGTCCTCTTCCACTATCCCTACTGTCCTTGCTGTCCCTGCCATCTCTGCTCTTGCTATCGGTGGAATCGCCATCTAGCCACTCATGCTTCTTCTTGTACTTATCGAAGTCGTGGCTGAGGAAGGTAAAGGCTCCCAAAAGGCCGAGGACAATGCCTGGTGTCCAGTCGAAGCCTCGCTGGCTCTGAAATTGTTTGTGTTCTTTACGAGCTTCGACTCGTTCTTGGCGGGATCGTCGATGGCTTCGAGGGGGTTCAGAGTAGGTATCTCGTCGTCCCATTGTGAAGGTAGTTGTGCTGTGTAGATTTGGGTAGTGTAGAGGAGTTGGTTTGGGTTTTGTAGACTCAAGAAATGAGTTGTGGTAGATAGTAAAGTGTTATTGGGAGCAGGTAGTGGACATATGCCGTATTGTGTCTCAGTGTCTTGTACTGTTTGAATATTCGTATTACCTTCGCATAGCGAGCTTAGGGAATAGCAGAAAAGAGAACAAAGTTTACAGTGACAGATTGACAGAAGAGCCCAAAATTAAGGTAAAGCCTTGGAATCAAAACCGTTGAACTCTGTCCCCGCTGCCGGTGCCGGATTGCATTCCCGGCGCCACTTGGGCAGCCAAGCATTGAATGTCATTGATCGATCCTCATCTCAAAGCTTGTCATCGGCAGGGATTCCAACTTGGGGGTGACGTCCCCTTGGGGTTGGCGTCGTTACGTGCCAGGGTCCAATTGAAGGACCTGGCCCGGATGATGTCACTCATATCGTCATCTCTCCTCACCTACAAAGCAATATACCATTCCAATGCGCCTTCACGTAATACTGCAGTACCAAGGCTTATCAGGTCACTTGACTCAAACGGTGAGCATTGATGATTGTCTAAATCGACATTGTATTCGAGAGTGCAGCGACAGCTACTGAAACTGAACGCTGCGTCAAGTTTATGTATAATATATAGCAATAAAATCAGATACTCGCTCGTCGCGGTGCCATTGTGCGTCTCAACGCCTTCTTGGCCTCCGTCTCTTCTACCAAAGGCAAGACTCCTTGCTCTTTCATCTTATTGAAAAACTCTTGTCCATACTTGTATCCCAGCTGGTACAGTTCATCAAACTTGTGGAAGTCGAGAGTTCCGTAATCGTCAATCGGCGGTCGCATATAAATGCATCCTGCCATAGTCTTGGCACGCTCAAGAGCATCAACACTCGACACATAGGCCAGTCGTCCCTGGATCTCCGCAAGCGTAGGAGGGTTGGGGTGAGACGAGAATGGATTCCATCGGTTGACAAAAGCCCATGCTCCAGATAGCGAGTCACCGTACGTCTGTGGCGTATCATCGTCCAAAGCACCTACGTCGATAGCAAAGATTATGTCAACTCCGAGACCCTTCATGTGCGACACAGTCAAATTGTCAATGTAGCCACCATCAAGCAGCATACTGCCTTCGTCGCACAGAGGTGGAAGCAACCCGGCAAGAGACATGGAGGCTCGGATGTACCTCCAGGCATAACCACTGGTATGAAACTCCGCCCGACTCTTACTGATGTTAGTTGTGTTGCAGTAATACTCAAGCCAGAAGTCTTCCATTTGCGTGTCACCCAATGCTTTGAAAATACCACGGTTGAACTCGTGTCCTGTAGTGTACGAGGCGGAAGGATACGTCAAATCGAGAGCAAAGCGCCAAAGACTGGCCATGCGACCAGCAAACTTTTTGGCGAATCCGAACATGGGCACAACATCTGCATGGCGAGCGTAAAGGGCTCCAACAAAGGCACCGATTGAAGTTCCCCCAACCAAATCAATAGGAATACCGGCTTCTTCCATGGCCCGAATGATACCAATTTGAGTGATACCTCGTGCGCCACCTCCGCCAAGTACAAGTCCAATCGATTTACCGCAGAGTCGTCGTGCAAGGCGATGGAAATCACCCTTGAAAGGCGAGTCGGGAGAATAGTACGGAGTATGGTGCACCTTGCGAGAGGTGTATTTCTGGATCTCGGCTTGCAACACCTGCACACGCTCTTTGAGAGCTTGGCCAAGTTTCTTCGGAGCATGCACTGGCATCTCGTTGGTCCTGAAAGCCATCTGGATATGGCAGTGACCGCCGTTGATCCACATACGATTTTGGAGCCAAGCACGGGTAAGTCCAGGTCGCGAGTAACGTTCAGCATGCAACAGAACAAGTACCTTTCTAGCTGTCGACTTCATGCCGAGCATGAAACGCTCGTACTCACCGATGGCTGGCGATCCTTCTGCAAGACCCACCAGGAGAATACTGTCTGCTTGCGTGATACAAGTCTGCGTCCATGGGGAGTTGACGTTGGTATCTATTTAACAACATGTTAGCTTGCAGCCCTCGAATAAGAGTTCAAGAATAAGTTGTAATGTGGTAAAGTCAGGAAAAAATTAGAGTTATAGAACCAACATCGGCTTTGCCTCTGGAGTCTATGTGTGATTTTATCATCATACAAGGAGTTGCTGAAAAAAGAAAAAGTAATTATTGCTTACCTGCAACATAAACGACCAAGCCGTATTTCTCTTCCAAATCAGCAAGATATTGAGAAAGTCTAAGCTTTCCCATCTTGTTGAAGGCATGCTTGCCAAGATGGTTGAGAATAGCGGCCTGGTTGAGAGAAGTGGCACCGTTGGCTGGGCCAACTTGCGCAAGGGCGTTCATGAGATGGTTTCCAAACTCGATAACGGGGACACCCGCAGTAACAGGAAGAATAGCTACTGTGCGAAGATTCATGTTTGACTTTCGCATCAATGTCTTCGGGTTGGTGCTGGCATCCTTGGACGAGAACTTGGATGTCTCATCAACAATGGCCCTCATTCGTGATGCAATGATCTTCGAGATCTTGATTGTGATGTTTGGGTGCTCCTGAGCTAAGCTGTTGAACAGCGTTCGAGGGAATTTCACCAACTCAGTATCTCGAATAGCGTGAAGAGTGCCGGGGCGAACGGTCTCCGTAAGCACCTCGAGTTCGCCGACACTGTCACCTTGACCATACTCGGCCAGAGCGGTAACGCCACCACTGCCGCCCTTGCGTTCTTGAACCAGACGCAAGCGTCCATTGAGGACGATGTAGATTGCTTCACTCTCATCAGCTTCATGGAAGAGAACCTGACCAGCATTGACTTGAACCCATTCCAGGGCAAAGTCGATGTGCAGAATCAGACGAGGTAGGATGTTTGTCAATCGCTTGGCCATAGTAAGGAGAACAATTGGGTAACGATCAACGATGCGTTCAAGTGACACTCGAGGCAAGAAGCCCACGTAAACATCCGTCTTCGCCACAACATCAATGAAAGACCTGTACGAAGAGACGCTTCCAATATAACCAGCGAGTCCACCAGGCTTGACCAAAGCGATACTACGACGAGGCTTCTTTGAGGTTGACTGTTGAGTCTCGGTCTCAGCCTGGTCTCGTGCAGCTTCGGTTCTTGCCAAGTTCGGGAACGATCCCATGTCGGACGGGTTGGGAGATGCTGGATCTGGTTGAGAGGTACCAAATCCATTGGATTTCAGAATGTTGTGAGCGTCGCCCTCACTGCTCGTGCCAATATCCAAGAATCCATCAACGACATAGTACAGACCAGGGTTTCGCTCTCCCTGCTCTACTAGAACAGAACCCTTAGGGAAGAAGACAATTTCAACCTCATCCTTCATGTCGCTGGCAAGGGCCTGTGCACTAACAGGAGTATGCAAGGCCGTCCCGTTGGATGTCACCGATTCCGTCTCGCCATCAACTGAACCATCCAAGGGAGCCATGAACCCGAAGGCATTGCTTTGGTTGTAAAGTCTCGACCGACGATGGTCGATTGATACCAGTCTAGGAGAACCTTCCATAGACTCTGGCTCGCGAGACACGCTTCCATTGGTGTCCAGACCAAGTGACTTGAACATGCATTCTAGAATCGAGGCACGGAAGAGGTTATCTTCATCGACAGTTTCCCGGGGGTCCATTGTCATGCGGCCTAGCCTTCTCGAGTCAAACGGGTCATTGAAGAACCGATCATCCTTAGGGTTGGCGCCTTGACGTCTCATCGATGCGCCTGAAACAGCTCGTTGATCGGATGGGGATATGCGCGAAGACCCACGACCACCCAACTGGGTATTGGACAGCAAGTCTCCAGGACTGGGCGTGTGAGGCGAAGCTCGCTCGCGAGGTGGTGCGATGGTACCAGTGACGGCTGAAGTCCCTCTAAGCTTTGTCATCGACTGCAGCATAGCCTCCTTCCGTAACCCAGTGCTAGACCTTCGTCGGTTGGTAGATGCCGAGTTGTGCAACGCAATACCCTTGGTGTCATCTTCCTCTTCGGTGCGCTCACGTTCCCGCTTGAATTTCTCCTTGAGGCGTTCCAAGGCATCGCCTCGCAAGATGTTGGGTAGCTGACACACGGTATACTTGATCATGCTCTTCTCCGTTTGCAGGACCTCGCTGGTCAAGCCAAGGTAGTTAAAAGCCTGGGCAAGAGTGACTCGCTGGAATCTGGAGAGGATGACATGCACAATATGCGCAGTAGCCTTGGGGTAAATCTTGATAAGCCTTCTGAACGCACTTGCGGGAATGATCGCAATCGTGGTGTCAACAGTGGCGCGAGCAATAATATCTGGGTGAGCCGAACCAGATGTCGCCCTGCTTGGCATAGGTGGCCGGGTGGGACGAGGAGGAGGAGGGGTGGAGCCATCCAGTGAGATAGGTGGAATGCTAGCCTGATCAGTGTCAAGACCAGAAACACCAAGGCCTTCTGGCTTCTTCTCATCTACGTCAGAGTCTTCCTGAGCATGGGGAGTGCCAGGCATAGATGTGTTGACATCCGAAGGGACACGCGAGAGATTTGGCTTCTCAAATGTCGGATGGCGAAGGCCACTGCTCTTGGCAGGATGCAGAGGCTCATCGTCATCATCCTCGTTCGCCCGCAACCTAACATCTTCTGTGAACAGAGACATGATGGAGAAGAGCGACGACATGGGTGCTCCATTGCGAACTTCTGTCAAAAGTTGATAGGTCTGTTGACCCGGTGCTACATCGTCCTCATCGGATGAGTCCAAGTCAAGGCGGCCTCGAGATGCAGCAGCGGCGCGTGGGCCTCGGTTCGACTTGACAAAGATCTCAACCAAGCCATCAACAACGATACAGAAACCCTTCTCTTCTTCGAGGTTGATGGTCTCTCCAGCAATGAGCTTTCGCGTTTGCATGCTCCTGGTCAACTCGTGAAAGACGGGTCGCTCAAGGTAACCAAAGATCTTGATAGCACTCAAGAACTCGTCCAAGTAGTTTGCCAAGCCAGACTTGGTATCACCCTCATGAGTATCTGGAAAGAGATCGATCTCCGGCTCTTTGCGCTGAGGCTCCGGTGGCAGACGAGAGTACATGTTGAGGATGCGATATCTCACGACCCAACTGACAGCCGACACGACAGCTGCCATGATAAACATGCTACACGACTGTTAGAAGTGAAAGCCATCAGAGTATATCGGTTGACATACAGTGTGGTAGCATTCATGGTGACGGTCCAGCTTGTCGAAAACAAGTGGAACAGAAAGGAAGGGACATTGATAGTCGCAATCCGAATCACCCAATAAAGGATAGTCGAGGTGACGTGGAAAAGAGATAAAATCAACCACCCGAAGAGGCCGAACCAGGTGTTGGGCTCATGGGCAGTGATAGAGGGCATGGTGCTCATCGCTGAGGGAGGAGAGCTGCTGAAGCTGAGGACGTGGGCGACAGTCTCAGCGACGTCGCCCGCCATTTGAGCGGCACTTGACGGATCAGATGCCATGGCTGATGATGAGAATGCTGCGCATCATAACGTAGCATCCTGTAATGAAAGAACCGCGTGGAAGCGGAGGGAGTTTGGAGGAAGGGAGAAAATTGGAGGTGACGAGGTTTTAAGAAAAAAAGAAAGCGTGACTGCATTTCCTGCACGCGAAAGCTTTTAGCTTGTGATCGAGTGCGGAGCTACAGGGGAGCTTGGGAGCCGAGGATTGGCCGGCCAAGACCCCACTCCACTGAGGTTCAGTGACTGAGGCGCTGAATTTGTTCCGGGCGGGCAGGAGCCCAGGTGGGTAGTGGAGGGGCATGCGTTGGTGCCGTCACTTTTCATTGTTCTCGAGTCGGGCTTTGGTAATCATATCGCATCTGTTCTACGTTCTCTTTGTCCAATACATACGATTTGTTGCGATCCTGGCTGAAGATAACAGACGGTAAAAGTTTGTTTTTCTCAGGCCAAGCTGTAGCTATTCACGGCTTTGTTGACCGCTTGGTCATGCGCTTTTGAGCTTAACGTTCCGCGACAACTTTCAAGATGCCTTTTGCGCAACTAGTCCTCGGCAGCCCAGGCTGCGGAAAAAGTACCTACTGCGATGGCAGTAAGTTGCCAAGTTACCATTGATGATATTTCAACTGACCGACTAGTGCACCAGTTTTTGGGCGCTATTGGGCGAGCCTGTTCAGTCATTAACCTCGATCCTGCGAACGACCACACAAACTACCCTGCAGCCCTTGACATTCGCAACCTGGTCAAGCTCGAGGAGATTATGAAAGATGATAAATTAGGACCTAATGGTGGCATCTTGTATGCCCTTGAAGAGCTGGAGCACAATTTCGAGTGGTTGGAGGAAGGACTGAAAGAGTTCAGCGAAGATTACATTCTTTTCGATTGTCCAGGCCAAGTCGAACTATATACACACCACAACTCCTTGCGAAACATATTCTATAAGCTCCAAAAGATTGGATTCAGGGTTGGTGATCTTTGCTGTTTGAGAAGGCAACAATTGACAGTGTACAGTTCGTTTGCGTCCACCTCTCCGACTCCTTCTGCCTCACACAACCGTCACTATACGTATCGAACGTCCTCCTTTCCCTCCGTGCCATGATTCAGATGGATATGCCACACATCAACATCCTCTCGAAGATTGATAAAGTCGCCGATTATGACGAACTCCCCTTCAACCTCGATTACTACACAGACGTGGACGACCTTACATATCTGACGCCCCATCTCGAGACCGAATCACCCGCTTTAAGAAGTGAGAAGTTCGGCAAGCTCAACGAGGCAATCGCGAACCTGATCGAGAGCTATGGCCTGGTGCGCTATGAGGTTTTGGCCGTCGAAAACAAGAAGAGCATGATGCACATCCTCCGTGTTATCGACCGTGCTGGTGGATACATCTTTGGTGGTGCTGAAGGAGCCAACGATACTGTGTGGGCAGTTGCCATGAGGAATGAATCGTCCATGCTGGAGGTGCAGGATATCCAAGAGCGTTGGATCGACCAAAAGGTGGAATATGATAAGATGGAGCGCGAGGCCGAAGAAGAGCAGGCTCGCATCCAGGAAGAACAAGCCATGGAGATGGAGCAATCACAACCATCCGCTCCAACAGGTGGCATGGATCCTGATTTTGGCGACATGTCGGTACCCAAAGACAGTGGGATCAAGGTAGTTAGAAAATAATGATACCCGTTCAGCCATCTGCATCGTCCATCTCCTCATCGCTTGACGCGTCATTAACGTCGAGAAACATTTCTTCCTGGCTGCGCAAGGAACTGAAAGCAGGTGTGGGTTCAGTCTCTTCTTTAGCAGCGAGAATGAGTCTCTTGGCCTGGCGAATAGCTTCCTCTTCAGTCTTGCGCATCGTTCCACTGACGCGCACGACACGGAAGATGCACGGTCTGCCGTTGTTCACAGGAACGTGGTCCATGAAGGTTAATGTGGACCAGAGCATCTGATAGTGAGCTCTCGAGCATCTCAGAATGAAAGTTGAGGTTGCCAACGATAGGTATTTCACTATAGCCATGTCAGTAATGCGACGCGGTAGAGATTTACGGGGTATCACTCACCAGAACAGGACTGCAATGCTCCAGCCCCATAGTCGCCATAGAGTGACGCGACTTCCGCTTTTATTGCTTTTATAAGAATGCCGGCAGACAGCTTTTCGACTGTTGGTTGGTGGTGAAGGACTGAGTCTGGCAAATTTGAATTTGCAGCCTTTGCAGGGTCGGCTGGGTAAACAATGTTGACGAGAAGATATCTCTCTTTTATGCGCACCATTGTGAGTGACTTGTAGAGTAAAATACGTGGTGCTTCTGGAAATGGTTGAAGTTGTGAAGTAAAGTAAATAAGAGCTTGTGACTGGATGAAGAATTTGGGTTGCATCTCCGTAAAGTCGACGACTTCGGGGGTGACTGAGTTCCACCATGACCGGGTTGGTGGGGCCGCAGCAACTGAGCTCAGTTCCCCGCCGCTATCAGTCGATGAACTCACTTATATGCTCATCAAATCAACTCATGCCCTCTCTTTAAACTCACATATACGGTCAATTTGGCTTGGAATTATAGCTGCTTATAATAATTGTTATCAATCCCTATTTTGACCATGGCTTCCGGTCCTCTAAAGGCAGCTCTTCTTATTGTCTCAACGACAGCAGCCAAAGATGCATCTGCTGATGCTTCAGGTCCAATACTTACACAAGTGTTGAAGGATGAAGGAGAAGGAAAATGGGAAGTCCATGATACAAAGATCGTCTCGGACGATGTCCTCGCTATTCAACGCCAGATAACCGTCTGGACTGATGGACCAGATAGTGTCAACCTCGTTGTTACAACTGGTGGAACTGGCTTTGCGACAGGCGATTCTACTCCCGAGGTGAGTTATCATTGAAGTGTATAGGGATCAGGGATATTAAGAATTGGCTCAGGCTGTAACTCCTTTGTTGCATAAACAAGCTCCAGGTCTCGTACATGGCATGCTAGCTGCTTCTCTAACTGTCACACCTTGTAAGTCGTAATAGTCATGCTTCTCTCATCTGAGACTAACATTATAAATAGTTGCAATGATGTCACGCCCAGCAGCTGGAGTTCGTAACTCAACCATCATCGTTACCTTGCCTGGCTCACCCAAGGGCGCCAAGGAAAACCTCCAGGCAATCATAAAAACCCTACCTCATGCCTGTATCCAAGCGGCTGGTGGTAACTCGAGAGCCCTTCATTCCGGTGGAGTCAAAAAGTTAGAGGCCGAAGCTGGTATCCCAAGTGAGAACAAACAGCCTTCAGCTTCTGGCCATGGATGTGGCCACCATCACGGACATAGTCACGGTCACGGCCACGGTCACAATCATGGAAACCTTGTTAGACATACAAAGCCTGGCACTACTTTGTCGAATGACCCTGCACTCGGACCATCTCGTCGATACAGAGAGTCACCGTATCCAATGCTTCCAGTTGACGAAGCACTGGCACTGATCGAACAGCATACCCCTGAACCGGAAGTCGTCACTGTACCAGTCGATCAGACAATTGTGAACTCAGTTTTGGCCGAGGACGTAAAGGCCAGAGAGAATGTGCCCGCTTTCCGTGCCAGTATCGTCGATGGCTACGCTGTCGTAGCCCCGAAAGACGGCAACCTAAAGGGAATCTTCCCTGTTACAGCTATCTCTCACGCAGCACCTGGAGAAATCGGTGCTCTGAAGGAAGGAGAGCTGGCAAGAATTACTACTGGCGCTCCCTTGCCTCCTGGTGCTACTACTGTTGTCATGGTAGAGGATACCGTCCTCAAGACAATGTCTGATGACGGAAAGGAGGAAAAGGAAGTGGAAATTCAAATCGAAGGCGTCAAGGAGGGCGAAAACATCCGCGAAGTCGGTAGTGATGTCAAGGAAGGCACTGTGATCCTCAACAAGGGCGAGACCATCAGCGGTGTCGGTGGTGAGATCGGTCTGCTCGCATCTGTAGGAGTTTCAGAGGCAAAGATCTACCGTCGTCCGGTGGTAGCCGTCCTTTCGACCGGCGACGAGATTGTTGAGTACAACCGCCCAGGGGATCTGAAGTTGGGCGAGGTCCGCGACACAAACCGTATCACTCTAATGTCCGCCGCCAGGGAATGGGGTTATGAGGTTGTAGATCTTGGTATTGCTAGCGACAAGCCTGGTACGTTGGAGGAGACTCTTCGTGATGGGCTTCGTCGCGCGGACTTGCTCATTACTACTGGCGGTGTTTCTATGGGTGAGTTGGATCTGCTCAAGCCAACGATCGAGCGCTCTTTGGGTGGCACAATCCACTTCGGTCGAGTTGCTATGAAGCCCGGAAAGCCAACTACCTTTGCTACGGTTCCGGTCAAAGACAACTCTGGTCAGCGGGTTACGAAAGCTATTTTCTCGTTGCCTGGTAATCCGGCGTCTGCTCTGGTCACCTTCCATCTGTTTGTGCTTCCATCACTGCACAAGTTGTCTGGCGCCTCTACTGTAGGCCTCCCAAAGGTTCCAGCCGTCATCTCGCACGATTTCCCTCTGGATCCTCGTCCCGAGTATCATCGTGCTGTGGTCACGGTTGGCAAAGACGGACTCCTCTCGGCGACCAGCACTGGCGGCCAACGCAGTTCAAAAGTCGGTAGCATGAGATCCGCCAACGCCTTGGTGATACTGCCTAGTGGGAAGGGTAAGCTGGAGAAGGGTTCAAAGGTCGAGGTTCTACTATTGAACGCTGTCCAAGCAGCTTAAAAGGCAAAACCGACAAATGTCGCAAAACGGAAATGGATGTTCAGCGTCATGATAACTTGTAATGAATCAACATACAATGCCGAGGGCTGGATAACTTCTTAATCTTGCGTAACATATAATTCAAATCCCGCGTCGTGATGTACACCACCTCCTTTCAAACGATACTGGTACTTGTACTGGTACAGCCAAAACACGTCCTCCCGAGCCAATCTTCCAAACGCCTGACCAAGTATTATTGGCGCAATGCATGCACGCGCTCCGTCTCTTTTGGAACACACAAAAGTTGATGATGCCGACAGCGAGGCTGTCGGACTTGATGGATGGATGGTAGTCTAAAGTAGGTGGTGAGTTTATTTCGTCTCGCCAAAGGCAGGGGCCTTGCTGGAAACGAGGAGGCCAATGATAAGACCGAACAAGCCAAGTACTGAGCTGAAAATCTCGATGACCAGGATCTTGACGAAGCTGTAGAGATGTTAGAGAGGATGGCCATGGGCGGCGACAAAGAATATATGACGTACAGAGAAGGATCGGCAGCATCGGCGAGAGCAGCACCACTTCCGTTGATACCAACGGCAACACCGCAGACAAGGTTGCACATGCCGACGGTGATACCAGACCAGAAGAGGGCATATCCGGTGTAGTAAGAGCTGGCGGAGTAGAGCTCGGCGCCGCCAACGTTTTCGACCTTTTGGGAGAAGACGATAGCCATGATGACGCCGTAGATGGCGACGACCTCACAGAAGATAATGGAGATCAGGTTCTTGGTTCGGATGCGGGGAGCCTTAACACCACCACCGAGAATCGACGAGCCGGTAATGAAGATGCCCCTGGACGTTGACGTTAGAGCCGTGTATGACATGGATGAGGATATACGCACCATGCTGCACCAACAACAGAGAGACCGATGCACATCGCAATGCCCATAGAGGCCCAAGTATAAGGCGAAACGGATTCGAGGAACGCGCCGACATCGAAGGACTCACCGCTGCCGGTGAAGAGCATATCTACACGACGGCGTCATGGTTAGCAAAAGTACACCAAGTCTCCAACTATTCAACGCCTCTCGAGGATGGGTATCGCGTACAGGCTCCAACGATGGTCAAGAACGACCCAATGCCGCCCACTCCATAGTATAGACTCATTGCGACGGTGTTCGTATTGTTATATCGACGGTCCGGGGGGTTGAATTGTTGGCGATGGTAGGCGACGGATGAAAGTGGCTTATTCTGAGCTTTCTAGGAGCTCCTGTTTAGAGGTATAGTACCTTGAAGCTAGAGGCGATGCGTGTCCAGCAAGCAAGCAGGCAACTGGAATTATCGGGACCGACGTCACATGATGCGAGGCTGCCACTGTGGCTGGTGAGACGCTTAGTCAGTGTACTCTAGCGCATCTCCTCCTACAGGCAGCTGAGTCTCATGAACCTTGCCTTTAACAAACAATCAACCACCCAAAGCCGAAATAACGATTTAACAACCCGACCTCTTTTCACGCACGAAAAGCCAAATCGAAATCATGGCTACCGGGGCGCAGTCTTTCTATGAGCTTTACCGCCGTAGCAGGTACTGCGAATCCGCCATACGCTGCTTTGCGACAGCTTAACTAACATGGTCCATTTAGCATCGGTCTCGCTCTGACAGACACTCTTGACGATCTCATCAGTGAAGAGCGCATCAACCCCCAACTTGCCATGAAGATTCTCGGTAACTTCGACCAAGCCATTACCGAAGCGCTCCAGAAGAACGTCAAGGCTCGTCTGCAATTCAAGGTAAGAGGACGGCTCCGATGCTCGGCGCCTTTGTCCAAGACAATGCTAAATACCATTACCTGCGCAGGGAAGCTTGGACACATATAGATTCTGTGACGAAGTCTGGACCTTTTTGATCAAGAACGTGACATTCAAGATGGACAGTGGAAGCCAGTCCATCACGGCGAACAAGGTCAAGATTGTCAGCTGCAATGCCAAGAAGCCAGGCGAGGGACAATAATGGAATTGGCATATCGACAAGATAGACCGACTACGACGATGCGATTACACAATGGTCACAGATTGGGCAACTACCGAAAGATTGAATTATTAGCATTGGGTGGCGTCTGGGGTATTGCTATTCTTTAAAAGATACAGAATATTGGTTGTGGTGGGCTTTAGACGCTGAGCTCAGCGCACGCGATGAAGGGCTCATTGGACGCATGAGTATCAAAATACTAAGAACGATATGATGAATTTGAATTATTTATTTTGCAATTGGACTCTCCATAGCGCAGTAGCATGGCGCATCTATGTTTGTTTCCCCAGATTTGAGTGACAAGGCTGGTTCCTTGAAGCGCCTCTCAACCGGGGCCTGTTTAGCCTGTCCCCCACTAAAAGACCACTTCTCAGCCTCTAACAAGCTTGCCAAGTCCATCAATCATCATCATCAGGGGCCATTTCGATCTCATCAACAAGCTAAAGCTTCCGAACTCTCCGACAGCCATGGTTCGTAAACGTCAAGCAGCAGCTTCTTCAGAACCTGAACCTTCTCCTCCTTCATCTCTGAAGAGCGAATCAGCTTCTACAATGCCGTCGCCTAGTAATATGAGTATGCGATCACAATGGATGTTCTTTGCGGTTGCTAGTGGTGCTTGTGCAGCTTTCAATGGAGTCTTTGCGAAATTGTGAGTATTATTGCTATTGGTGCTACGTTCCACCGAAATGAAATTGATTCTAGGCTTTTACATGGCCTAGCATCATACATCATGTTCATAGTCGAAACCCTTGCTGAGTGTTACTTAGGACAACTACACAACTTACTACGAACCTATCCAATGGCATCGCTAGTCTCATCGGCCTCTCTTCCCATGAACATATTGTTGAATATGCCGTCCGAGGTGTAAGCTATTCCTTGACTCTCCATTGAACTCGCACTAATCTATATAGCTTTTCTTTGTTCTTAATCTCACATTCAACGGCGTGGTCAGTTACTCCCTTGCTGCACAGAGCTACTCTACTAACACTGATCTAGATGTGGGCACTTTTCACCAAGGCTTTGGCACGTGGAACTTCCACGACGCAAGTGTCCATCATCAACACTTCAACCAACTTTATGGTCACTGCTGTCCTGGGTGCTTTGATCTTCTCAGAGGTTCTACCGCCGCTGTGGTGGGCTGGTGCGGCCCTTCTTGTTGCAGGCAATGTCATCGTGGGCCGAAAGGATGAAAGTAAGGATGCTGGTGCTGCTGCAGCGGCTGAGGGGCCAAGCTATGTGCCTGTACCAACCGGAGACGAAGAAGAGCTGAGAAGGGATGAAGATGAGGATATCATTGATTTGGGAAGAGTATCAGATGAGAGGTCACGATAGGTGCGTTTAGGTGGCACGTCAAATATAAATAGATAGGGCATATATCAGAGTAGATAGCCTATTGGATGTAGTGAAATGTTTGGCTATATAAAAGAAATAGATTTGATTCCAAAACGCCTGCGTACCATGTGGATCTCTATAGTTTAAACATCACAGCTCTGACAAGCATACTCTTACAATCACCGCCGGCTCTCCAGCTCTACACCCTCATCAAGTACTTCCTCATCGCCGTCAAGGATCTGCCCTCTACCCAGTGGTCGGTCATCGCCAGAATTGCTACTCAAACGTATGCGACCTCCAGAGTATCTTGAAACCCTGCAAGAGAACCAATTACCGGCTCTAAGGAGTAGGTTCCATAATTGTTCCTGCCCCTCCTCGATACGATGGTTGTCTTTGGGGTTCTCGGCTGCTTCGACCTTGAATTGATATCTCAGACAATCTTTGACAGTGACAAGGCCAGTAAGCTTGCCATGGTACTCGATGAGGATAACACGAGGACCGATCTTTTGGAACAACTCCATGACAGTTTCGAGAGGCAGTCTTGGGTGAGCTGTGACTGGTGTTGCGTCAACATATCGACTGAAGTCGAGAGTTTGGGCGTGTGATGAGTCGCCATGGAGGGATGTGGTTGACAGATTTGACGATGGAGGTGCGAATGTGCACTTCAATGTCTCGGATAAAGGCGTTGTTCGACTCATCTTGTCAATAGCATATCGCAACTCAGTGCTGCCGATATAGCCGATGAGAACCTTGGTATGCTTGTCTTCCACAACGGGGAAGCCTTGGTACCGGTCATCAGCAAGAAGTCGCTGGACTTCGCCTAGAGTGAGTCCATGAACAGGCATTGATACCACTGAGGTCCTCATGACTGCCGAAACAGGTACGCCAAAGTTATGTTCCTCTTTACTGTCGAGGAACGGCATCCCGCTAAACCAGATCATCCTATCGGCGATGCCTCCTCTACCGAATAGCTCGCTGATAGCTTTAGTAACCCCAACAACGATCATAGTGGGAAGGATATAGTTGAGAGCACCGGTAAGCTCAAACATAATGACCACCACGGAAATAGTGATGTGCATGATGCCACTCAGGGCAGCGGCAGCTCCGAGCAGAGCATACGTGCCAGGTGTGATACAGGGCTCGTCTGGCTTGCATGCAGAGAAGAAGACGCTGGTAGGGTTGGCTTCGTGAATAGCCTGGACAATGATTCCCACCATTCTTCCAAACGACGCCCCGATGGCCATAGAAGGAACAAAGATACCAGCAGGGACCTTACATCCATAAGATAGGATGACGAGGAATAGTCGCAGGAAGGTAGCTATGAACAGTGATATGATGTTCCACCACCGCTTGTTTGGCTCGCAGAGGCCATGGTAATGGTCCCCAGTGCTACACTCCGAGAAGAGAATTTCCATACTCTCCGTCATGTCGATCCTCAAGAAAGCATTGGGGTATGCAATAATGGCAGTACCAGCTGCCAACAATGTCGCTTCGAGAACAGCATAATCCTTCAAGTACTTCTTTCGGAAGGACTGGACCCTCAAATTCCACTTGATCACAAAGGCACCATAAAGTCCTCCAAAGATACCAAGCAGGACATAGAACAGCAACTCAAAGAAGTGCCAGTCGTTCTTATACTCGACCTGGAACATGACCAGTTGGCCAGTTCGGAAGGGATTCATAGCAGCAAGGACAGCTGTTGCGACCAAAGCACAGAAGTAACTGCGCCACAGAGTCTTCAGGGGAAACTGGTTGGACATCTCCTCAAGAGAGAAGAGCACACCACCGATAGGACTACCGAAAGCGACGGCAACACCAGCAGCGGCTGAAGCACTCAGAAACTCCCTCGTTTTAGAAGCATTGCGCTTATACTTGTCGAAGAGTCGGGAGATGACATTTCCAGTGCACACAGCGTAGTGTACACTGGGACCTTCTTTGCCAACCGACAAGCCAGATGCGATGGCCAGGGGTAGACAAATAGACTTGATGATCAGAGTCCACCAGCCAAGGAAACCTTTCATAACGAATCCGGCAATAATGCACTTGATCTCGGAAATACCTGAACCTGCGGCATATGGTGCGAATGACTTGACCAAGGTGCCAGCGACACAAGCAAACAGAGTCTATCCAGTCAGTTAGTAATTGACGCATTTTTGAATTCAAGTTGACTTACCGCAAAGACAAGGTATACGAAATAATTGAAAGGCTCAAATCCAGTCCATCTGTGCCATTGGTCACAGCCTGTCTCCTGTCAGTATAACTCAGCCAAGACCACATCGAGAACATCGGCATACCATTCTCTTCTCCCCAACAGCAAAAGTTCTCGTTCAGATAGAACCCTGTCTCGCAGTAGCCCATCTTGACATCGGATAGCCATTCTGTAATAATGTTCAAAAGCGCAGCGTTCAACCCAATCGCAACACCAATGATGGTAACCACGATCCAGGCTTGCGCCGCATCATAACTCTTCCATAACTGATATCGCCATTTAGGTTGTCCCATATCATATCGGCCGGCCGCTTGTTTCCTCCGCACCTTACGCTTCGCTTGCTCGCGCGCGGCATCTTGAACCCAATCTACCACAGATATCAGTATCAAGAGTTATCATTCGTGATCGGTCGAGGCGCATACCTATTGTTGTAAAGTCCTAGACCCTGGGTTAGCGTCGAGATAGCACGTCTGGCGCATGCGAACTTACTTCATATCTCTTAATCTCGGCAATCTCCTCCTCTATGAGGCCCGCCCCTGTAGTAGATGTAGCGGTCCCCGCTTCCTGATCCGCATTGGAGAAGACGGATGATAGACGCGATACTACTGAGGGACGCCTTTCAGGTCCTGGAGGGGCCAAGCTGAAAGATGATTGTCGCACGTTCATGGCTCGGACAAGGCGACCATTGTCGATCGGTCGGCGGTTCTGGGGTCGCGCAAGTTGAAACCAAAGAGATCAAGGAGTTGACAATGCAGTTAACTGGATTCTAGGCGTTATTTCTGTTCCAAAGGATCTCTTTTCGCAAAGGCTGTTCTATGTTAAAGTGTCGTAATGACCAGCAGGGAGGCTGACACCAATATGTGGCTTAAGCTCTAGCCACAAAACCGCGTTTAGTGGTTGCAGCATCGCGTCTCAACCGACTTTCTTCGCGTATGTCTTGACTTGATCTGAACGACGATTCCATTTACACCAAGTTTCGATTCTCAAAAAGCCTTAAAATCGAGCAAACAGGCTTCTTTCTATTCTACCTAATTGGTTTTATACCTTCTTACCGTTGTGAAACCTTTTGAGCCTCCAGCGCAGCTTAACCCCTGATAGCAACTCTAATTGTTGAACTGCATAACTCAATCAAAGTAAGTTTTCATTGTAAGACAAAGTATATGTTTTCTTATTGCTCGATGCCATATCAATATGGAGCTTGTCGAATATCTGGTGTCGAATCATTTGCGCTTTGCTGCTTGAACTTTGTCCCCGTCCTTTCCATCCTCTATCTCCATACCGGTCTGCACCTCGGTTTCCCCTGTGACCTCCAATTCTAGCATCCACTACAAACCAGTATCAAAGTCATCAACCTCAACGCATCCAAGTCTAACATTTGCAGACTCATACTTTATACACACAAATAATTCCATCTCTACCATCCACCATGCCTTACAACACTACAGCAATCCCTCCTCGTAAGGAGCCTACAGGACAAAACCAACTTCCTCGTAAGTTCAATCACCCAATTCAAATAGTTATTTCCTAACATAAAATCCAGTCTCAAGAGTCAAGAAGATCATCGCACAAGACCCCGAGATCGGTCTCTGCTCTAACAATGCAGCCTTCGTGATAACCCTCGCTGCTGTATGCTTTCTCCCCCCTTGCTTTTCGGTGCTGTACTCAGACTATGTAGGAGATGTTTGTCCAGCACCTGGCAGAGGAATCACATACCCAAGCCAAGCTAGACCGCAAGCCCCGTCGAAACATCCAATACAAGGACGTCGGTAAGTCTAATACTCTGCTTTTCATCATAGCACCCGTTAACTTTGTCAGCATCTGCCGTCGCGCATCATGACAACCTCGAGTTTCTCGAGGACACTGTACCAAAGACGGTGCCTTACAAGAACATCAAGGCTTCCGCCGCAGCGACACGGGCACGTCTCCAAGGTGACAACAACAACCAGACTATCAACTTCCCAATGGCAAACGGCGCCAAGAAGCCTCATGTGAACGGCAACTCCATGGGCGCCTCTGCACATCTCAATGATCCAGAAGATGATCCCAACTCACAGCTGGAGATGGAGTCGAGACAAAACAGGGACGGAGACGTGGCCATGACAGGCTAGTTACCAACTGTACTCGACGATGAGGATCGGGTCAAAGCAGAGCTGGGACAGCGATCGGAAGGCTATATCGACCTAATCAATAGCGCAGAAAGAAGCAGACAAGAAGAATAGGACATCAACTGGGAGTAGTCATTGCAAGGGAATATTTTCCCAAAATACGAACAATCATGATATTTTCTGTAAACCCCATCCAAATCCTTTGCACGGCTGTCTTGCTTCATACATGCGAAGTATTATTCCTCCATAGCATCTCCGTGAATGCCAGAAGGCAGACGTCCCTCGTTGAGCTCCTTCTCCAACGCAATAATCTCCTGCAGGCTGGTAGCCTTCTTGATACGCTCCTGCAATCGCTTCTTCTCGGCATCTGTGAGCTTTATTCGTGAAAGCTTAGAGGGCGCTTCCGAGCCGTCGGCGGAGGCGCTGAAGTTGGTGGTCTTGACACCTTGGATCTGCGTATGTTGTTAGTTTCGGCGTGACCAGCTTGCTGTCAAAAGAAGTAGTACGAACCTTGGCAGCCAGGGCAGTAGGCTCTTCCTCAGTTCCAAATAATTCGCGAGCGTGCTCCCTCTCAGACTCCTTCACCTTGATGAAGTCGAGGAATCGCACGGAAGGGCATTTCCAGAGCACCCAGTATCGGTAGTTCTACACCGCGCATCAGTACGAGTCACCGCCATTGTCGCATTCTCAACTCACCTCCTTCTTGGATACAGGGTTATCAGACAGCACCAAGTGCGTCAATCGAGGGAACAGCGCTAGCGCGTCCAGGTCGGCGAGCTCTGCGACGTTGTTCGACGAGAGCACCAGGTTGGAAAGGTTCGGGATGGCCTTGGCCAGAGAGGGCTGAATGTTCGAGACGCGGTTTCGTGCGAGGAGAAGGGTCGTTATGCGCGGCGATAGGGGGAAGTTTCCCAGTACTTGAATGTCATTATCGGTGAAGTCGATGGCATCGTGAGGCTATGCGGTCAATCTATTAGCAAATTGTATAAACAGCAGAGGATTGGGAGCTTAAACTTACGCCAGCAACACCCAAGTTCTCAATGGCTGGAATTCGGTGTCCTGTTCACGCCGCAAAGACGATTGTATCAACTCTGCGCTCTCTAAAGATCAAAAAGTGTAGCATCTGCTCTTTTCAAACGCACCTCGGAGATCAAGCTCTCGCTCCTTCAGAGGATTGAGGTAGGATAGGGAATCCCGGATGAGGTCGGCGGTGAGCCTCATTTTGGATATAGGGCTGTTACCTCGGGTTCAAAAATGGTATTTTACTATAGCCGTTTCTCTGTAGAGTCGATATCGCAATGTCGGTGAGGCTAATGTGTACGAATGTTGGTGGTGTTGATATATGGCAAGGCTGATGATCTCGACAAGGCCGATGGGGAAATTTTGGTGTCGCGTGTGGCGGAAGCTTAAGTGTGGCATCCGGAGTTCAGCCACAATTCAGTATCAACAACTTACATGTAGGACAACATGAATAGTCCAAAATGAATGAAATCCAGATGGTAAAGAAATTCATATATAGTTGTTTTCTAATTAAAAGTGTATATGTAGATATGGAAACAATCCATGAATGAACATGCTCTCGGCATATGAGAGCTGCAGGCCAGAGTTTAAGATACGGATTCACATTCATACATACAGCAGACAGCTGCAATCATTATTCTGAAGCTCATCAATCAAGGCATAATTATACGTCTAAACAGAACCAAGTCTTAATTCATCACTCTATCCAGAGTCCAAGTGTATGGTATACCAGTCAACTAAAAAGTACTTGCTCTCGCTCTTTGTTTCTCAATCAACTCCAGGGGAATGTTTCTAATTGCATCCCGATTCTACTGAAACACAAACACAACTCCCATTCGATCCACCGAAACGCTCATGGTGTAGGGAGACTCCAACAACGCCACGTCTAAGATAGCATCCATGTGTGACTGCAGCAACTGCTGTTGTTGAAGGGAAATAACTGTCGATCTCGGCGGTCGCGCGCTGGAGGATTTCGCTTTAGATCCGGAGCCCGCATTAGGAGCCGTCGGTGCTTGTCTGGGAAATCGTTCCATATTCAGTGTAAGTGCCGTTGAGGGGTGTGATGTTGTATAAGTTGGCTTGGCTTGTTCTGGTGTGAGTCCGCTGTAGATGAAGGAGCTCTCCATTCGTGAGAGATCCCAGAACCGCAGTCGTTTGTCCGAACCACCCGTGACAATGAATGCGTGTCTAACGTCTCTAGAATCGTCCACAGTTGCAGTGCCAACAACCATAGCGCGAACACCTCGATCGGCGTTCGCGGTTTCGCTTGGCTCGATATCGGTAGCGTATCGTCCAAGCATCCCCTCCCGTTTGTCTTCATCCACGTCCCATGCTTCGTACCCCTTAAGCCCGTCTTTGCCGCTTCCAACCCGATAGATTTCTCGGCAGACCGTCTTCTCGAGATCCCAGACTGTGACTTCTCCTTGGCCTGTTCCTCCCGAGATGCATACCCATTTACCACGGCCCTTGGTGGGGTGTATGCAAATTCTGTAGATTGATCCTTTACCTGGCAGACCCCAACCCTTAAGTCGCATCTTGAAACGCAAGTCCCAAAGGTCAACTACTCCGTGAGAAGTGCCCACACAAAGCCAGTTGCGCTTCCTATCCACACAGAAACAAGTAGGTGTTCCATGGTGCACTGGATTCTCTAGTGTGTAAAGGAGATCCATGGTTCTCAAGTCAATGCCTATGATCCTCGAACGATTTGTGGCGATGATGAGGACCGAGTTTGATTCTTGCCTGAAATGTTCACACCATACCGCAAACTCGCCTTCTGGAAGCTGGTGTTCGCGTAGAACACGTAGCTTGCCGTACCTGATCACACCACTATTCTGAACAGTGTCGACCTTGACAACGTGCACGCTGCCATCTGAGGCGCAACTCACGAAACAATGTGAGTTTTCAACAAAACAGAGGGCAACGACTCGTGTGTTGTCGCCGTGTTTATGGACCTGGCGGGAACGATGCGTGATATTACGCTCGAGTCGTGCTGTATCCCAGACTCTTACAGTGCCATCGTCGCCGCCAGTTATGAAGAAGACATGATCAGGAGATGGCAGCACCCTGTTGACGGGACCCTTATGTTCGGCAAATGTTGCGACAAGCTGACCCTCAGGTTTCCATGGCTCTTCTCCAGGCTGAACGCTAACGCGACTCGCTTTGCTTCTCTTGATGGGCGTGACAATAGGTCCAAACTCGATAACATCACGAGGAAAGTTATCCACATACATGTTGTCCAGCATTCTCTGGATGCTCGGGTCGTTCCCATCGTAGCTGTGCTTCGCCATTTGCCGGCGTCCAGTGTCCCCGTCCTTACCGTTGGAAGTTGGCAGTTGTTCTGCTGCGGCTTGAGCAAAGGGTCCTTCAACTTGGCCAAATGCATTAGTGTCGGTAGTACCAGTCTGTGCAATTGATTTGTTTCTGTCTTTGCGGTCGAGCAAGCTCAGCGCACTTGCCTGGTGGCGGATTGCATTTCTAGATGATGACTCTCCTTGAGTGTGTCTGTCGTCTGTTTGACCCGCTTGTGACGCCGATGGTGTCCTGGCATGTGTTCGACCAACAGCAGCTGGTGATAGGAGACGACCTGATGAACGCGGTCCAACACTTTGTACTCGACGGTTATTGCTGGCCTTCTTCTTTCCACCAGTCGAGTCATCAATGGTCATTGAAGCGTCCAAGAGGGCGTCTGCAATGGTATAAGGTTCTTCTGGTCGCTCGAGGTTGGCAACTACTCTGGGGTCGCGAAGGGGTGTCTCGTCAAAGAACACAGTTTGAGGAGTGACTCCTAAGCTCTTAAGAGAAATCACTCCATTAGACGTGCTGCCATCTGCAGTTGAGGCATCCCGTGCCTTCATCTTGCTAAGGCGCCAGATGAATTCTCTCATAGCGTCGAGCTTTAACTCATCCTCGTGTTTCAGCCCAAGGTTCCTAAGCTTTGCCAACCACTGCTCATCTTCTTCATTGCGAGCCACCCGTCCCATGGAGCTTTGGGTCAAATCTTGGGAAGATCGGCTCGACTTAGAGCCAAACAATAAGGGCTTAAGCTGCTGTAGTGGCTTCCAGTAGTTGCCACGCTCAGTTTTCAAAGCCCAATTAATGGCCTGATCGAAGACGTTTCGCGTTAGTGGTCTCTTGAGTGCATCGAGGATATTGAGCAACTGGAAGTCAGACAGGACCTCCACTTTCAAGAACGGCTTTACAAGAGGCACTAAAGTACACCTCACATCAGCAGGTTCCAAGAAGCGCGCTGACTCGGACAAGAACTCGGCCGCCGATTCCCGTATCCAGATATTCGGGTGCATGGTAAATCGGCTGATGAGATCAACCAATTCCCAAATCTTGGGTTTCGATAGCAAGCCCAACCTAGCCAGCTGAGCAAGAGAGTGAAGTGCCGCTTGCACTACGTTTTCCTCTGTGTCAGTTAAGGCCTGGATCATAAGAGGTAGCATGAACTCCTCCAAGCTCGTGCTTCCGACAAAAATTGCGATGCCAACAATCGTATCAAAGAATGCACATTTAAGTGTCCAATCGCGGTCATTCAGATAAGTATTAAGGTGGGTAAGGAGAACATCATTCGAATGATCATCAAAGAAGTAGCACAAGTCAGGTACCGAGGCCAGAAATGCTCTTCGAACCGAATTGTCTGAGTCTTCCACTAATTGCTTGGTGTGGCTTTCAAGAACCTCAAAGAGTTGTCGTCCAGCATTATCGAAAACACTCTCGAAGTTGGCCTTAGCATCCGCGCCTGGTTCGATTTCTGGATCCGCGATGGGTACTGAGCCATCAGCACGAAGACTCGACGCCATATCAAGAAATCTTTGCGCAGTCGTCGCAAGACTTCCTAAGCAAGAAGCATATGCTGCTCTCACCAGTGGGCTAGCCACTCTGGATCGTGAGCCTAATGCTATCTCCATGCGAGGCAACACGTATTCTACCAGAACGTGAGAATTGATGGGTGTCACCATCTTCACAAGCTCGAGGAGCTGCGTGATGGTTCGAATAGCAGCAATCAACACCAAATCTGTCTCGTCCGGGACAAGAAGGGTCATAAGATACGGCAGCACCCTGTCTAACTTGGCTTCATCAGTTAGCCTTTCGGAGAAGGCAAGGAGTACATCGCATGCTCGAATCCGGGAAGATGCACGCGCAGTATTTCTGAGTTGAGACACAACCAGTGTCAAGAATATCAATGTTCCGTCGTCTTCAGGTGGTTCTAGAGCAGATGACACTGTATGACTGTGGTTTGGTATGTTCAGTCGTACCGGGAAATGTGAAAGGCTAAGCCTGGAAGATGGTACTAGTTCCTCAGAGGTTCGCTTCTCGAGCTGATATCCGAGGAAGTATGAAATCTTATCAAAGTCGTAGAACACGCGGTCGATTCGATCATCGGCTTCTCCAAGGTTCTTCGAAGCGCCTGACATAGGGTTGTTTCCCGACGATGGATCGGTTATAAGCCCCATATACTGATGTAGAAAATTGTAGAAGTAATGCGGAAACACTTTGCCCTTCCAGAAATCCAGGTATTGTTCCGCTGAGTATCGCTTCTCCGGGTCGAGCTGAATCATGTGTGCTATCATGTCGGCGATATCCTTATCTGCGATGACACTCAAATGTGTGATCACAGGATCGTACTCGCCCCGACGATACTTATACAACTGAGCGAGACTAAAGATTTCCGATTCTAAGAACATTTGCGCAATTACACAACCAGCACTGAAGATGTCCATTGCCCATGTCATCTTTGCCTTTTGCGGCGGTGCCTCTCCAGAAGCAAAGAAACGTTCGGGGGCGATATAACATGTGCGGCGGCCTGACGTATCGAAGAAGTACGAGAAATCAGCCGGGTTGTCGTCGGGCAGCATAACAGGCTTGTACGCGGATGAGAAATCCGATAGATAGAGCCAGTTCCAGGAGGTCACGAGGACATTCTGCGCCTTGATATCGCCGTGGTAGACATCTCGCACATGGCAATCGCGCAGAGCGCAAAGAAGCTGGAAAGCCAACCATTTCTTTTCTATATCTTCCAAGAACGGCCGGGTGCTGAGTCGATCGTAAAGCGAGCTGTAAAGGAACTGGCGGACAAGGTAACCGTTTGATTCGGTTTCGATAATGCGCTGGAATCCGAGGGCGTTAGGGACGTCTGATATCGCTCTATGTTGCTCTAGACATTGTCAGTAGTTCCCTTGCAGAATGAAGCATGCATGAAGCTCACCGATGATCTGCTTCTTGTATTTCTCTAGCTTGACCTCCGTATATGGCTTAACAAGGACCTTGACAAGTACTAGACCGTTCTCGTGCCGACCACGAATCGTTTTCATAAACCTCGCATTCCCAATACTCTTCTCATACTGCACATCACTCAGTTCCGAAATGTCGATGCCCGCGTTGCCGACGGACGGCGTCGCGAGGGAGAACCCTTGACCCATGGTTTGGCGGGGGGCCTAACGAAATGGTAGAAGCTATCGGTTGGCCGTGCATGAAGCCGTCGTCATTTTGGGTAGGTCGGATTGCAAAAGGAAGTCGTTGAATATGGCCTATCGAGACTTTCGGCGGTTAAACTTTATCGTTGCAAGTATGAAGAAGCAAGCTCCAGTCGGGCTCGTAGTTGTTGATGTGAAAGTACAAGTGCAAGTGAAGTAGGAGCCATAGGGGACGTCATACGGGCGTGGGTGGTACCTGGGCACGCGGTCAGTTGGCCCACACCATTAAGGTAAGACCAACCGCATCTAAGAGCCTCACTGAGGCTCAAGGCAAAGGCACAGGAGCCTTCAGACATGGATTCACTCAAAAACGAGGACAGTCAAGCTGTAACAGACTTTCTGAAAGATATAGACTTACTGAACAGGCTGAAAATTGACGGAGTGGCGCCACCTTGACAGCCCAGCACAACAGATCATACAGCAGCCTACTACGTTAAAGTACACACTCTGCCACAAACACATCTTGATAACGGCGAGTTATATCTCATTGTCATCATTAAGAATCTATGCATCTACGCTATGAGAACTACTCAAAGATGCAGCCAATCCTGAGCCTAATCACCAAGTCACTCTTTAATACAGCATTCAGTAAGTCATAAGAAAAGATATTAATAAAATTGTACCAGATCACAACTCATGCGATCTCTTTTCAAGTATTCCCATTGTCCGTAACCGTGAACCTAAGATATAGTAAGAGAAAAGGGCTATATAAAAACAACAAGAGAGATAAAAATCAACAATAATTCCCTTTCGACATTGGATGCAACAATCAACCCCGACGCTATGAATGGTCTTTCTTTTTTAGTGAAAAGAAATGAGCAAAGACAGACAAACTAAATGAGAAAAAAGACAAAGCTCATTCTTGCCATGCCTCATGCTTCATGATATGTAAACGAAAGATGTGAGGCTTGTTTTCCAAACAGAGCTCAACTAGAATTTTTCTTCTTTCCCTCTCGACGCTTTCTTCTTTCTTTCCCAAAGTCCCGATACGCCAGTAATGATAATGGATGGATGAGTGACAATTGTCGTTTTGAAACACGATATGAATGGTGGGCTGAAAAGCAATGGAGAGTCATGGCGCTTTAATGAATAATGGCCCAGGCACAAGGCTCGCGTCCACTCTATGGACCGCGGCTGCGCATCGCCCGGGTTGATCGATATTGTAGTTTGGGCATCTCCATCTCGACATCGATGCCCTCGTCGGCTTCCATGATGTTTGGATCCACCGCCATGGGCGCCATGGGATCCGGTGCTGGAGTGGGTTCGGCAGCTTCTAGCTTTGCAGGCTCCAGTTTGTTGTTCTCCTCCTTTGTGGGTGTGGGAGTTGGGCTGCCTTCCTTAAGGCCGGCCGACATCTCGCGACGCATGCTGATGGGTCGCCGTGTGCGGACCTTGCCCATCTCGCCTGTTTCCTTGGCCAGTTCAGGTTCTTCGCGCTGGACGCGCTCCATTTCTGTCTTGGCCATCTCGAGGACCTCGGCAAGTCGCTTCTGTACCTTGCTGATTTCATCATTGCAGTCTCCATCGCGCAGGAACTGGTGAGCACCGTGCTCGCACATGCTCTGCACAAATTCAAGACCCTTATCGAGATTATCGTACACATCGGGTGGCTGATCACCAGCGCCGGGCCGTGCTATTGACATGGGGCCGAATCGCCTACTGCTCATGTATCGTAGCGAAGGGAGTGCGTCGTCGTTGTTGCCATCCTCTGACACGTCTTGCTCGGCCAATTTCTTGATCTGGGCGACTCTTGCGGCCATCTTAGCCTTGCGCATCAAGTTTCGACTCGATGAGACGAATCGCACAAGTTCGTCAAAGAAGCCCTGAACATAGCTGTCGTAGTAAACAATAATCATGGTTCTTGTTCGGTAGGCAGCGGGAGCGTCGTCGTTGGACATCATAGATGGTGACTTGGGCTTCTTCTTGACTACAGCTCGTGCTCTAGCTTGCGCTGTCTTGATAATCTCTTGTTGCTGGCGAATGGAACCGGGACTCGGTGTATGCACCTTGGGCGTACTGGTTTTGACTGGCGTTTGCGCTCCGTTCTCGGCAGTAGCATCTTTAAGAATGTCTTCGTCGTTGGGAGCCTCAGCGTGGACTACCGGAGGGTCATCTTTAGGCTTTAGCGACTCAGTCGAGCCCTTGTTGCGAAGGGACTTTGTCTCTGGATTCCGTCCTTCCGCTGCAGCGACAGCGGCCAGCTCGGCCTGGCGTCGGTCGATCTGGCCGCTGAGGTCGTCAAGGCGCTGCAGCCAGTCTGGAACGTTGTTCGAAAGGTTTTTGAGAGCGTCCATAGCCATGTCGCGGAAATCTGCTTCTCGCGGTGGTGCCGTGTTGGCTGTTTTGTAAGGGGCCAGGTGGTTTTCACCCGACTCCCGAAATGTCGGATTGAGATTCGGTGATGGATTGAGTTGGAGCTGAAAAGCTACGTCTTTTGCAGAGAGGTATGACGAAGGATGGGGTTAGTTGGGGGAGTGAGGAAGTGTCGGGGTACTGTGGCAAATGATCGCAGAATGATCGGCGTAGTTCGTGTTCTGGGCTGGGTCGAGGCCCAATTCGTATCAATAGTATCGAAGAGATGGGTTGGAAATGGTCAATCAAGCACCATAAGCTTTCAACAAACACTGAAGTTTGGTGGCCGAGACTCGCAACAGTCTATTTTATTGTCGTGATGGTCGTAATCGTCGTAAGCGTCGTTATAGTATAAAACCCGCTTCGCACAAGTGATGTATGAAGGCGGGCAACTTGGATCGGGCAAGAGACAAAGTTTGGAGAGCTTGAAGGCAAATGCCGAAAGTTGGAGGAGGAGATGGGTGCTTAAGATTAGAAGCCAGGGTTGGTTGGCTCAGACGAATTGGTGGATGATTCGAATTGGTCTCGTTCTCGACGGGTTAGACGGGTCCACTAAGAATGGCACCTGGCGTGATGAATTGGATTGATGTTGGTTGTGAACAGAACCAACAGTGATAATAAGTAAATGGTGATGATGAAGAGGACGAGTCGAGTCGAGTCAAGTTGAAGGGAATGAATGGATGAACAAGGGCTCTCGCTCGGGCTCTGATAAGTCAAAGTCAAGTCCACTCCAAACCAACGAAAAAAAGTTGCAGTTGCAGATGCACTGGAGCTGTCGACAGCGGAGAACAATGACAAGGACAGGGGATCGCAACGAGGTCGGGCGGAGACTCTGGCCCTCCTGGGAATAATGCACCGGGTAGTGCGGCGGGGAGGAAAGGAAGCTAGGTAAGCTAGAGGCTAGAGAGGAGCGCGGAAGACGGAATTGAAGCGTTGCAAGAAATCGTCTTTCTCTTGTCTTCCCTAGTCCGGTCCGAAAGCCCTGTCTTGCCTGGGTTTGTGTCTAGGGTCTGGTCTTGTTCGATCTCTCTCTCCTCTAGTGAATCAACCTTCCAGTGATTTTCTAAGCTGCACTCCGAAGGCAGGGATTGGTTGAGCTGGGCTGCTCGGTGATCGGGAGAAGCAAGCCACAGTCCGCTAACGACGGGGTGGACCTCGACAGGTTGGAGCTTGGCTCAGGTTGGGCAAAGTTGCCAGAGGGCAGAGAGACGGGAGTTTTCTGATTCCCCTAGGGCTCTTAGGGCGCGGGAGTTGGAAAGACTTGTTCCCCGAAGCGGCAAGGAGAGAGTCTCAGACGCCGGATATCAATTAAGAGACCGGTTATGAGTGGAAGAGAGGAGGAGAGAATTGCGGAGAAGGCGGGATGGGATAAAAGAGTAAAGAGGTAAATTCGAGAATGGGAAAGAGAGAAGAAAGAAAGATGATGAGGAAGATCGGATCAGAGACAGATAACCTTGACCTAAGCCCTGTCTGTAGTTAACTGTAACCCCAACAAACGAAAAAAGAAACAGTCAGTTCTTGAGCATGAGTATACGATCAGCATTAGCATGGATCCATTGCCATGCGAGCGAAAAGGCGGGATGGGGATGGCGAGAGATTTTATTGCAGTAGACGAATGCAATGTAATGCATAGCCATCCATACATTACCTTAGGTACATTACATGGCATGTATGTACATGGCATGGATGCTTCAAGGTCATGGCCATCTCAAAGAGAGCAGAGGAGAGAACCTAACCCAGGGTGTACAGTAGTAGACTCTAGGGGGGTGTCAACTGAAATCATACCTACTGCAGGCGTGTAGTTACAGTGAGTACAGTAGCACATCGAAAGGAACTGGTCGGCACACTGCATATTGCATACAACTCCATGTATTGTAGGTACTACATTTCTTCCCTTCCATTGACATTGAATCAGTAGAGATTCTACAGTGAATGAATGCTTTAGATTAAATCAATTAAAGAATGAGTGAATCAGGCAGCTCTCAAAAGATGGCAATTGGAAACATCCATGCATCTCAAGTCATGAGAGCATGGCCAGATGGCGGCAGGGCGGTAGGGCGGTAGGAAGGACACCCGCGGCGGCACAGTACAGCACAAGCAAGGTAATTCTTTACAGTGCCTTGGCTGATGAAGGAAGACGATGCAAGTAATACCAAGGTATCATTGTTGAATGTACGCTACTACTCTACTACACGGACTATACTACATACTACAGGAGACGTCAAAACATTCTCAATGATGATCAAAGATGGGCTTTGACCTTTTTTATTTCTCTCAAACTCTAAAAAGAGGCCATCACCAAGATAAAAACATCACATCAGGATACATAGACCCTGTCGATGTTATCGGATGCCACTAGCACTACGACGGATGCGATATACGCCACTGGGGTCATCAGTCAACCAAGTGGGTGTGAGAGACGATAATCAAGAGTGTGGGATGTGCGGGACGGCGTTTGATGAGAGTCAGAAGGGAGAAATGTGATGACTGTCTGAATCTCCAATGACACAAAACGGCTTGACTACCTTACCTACTGTGTATGTATTAACCAATCTAAGCATCAGTCAGCCAACCCAATAACCCAATCATATGAGACCTGTTCCGAGTACAGTATCTTCTCTATCGTGAGTGTCAAGCCGTACTCGTAAACAGGGAATGTCTTCAGCGGGGATCATTCAGTGGAGTCGCAACGGAACAGAGTCCATTCTCAACTGAACCCACGGCCGATGTTCTCTCACATGCTATCTATGCTGTAAAGACCAAACCAACTACAGTCCAGTCCGTCTACGTAACATTTGGTGTCTAGGTATATCCATGATATGACTTGCCTCTAGACCAGAGTAGAACAAACATTCTTTACAAAACAGCAACACAAGCTCATCCGTCGATCGTTGTCCAACTTCGGCCCATCAACATTACAGTACTAAACTATCCGTGCCTCTCCCTCTCACGATCCATACATAATCCGCAAGACATTCCCTCGTGCCAAACCGCCGGGAACTTCGTAGCTATTCTTTCTCTTTTCGCCCTACAAGTCTGAATCGGGAGATTCTTGCGCTTGTAGGACATCAACGTCAACGTCAAGTCGTCAACGGAAGGGAGAGGCTTTTTGATCGACATGGCTTTGGTCAGGAAACGGAGTAGAATTTATGCTAAGTGCCGTGCTTATTTGCATGCCTGAGATAGCCTCCTACGTCCAAGCGTAAAATGAGTTTTGGCTCTATGACCTCTAAGACGATTGTAAATTATCTGTGGCATTTCTGGGCGCTGATGTCAAGTCGAGTTGAGTGTAGGTATTTGCTTTTTCCGTACAACCAACTCTCGGCCCTTGAACCCTTGACGAACTTGAATCCTTGCCTACCCTCCATCTTCTTTATTTGTTTTGATGGATAGGTAATTGATCGATCGGTAGCTTTTTTGTAGAGAACCCTCCGGTTTATGTTGTACAAAACAGTTGGCAGCTGACTTTGAGAGAGGGTTTCTCAGGTACGGATAGATGTCATGACAGATGCTGATGATGGACATGAGAGTCTGTGCCTTGTATCGCCTCAATTCTGTGTACTTGTGAGGCTCTATCTTGATGACAGGGTCTCGAAATCTTCCATTGCTCTAGAAAACACCAAGAAGCAAAACTCCCCATCACCGGTCCGTCCCCGCAAGTTTCAAGTATATCACACTATAAACAAGGACTAGACTCTATGCCATTTAAATTTATTAATCACGGGGGAAAGGTCTTGATCAGAACAAACTACCCTTGTCAGATCTTTGGGCGTTGAAACGACCTACCTAGGTAGGAAGGTAAATACTTATAGAGTAGAGGTTTTGTCGCACCGCAGAGTTACCCGTTGTTTTGTACGACGGGGAGCATAAATTGAAAATCGCATGGCTATTACCGGTTCGCTGCAATTCCTACATTAGGTAGTTACACAACGTATCGGGAAGAAAGGAACCATCAGCCTTGTTCTTTTGAGCCCGGTCCTATCGAAGTTACATTATGGAAGACAAGGCAAAGATGGACAAGTCAGAGTAGTATTCAGAAAACCCGCATCTTGTGCCTATTCTGGCATCTCGTCTCTTGAGAATTGTCAGAGTTGTTCCGTCGCTCCGTTCGTAGTAACACTGTAGATGATCGTCGACACGGGTATGCATCTGGTTGTATTGATCAACATCCTTGATCAACCTCCACTATAAGTCCGTCGGGGTCATTACTTACGATATCCGACAGTATTATTATGAAGTTATCAACTAATTAATGATAAACTTGGTCAATCAGTTGGTCGTTGGCTGTTGGTTATTCTTCCGGTGACAGTCAAGGGTATCACCAAGAAACCGAAACCAGGTGAGGTGGTTACATACAAACCAACTGCCCATCAAGAGAGGCTGTGTAGTACCTGTCTATTGTAGCTAAGTCTCATCTCGCCGCGTGTCAAACGGCCAGAGGACAACGCAGCAGCCAGGGGATCATCTTGCATAACGGTACTGCATATCAACGTCGCATTCTAAAGAGTCTACTCCGTAGTCTTCTGTAACATGACAACTTTATGATCGACCGTTGATTATTCCCTAGAATAGTCTTTCTCCGACAGTCCTAAAAACCAAAAGTTGAAACGATCTTTGTTGACAATTAATCCCGTCTATTCTATGGTCTCCTCTTGTTGTCTCCGCCCTGCTTCTCGCTTCGCCCTCGCTTCCGCTATGGGTCGGTCCCTCGAGACAGGATTGGACCTCAGTGACGGTCAAGTAAAACTCACTTTTGCGCCCGGTCATAAGAGACTGTAAAAGTTACATATTACATGTATTATATAGTACTTACTGCAAGTACTCCCCGTCCGTCTGATGTTCTGTGTCATAAATGTCTTGTTCCGTTCGGCACTTGGGAAGCGAGGTCTTTACTAGTCATGTTTTGCTATGCTGTTCATGCCTAACAGATGAGACTCTATCTATAGATACAAGCAAGGTTTGCAGATTGCAGGCGTCAACAATTCATCACCTGACCTCGACTCAAACTCTGTTGATCAAGATATCCATGACAATCCAATCAGAAACGACTCTGTTACTTTTCAAGTTGTAACCCTCGAGGTTTTTCCTTCTCAAAACAAGTGCCGTGGTTTTGTCTGCATGGATTCAAAATGTCTCATCGTTTAAACAACCCCCAGTTTCTTCAGGCGAGTCGGCTTCTCTCACCCACTCATCATGCGGTTGGTAGGGAAGCAGGGGTTGCTTGACAGGTCTAGACTTCTGTAGAACTTGGTCTTACGCGCTCTCAAGAGTTGAACAGTGTGAATGTCAAGTCAACCTGATATATGAATGCCTATACAAGTTAGCTGCTGTTGTTCTTCTTAGTTTGCTGTAGCTTCCAAGGATCGACGAGTAGTGCCCGTTGGCCTTTTCTTTTCGTGGGCGTCGGTTGGCTCCGAATTTGACGATGCACAAGAAAAATAACGGTCAAAAGTGCCCTTGCTTTTGTTTTTTTAATGACGAGTTATTACATAAATGGTACTCTGACATTGAGATTTGAGAGACCTACATACTGGCGGCTGGCACGGGTGAGTGAGACAGTTACAGCAAATTGAGCCCTCTAACAAGGCCAACAGAGACATGCATTGTAGATCCTGTAGTTAAGTTTATGAGGCCTGTATTCTAAGTCTATGACATTTTGACAGGTCGATTCTCTAAACGGCTCTCAGACCTTCAATGCTCAATGACTTCTAACCATTCTTCTGGCAGGCCGCCCTCCTCCGGATCAACTCCGAGGAGGCTTGCCCAGTCCTGCAAGCTGTCAAAATCCATTCTTGGCTTGTTGGTTGGTTTGAATTGTTGGTCCAAAACGAGACCGCCAAGATAACCATCAGGCACAATGTCCTCATTTACGCGTGTCATTGCTGACAGTCAATTGCGGTCTCAAACAGGTCATTATTACAATCGACTGCCGGATAACCAGTCCAGTCTAGCCACAATACACAATACTAACTACTGCAAACTGAGTCTTGATATGGATTGCATGCATGTAGGGATTGCCTATACTAGTCCTAGCGAGTTTGCTAGTCTTCAGCTGAACAACGAGGCCCTTGCGTTTTATACATCGTATTCTCAGTTATCGTATTCAAATTTAATATCAATCAGTATTGTCTCATACTTGTCTCATTGGCGGAGGGGTAGTATGCATCTCGCTCATTTTGTCCTATTTGAGACGACGACGACATTATTCGTAACTAAAGTTACAGCACTAATAAGAGAAAGGCTTCGATTAATATAACACGTACTTGACATGACAATGGCAATGGCCCACTGGAGCAGTGGAGTTGTTAGTTCTGTAGATCATGGTCTCATGTCTTTTGCATGGACCTGGTGACAAACTGTCAGTGTGCTTTATATCTCCACTGAGATACCTTAGTTGACCAACTGATTCGGCCACTGTCCGGTTTAGGGCTGGAGTTGAAGCAAATTTCACGGCTACTGAGACTAGGCTCTTGATATTTTGAGGCGTTGAGGCCAGCGGCAGGCAGATCTGTGCTACTGCCGACGGCTTTCCTATATCAGATGGGCTTGGATATCATGACAGCTTTATCAGTATCAACTGTCATTAGTTCGATAGTGTTGGTGGCGGACGGACCTCGCGTAGCTTCAAGTGGCTTACATGCCTGGAATAGTTATCCTAATAGCACGGTTGTAAGTGTTGGTGCAGCCCCTCGAAGAAGCAAATATTGCAAAGGCTGAAAGATGAGGCTCGCCGGCAGTTCTTATCAGGGCCAGGGGTGTTTAAACGATGCACAGCGCATTGAATGTCCATCTGGTGGTCATGGCAATGTCAAAACAGTATATGACATGCCTACCTGGTCAGGACGTTCCATCAAATATACACGTGTAGGGCTGGGTGTCATTGATGCCTTATATCGTTACCCTTTCACTCGCTTATGGTGAAGTCTGAGTTACAGTGCATCGGATATGAAGATGTACAGCTAACCGTGACTGACTCGAGTCATATACACTCGGAAGCTAGGCTATGGGTGGTAGAATCGACAGTGGTCTAAGCTATCATGTCAAGGCTTGATATCTACATGAATGGGTAGAGTCTACCACATAGACCGTCATCGTCACATGGAAGGAGATGACAACTCAAGATCAAAACTCTCATGTCACTCTGAATTGACATTCCCGCGGAGTCTGGCATACTTGTCACGATAGCCTCGCTTGTCGGCAATACTATAATCGGCGGCAATAAACGTTACAGCCTCCTAACCCTAAGGCGTTTTTAAGACAAAGCTAGTGATAGCTATAGGATCAAGAGAGAGTTGCTTTACTTGGAGCGGCCAAGGGCGGCCGCCTCAATATCTGATAATCTTGCTTTGGACCTTTTGTTACTCTAGCAAGAGAGTAGACATTGTAATGAAGTCCTCCTTCAACTGCTAGCAGTTGCTACTAATCAATGCTTCTAGTCTGTTTTGTTCATACTAGCCTACAGGTGCAGATATCAACTGATCATTGATGAAATTAACTACCGTGATAACTCGGAATTAATGCCCGACACTCGGTAGTTACTTTGGACATCCCCAGCTTCACATCACATCTGAAGACCAATTGCTTCTCCCCGGCTATCAGTCTTATAACGGAAACTTTGCCGAGGCAAGGGTCCAAAAGCCATCAACGGACAAAAAAGACTTGACAGGATATTGACTTGAACTTGTCTTAGGGCTAAACTAATACTGGCAAAGTCTCATCCTCTCCGGATCGGACCCGTTTGTCCCGCTCGATGGGGGCGTGAATTTGACATTGACACTGACACTCAATTGCTTGGTTTAGAGTGAAGGAAGGGGTGTGAAACCTGGAGATCCTCTTAGTCTTGAGACTACGTACTGTACTTAACTCACCGGTTGAATACGGACAAGAATAAGGTCAAAGAGCTGCAGCCGGCAACTCACCTGCCTCGGCTTGACAGATACAGATATACGTGCATACCCGCTTGTCGTGTACCCAGTCTGTCTATCCATCGCTCCATAGAACCAACTACGTATGTATTAATGTATTGACATTCAGAAAACAGACGTTACGCACGTGTCCAAAAGCCCTTTCAGAAGTCTACGGAGTTGAACTGTAAGCGCCGTATTTAACCAACCAACTGCGGGCCGCAAAGCTTGGCTTGCATCCTGCAGTTCTGATCCCTGCTCTGCTGAACGGTCCTCGGTAGGGAAAAGACGCTGCGGACCGATTCAAAACTCGTTCAAAACTAGAAATCGCCGTGATGACATGACATGATGTGAAAATGTCTGTGACTGTCTGTCATCATGTGGCTGAAGTTGACGACAGCACGGCAGATAGAGACGGGATCTAAATCTCTTGGCTTCTGTAAGTCGTCACATACAGTACATTCTTGTCTGTCTGCATGATATTATATCTGTAGTAGAGTATGACACGTATTGGGGATATCTCCAGTGCGTGGTGTATCAAAATGTCCCCGTAGCCCCAGCCTCTCCCGCACTTCAACGGGGGCATATTATAGTCGAGTGCAGGGGTTGAAACGCACTTTTTCACTAATTGAATAAGAACCAAAGAGAAATATTATCACTTCTGTGAAGATGAGTTGCCAATGCTACTCTGGAAGAATATACAACTCTCAACTGTTTGATATAAACGAGTCTCAAATTAATCCATACACATCTAAATATCCGCTACTACATAGATATAAATCAAGAAACGGAAATGCATTCCAAACAACTGAGACATGCTTCCGTGACTTGCGTGAGCGCCTAGGCATAACAACCAAACAACCAGTCAAATCGCTCCTCATCGTAGATTGCTTCATGCATCCTTCTAGAACAGTCACCTTCCCTTGCCCTGCCCTTGCCCCAGCCTCGTCAATTTCGTCCAACATAAACAGTAGCGAATATCCTCTTGCGGACCATTTCCGCAGCAAAAAAAACAAGGTTTTGTTGCTCCGTCTGTGCAGTGCAGAACCTGCCTTGCATATGTACGGTAGTTATTGCTTCACCGCAACGTCGATGAGTAAGGGATTAGTCTTGTAGCATTTGAAGAGGAAACAAGGACGATCTCGGAGGGAGGCATTACGCGGCGATTAGTTTAGAGCCCGACTCAGATAAACTGTGTTGATCAGATCGCAGATCTTTTTGATCTCGTGGGTCTCGTGTTACCTCCCTGGCTTTATGCTGGTGGAGCATTGTTGTGTTGCCTCTGTTACTACAATGCGGTTGTTGTATAGCTTCATGTCGAAACGACGGTTTGAGAGAAAGAAATTGCTGGCTGAGGAACTCACTTTGCTACAAAAAGTAACTACCGGCGGCGAAGGCTCCCCAATGCTGTTAGCAATCCGTAGAAGACTGATGCGTCTGGGTCGATTTGGGTGATGCATTGACCAAAAGTGATACTGAAACTCTGGATAGTATTGATAAGATGGAGCGTCTTGGACATCGACTGACCTCCTCTACAAACTTGCCAGACTTCCAAGTGAATGGCTTTGAAGCCCAGTGCCATTGGTAAGACCGTTTGGTAAGAGACAGACCTGGCAGCATCTAGGTAGTTGCTACCATGAATTGTAAACAATTTGGAGATAGTAAACTTGCCACAAAGGGCATCATAGTCCCCAGTTCCGACTATATAAGATGAAAAACGAAAGATGGCAATCTTAATCGTGTAAAGCTACAGTCATGGTCATTGAACAGACTGAGCGGCGTAACATCAGTCTTCGAGATCGCATAGGTACTACCAAAGAACTTGAACCAAAATGGCCCGATACTATCAATAGAGTCGAACACTAGAGCCTATCGAACGTAATAGTAGTCTTGGACCATTCTTTACTCTGCTGGTACTGTAAACCCTCGCCTAGGTGTTTCTTGTGTGAGTGTTACTATCGTTTCCTCATCTTTGAACCCATAAACCGAGATCGCAACTCGACTTAAACCCTTATTGAGAAATTACTAGACAGTAGTTCACTTTTCATCGCTGCATGAATGTATTCTGATCAAAACAGCTTCGCTTATCCTATATCATTCCCATGATCAGATATCGTAGGCGCTCATGATAAAGCATAAGGTACTCAGACTTCGCCAAAACACCTTCAGTCCAAATGCCAAGCATGAGTATAACTGCAATCATGAAAATTCTATACTCCCCGGACAGTTTCCTACGAATTGGAACGTCCATCTGTTATACTTGAGAAAGTAGAATGCCTCTGGGCCTTCATGGAACTAAGCGGCAGATAAAGTCAAAGGTCCAGGAACTACCAGCGTCGTGAAGGTACAATAGCAGACAGACTTTAACCAGTATGTAACTACTCTATTGACTAAGTCCAATATGAACCGCTTCCTAAGTCCTTAACTGAAAATGTATGCTTGTTCGAAATACCTCTACCAGTCACTGAACAGACAACACTCCATCCTGATAAGTCATCCCCGACATGTGAATATTCTCGATAATAGTGTCCCCTCATACTGACTATTAAGTTTATACAAAGCTCTCTCTTGTTTACTTGCTGTTCTGTCAAGTTGACGTTGTCCAATGCCCTGTAATAGTTGCTACTTGAAATATATGTATGTTACCCGGAACCCAAGGCTAACTTGCACAACAAGTATTTTGTAGAAAACATGAACTTTACATAAAATTCCAAGCTAATCTCTCTATCATAGATCTGCTTGAATCCTTTTCACGCAGTGCATTTCTACGACGAACTTGCCACTCGCAAGGGCTGAGTTCGCCCGTTGTTAAGTCTCTGTTTGTTCAAACGACAGGTTCGCAACACCCTCGACCACAAAGTACGGCTACGTACAGAAAAGAGCATTATTATCGCATCCGCTGGCATTCTCTGGGTAAGATAGTACACTAACTTGCGACTTCCTGGGCAGCAAGCTCTACTCAATTGCCCTGACCCAACAGCTACCCGCAGTCCTACACTTACCTACGGTTTGGGAACTCGCGAACAAGTTGAATTATTCATCATAGCTAAAAGTTCAAGCTTGAGAGAGCAAATAGACATCGCTCTGTATAAGCAAGTTTATGCAAGCAGAGTAGGTGACACCACAAGTGTTCCCACGCGGAGATCATATCCTATCCAGAAGCCAGTCAAGACAACAAAACAAGCGCGGTACGTCGTGTCACTACTGACACTCAGATCTTTTTAACGCTTAGATGATTTTTTGCTTTTGAGTCGAGGAACATAGATGGTCAGCGCGTGCAGCACACTCTTATGTCCGACCACGTCCGTGTCGCTGATCAACATACGTGCTAGTAAAGGTCTGAGCAAAGCAAACAATCACACGGAACACCGAGCCATTTACAGAGCATACAGAGTTTACAAGTTTCGTTATGTACTTCACGGGAGGCTTGCTGTGTAGTTGGTTCCCTTTATTTGTTGAGATGTTGACTCGCTACAATTTCTGCCCGCGCAGAAATTCCATTTCGCTTACTTCAACCTTAGGCAGCGATTTCGTGTCAATGACCATGAATATTCTATTGATCACAGCATAAGTATAAATAAGATCTCCAGAGGTTCTCTGCTAGCCAGTTTCCCGTTTCCCTACCGGCAGTTGCCTTCTCCCCACTCCTCAGGTGATAGCCGCAGATGCCCATCGGCATTTCCAATCTAGGGCCATAACTCAGTCTTCTCCCAAGAATTATTAGTCAACTTGTAGTTCCATCTCTTCCCGTCAGCTGGATCAGACAGATCGACTTGATCTACCTCCTCCGGAATTATAACCGCAACGCGGAAGTTCTTCCTCGCGATTTCATCATCCAGATCCTCCACCTTCTGACCCGGTCCAAGTCCAGCATCAGGCTTCTCATCTCGCTTTGTTCCAGGAGGAGGGTTGCGAAATGACCCTCGCATGCCAGGACTCAAGTTTCCAAAGTGTGCCGTAATCTCCTTGCCCCAATTCCACGAGGCTGAATCATCATCACTTTTTCTCCGCATGTGCTTCTCGATCTCTTCCCTGACTGGCGATGCTGATGGGTCGTCAATGTCTTGGCCAAGAAGATAAGCGCGACCACGCAAACGCCATTGAGTCTTTGTCTCGACGACCCAAAAGACAGCCTCAACAGGTCCTCCACCACCAGACTGCTGAACATGCTTTCCATCCGGTGATAGCTCGGGAATCTTTTCCATACGAGCGTCGGTGGTGATGGTGAGAAGGTCACTCTCGTAAATAGAAGGGTTCAGTGATGCCTGGTTCTTGGGGTTGACTGGTATCTCTGCCCAAGTGCCTCTGTACACAACAGTGCGGGAACGAGGTGTCACCCCAGAGTCATGATGGTGGAGAGTGCTTAGCATAAAGGTAGGCGAGTCCATCTTGTCGATGTGAGATAGAAATGTCGAGCGCCATGGCGCGGCTGGAGTAGCTGGAGAAGACATTGTATGTTGAAGATGGCTCAAAATCTGGGTTGTTCGCTGAATCGAGCGAGCGACGGGTCTCATAAGTGATGATATTATTTGAGGTTTATCTCCAAAACGTTGTTGCGTATGCTGGTTCTGCATGTGAAGCTGTTAGAAAGTGAGGTCGTTGAACAACCCCACTTTGATATCTAGCATAGGTCGATGATCAGGACATTCGTCTATGAGTCATGACGACAGTATATGAAGAACACCGTTCAAATAAGTGGTAATCTTGCATAAAACCACATTCACTATATTTTCCCGCAACATAATTGAGGATATATCAGGATATAATCAGACCGGATATAACAACAACACGAGCATGAACCCGTTCCTGTCATACCCACCAAACTCGGGCTGCCCTGAATCGCTTCTGCATGATCCACCCTCATATCCAGAGCATTTCCGTTTTGGCGTGGCATCTGATCGATTTTCATATCCGCAGTATCACCACTAGATCTTCATAGTGTTGAGCTTGTTGGGAAACTGTTCCTGGTGACAAAGATTTACGAGTCATAGGGTAGGTTGCTAGTCAGGGCTGTAAAAGCTGAAGGCCACTAATGACTCTGTTAGTCTGGGGCTCAAGACTTCGCCTAAAATATCAGCGTAGTATGACTAAATAGTAACTGTTGGTCTTGTGTTTTAAATTAGCACATCAATTGCTTGTGGATATAACCAGTTGTTTAGTCCATTGTTAGGTCGAGCGTAGCTGCCGGTCACGATATCGCAAGATTTCGAATGCGAAATTGATATTTCCTAAGATCAGTACGCTTGTTGTTGGTTGCTGAGCCTTCCATACTCAATTACAGAGTAAAGGTCGTGTACGTCATAATCTTTGATTAGATTGGTCAAAGAAGTTCTCTCTGAAAGTTCTAGACCGTCCGGGGTCTGGGGCTCAAAGAGGGATAGCGACGGTGGCCCGCGGCAGGGCGGCGGCAATACCAATGAAGTTGGCGACGGAAACAGGGGTGCCGGGGCTCTACTTTAGTGTACTATACTTTGGAAGTTAGGAAGTTCCGATGAATTGCCATTGTCGCAATCGTCGTAATGTAGGGAGACGACTCGAATGAGATGGGGGAGAATCGGCCAGTAAATGGCGCTTCTCTGTTGTGCCGACTCGTATTTTAACCACTATTGTTTCGCATTTAGTGCAGGGAGAAGCGAGGGTTGACGGGCCAGTAGAATGCATCGGCGGTCTCCGAGAGAGAAAAAGGGGATCGACAGAATCCTTCTCTCGTTTCTTCTCGAATCTTTCCCACTACGTAAGTGATGTACAGTGGCGCAACCACCAACTGCCTTCATGTTCTCGTGGTTGGCCCAAGACGTCATGAATATTCGAGGCCAAGGAATATTTAGAGTTGAGGAAATAATTCCATGGAACGCAGCAGAGAACACAGCCAGCATGAGGGATCGTTCACATGCTCTATTCCCAGGGGCGCAATGGATATAGAGTTTAAACTGGCACTGATCCGAGACTGCTCCGCGTGTTCTGGTAGGCTAGTGCTGGCGGAGAAAGATGGAGATGGTTGTCTCAGGCACGGAGATCAACATAGCATTTGTCGGAGCGACTGAGTAGCTCAAGGCGGTCGAGCAGAAGACTTGGCTTTGGCCCGATACCACTGGCGCCCGACTTAGCCAGGGTGCCGGGCTGTTGGGATCGTGTTGTCTTGCTTCTTTGACGATCGCCTCCCCGATGTTCACCCTTGAGGATGGTTTAACTTTATCGTGAGTCCTGGGCATCAATGTAAACTGGAACCCTGTCCTGTTCTGTAACTGCGCCAACGTCAGCCTTTTGAAATGCCAGTCAACCTGCGGGCAACATCGCGTGTGCCCGACATCCTAGTTTCATGAACCTTCCCAACATTTTGAATCAATATGCATTTTTGCTTGTCTCGGGAATGTTCCGGCTGCGCTGGCTGGTTGTACAATTCATTTACTTGACTCTCATCTCTCTTGCCCACGGCAATTATCTTGAAATAGCATGCCTGTCTCACTGTGAAATAAATTGATTCATCTTCCCAAAGAGCGATACATGAACGAGGCGTTCAGCCCGGTGGGGATGATCAAGAGTGTCGACTTGGTTGCGGCGATTGCTCTTCAACTAGCAAAATAGACCCTGGGCCTAGGCCTGCACAAGATTGCGTGTTTTTGCACCCCGGGTTTCTTGAGAATTCAATGATGACATGATGGAACTTCTCAAGTGAGGGTTGGACCAAATTATCCGGATACTTTGGTGGGTACGCTAATACAGATCTGCAGAGCTTTTATGTCAAGACCGAGGGCCACACCGAGGCGACAGTGCATGTACTAGTAAACGAAGCCGGCACTTGTTGACGAGTCTATCAAAACCGGACCTCACGATCGATCCGTGCACCCGTCTAGTTTTGGATAAACACGGAGCACCTCTTTGAAGGGATACCCGTCCGAGCCTAGGAGGAGAAAAGGAGGCTCAAAGAGCGGGATAGAGGTTTCTTGTTTCGAAGCGAGGTGGGAGATCCGGCAACGTGGTACTGAAGCGACGAGGATATTGTCGTGAGAAAACTGGCCTGATATTACCCCTTTGTATCGAGTAATGTAGTCTAGCACGTAGTGAGTGCACCACGGTAGATGGCCGTAGACTAGTTAGTGTGTCGGGGGGTATTCGGTAGATTGCCATTGGTAATAGCCCAGAGCCACTGACATTAATTAACATTGGGCGTCAACCGTAGTTCCTGGTTGTAATGTTGTAGGTTCGTGTCGACAATCAACCGTTTCCAAGGGTTGAAAACCTTTGTAGCCAATCCTTGATCTGGCTTCGAAGATCGAGGGCAAGTTAAATCATTAGTAGAGAGTCTCATGCCAGTCTTATACAGCTGAACGCCAAGACATTGAATGAAATGAGGTCAGAATTATGCCCAGTGCAGCGCAGGAGCCATGACCCCATCTGCAAACGTTTGACTGACGGTTGGAAGTGGACTGGCGATCCAATGCCATTCCGATTCCTCTGAGTAAGAAGTGCCTGAGTCGTGGCATGGATACCCCTAGATGAAAAGTTCCAACGGGTGTACGCGAGGAATACATGTAGGTGCCAGGGAAAAACAGCCGCGATCTCTGCCATGGATGGTTGGAAAAATTCCCCTCGGTGCAGGATAGGGCAGGTACCAACCAAGCTTGAAGGAAAAAAACCACGCGCCAGCGGGCGCACTTTGGGTCCCCAACGCTTATGACTGCCGTTAGAGGCATGGTAAGTTTAGGGGTCTAGGGAAGGCACGGTACCTACAGTACGCACTCTGTTGCGTTACTGCTACTTCAGGTCAGGTCTGTTCCCTCCAGCTCATTTTTTGCCTTACTGTACTTCTCAGTTGTTTGGTTTGCTCCGCCCCCGCCTTTTTTTCCATCACCCCCATCTCGTCTCTTATTTGACTCTTTTTTCTCGCTTTGTCCCAGTTCGTAATTCCCTTTTCTTTTCCGGGATCTTTCTTCTTTTCGATCTTGTCCTTATTTCCTGCTGTATTATTGTCTGGTCTTACCTGGTATCTTGTCTGTGCTGGGAACCACTCTGAAAGATACTTGGTGTCTCATATTCTATCATTCCAAACTACTTGCACCCGTCTCCGTCAGAGTCACGTCACTTTTCAACCGTCACTATCACTCTATCACTCGCTACAGCACAACACAGCACAGCACGACACCTTATTGTCTGGACTTATAGGTCTACGGTAATGCTTCTAAGTTACCCTAACGAACTCTTTACCCTTCGCCATACCCCAGCTATTACCGCTGCCGCCTCCGTTGCCTCTGCCGCGGCTCTCCATATCCGGCTCTTATTTCCAGCGCCCACTGCCAACAGCCGAATCCCGACGACAATAAAATCATACCCGTAGTGGTTTAAATCAGCAATTCGTATCAGCTCATCATCCTTTATTCCCGGAGCCGCCCTTTCACCCAAACCTAATCTCCAGAGCTCCCGTCCCGGCTACGGCTGCAGCTACAGCTCCATTCAAGCTCCAGTCCCAGCTTTCATTAGCTCCAGGGTCCCAAATTGATTGATCTTCCTCTTGGTCTGCTGCCCAGGCAAATATCAGATCTCAGCCCCAGTTTCCAACAGATCTCGCAACTCCCTTCGCAACATCCAATTGACGTTCTCATAATATTTTCGACAATACTCGCGCACTCACTGGACAATTCATTTTTAACGCCATCACCAATGGATCTTTCGCAACGGGCGCTTCCGCGTCATACTCACCACCAACCGCCGCCGCCGCTTTCAAACCCATCGCCGTCTCTTCAGGCGCACCATTCTACGTATAGTCCTGGTAGCGTCGCTTCCCATCCGACTCTTCCTCTACCAGGAACACATCCGCCACCCTCAGCCTTGACACCAGCCTCGGCCTCAACCTCACCAGCATCCGTCTCTCATCGACTACCCTCCGCGTCAGCTTCAAATACTTCGAGACATCCTCATGGTGACTACCTTCCTGATGCAGAGGACCCAGACGCGTCGACGACACCTGTTGATGGTGAGGAGCCTCCAAAGAAGAAGCAAAAGCGCAACAAGCCAACTCTCTCATGTCATGAATGCGTTGAGCGCAAAACCAAGGTGCGACATTTTATGCGATTCGCTTTCTCAAATCATGTTGTTCTTATTTCATTCCATCTTATCTATCCGCTTGACCCATGCGAAGTGAACCCACTCGCTGTTACCTGAACAATACAGCTGCGCATAAACTTCGAACATTGTTTCTTGCGTGCGCATTTGACTTTTGTTTCATATTGCTTAAATGGGGTTTGTGGTATCTGAGCGGAGTTGCTGACATCTGATCATAGTGCGACCGAGGTCGACCTCACTGCCTTGCCTGTAAGTACAGCTGTATGTCCAACCCTTGAATTATTCCTGACCTGATATAGGCATAAAACGACAGACAGAATGCAGATATGCGCATGTTGCTAATCTACTTGAGTATGGAATCTCTCGGTTTTGTTGTCGTTTGTTCTGCTTTAACAATCAATTAGGGAAACCACCCGGTCTGCCGCCAATGGCCGGCGCATGACGAAACCACCCAAAAAAAAGTCTGGCTCAAGTGGAAAGTCCCCGATCCCAAATATTGCCGATAGAGGCATATCGAACGACCCAAGAGCAACCTCCCGGGGTGCTGTCGCACTCTCTATTGGCCTCCTATCCAATGTCCCCTACTCCCTGCCCTCTGCCAGCAACGTTTTCGGTATTGGATCTGAGCACCCTTTCGCCAACTACTGGACATGTGAAGGAGGCTTAGGAGAGGTCATTTCGGTCCTACCTGACAAGATACAGGCTGATATACTACTCAGTCGCTACTTCGAGTGTGTTGACCCTGTGTATCCCATGATACATCGCCAAACGTTCTATGCAGATTACGAGCACTTCTGGCAGATGAACCAGCAAGACAAGAGCGATACAGATCCCTCGTTCATCGCATTGATATTCGTCATGCTGGCACTGGGTACCCAGTTTGTGACATCGACAACATCAAATACAGAGCGAAAGCAAACAGCCGAGTTCTATGCCTCAGCGAGTAACCAGGCTTTACGTATCGCCTCATATCTTAGCAGTGCATCACTGCGCTCTATCCAGGCCATGGTCTTGATCGTGTACTTCCTCATCAACGACAACCATGCTTCAGATGGGTGGGCCTTTGCTGGCATTTTGATCCGACAGGCTTATGCAATGGGTTTGCATAGAGATCCAAATATTGGTATGTTCCGTCCTTATCTATGTAGATGTGTATTGACTTTGTACAGTAACGCCGAATGCCACTTTGTTCGAGAAGCAGCAGCGCAGGAAGGTCTGGCAAGCAGTCCTGCTTCAAGATACGTTCCTTACTGTCTTGCTCTCTCTACCACCCTCCGCGACACATACGGACGTTTCCGTCGAAGACTTGCTGGATGATGGTTCGTCGATTGCAAATAGTGATCCTACAGATACAGCATATATCAGGGGCTCATGGACCTTGGCCAATCTGGTTCAAGAGACTATCTGTTCACCACGATCACTAGATCTACCCATTTGTTCGACGGCAAGACATAAGTCGAAGCTGATTGCCGACTTCCGAGCAGTCTATCGATCCTTCCCTGATGTCTTCCGGTCATGGGATCCAGATAGCATCACAGCGCTTGCAAAAACAAATAAGAGGGTTGTGCGCCAGACCCTGTTCTTGACAAGCAACTACTTCCATAACCTGATGCTGGTTCACGCTTCTGAAAGCCCTGACGTCCCTGTCAACGTTCGTGGGACACTGGAGGCGGCGCATGATGCCATCACTGCCTTCTTTCTCCTTTTCACTTTGCTTGAAATCGAGGCACGCGTCTGGTGGGTTTTCAATCATCGGGCCTTCCTTGAAGCGCTGTGTATCGGCAATGTTTTGAAGGAGGCGGCGCGCGAGCCAGGCGGCGCAGATATGATGGCAAGAGATCCTTTGCTGGTGAGGGCGAAGGCTGATATCAGTATGTATCCATGGAATATCTTCCTTTCGGACAATTCGCTAACTCGTCAATAGCACGCATGATTTCCATCATGCAGGTCATGGGCGAAGATTCTGAAGTCGCCAGAACACGAGTTCAGGTCTTGAGTGACTTTTTGAACTAGGGGAAGAAGTAATACTCGTATACGGAGAATTCAAGTAATGATTCTATGAGACGGATGTTGTAATCCCGGGAAAGCCTTGTTCCTGTGAATCAGCAGATGACAAGCATGACGAATGTATATATATAGAACGTCATATGCTCGACTTCTAAGCTGCAAAACTCTTAAGGCGATTAAAAGAAGACCTATAGAATCGATCCTGCGCATGTATATTTGATGAAGCATCTCGAAGTGTTCTGCTGTGTATTCGGAAGCTGCATGCTATGTTTGAAATTCATAGTGGATATGATGTATGTTTAGATAATCGAGTCAACAGCGTCGAGTCAGCAGGATCTCAGTATATCTTGACAATACTTGAAGAAGGGAATATGAGAATGTTGAGGGGAGTCTTGAATCACGAACTGCCAAGACAAGACAAGCAAGGGACTTGCCGAGACCGTGAAGCCCCACTGACGACTCGGCTGGGGCTGAATGATGGACTCGTCAGCTAGTGAAAGCTGATTGGCCGAGTGACAGACTACGCATGGTGATTGCGCAGCCCGACCCTTAGCACGTTAAAGAAGACAGGTGAGCTAGACTCAGAAGGGTCGCAGAATCGTTTCAGCGCCCGAGCTACCGTCTACGACAGGGCTTTTAGAGGCTACTCCAATGCTTTTTGGGGAGGCATCCGCGTGGCCAGGCATCCCACATCCCGTCTTATCCGTCTAGTCGCGTGGGCTTTTTTTCTTCGCCTTTTTCTTGTTCATTTCCTCGGAATGTCATCTCAATTTAACGTCAGACTAGGACTCGTATTGACCCGATCTTATTCTTGACTTATTTCCCTCACAAAAACCTTCTTTCTTTAAGCATCCGTTCCCTTTACCTCTTTCTGTTTGGTTTTTCGTATTCCTTCTGCCTTAAGCTTCTTTCTAGCGAGCGCGGCTGCCTTAACCCCTGGCTTGTCGTGTAAGAGGGATTTGACGTCACAGGACCCTTTCTCACAACAACAACATCAACACCACAGCTTGTCGATAATTATCTCACGATGCGCGGCCTCACTCAGGCTGCCGCCGCCATGCTGACACCCGCGTTGGTGTTGGCCCATGGACCTCCTCATCCTCCTCCTCCCCCTCCTCCGCCACCTCATATGGGCTTTCTGCCTTCAGCTCTCGACGTGACACCTTCAGCCTTTGTCACCGTCAAGGTCCCTTGGAGCGAGACTGAGTCGTATCCTTTGGTACGTACTTGAGTCCTGATAACGCCTTTCTCACGCTAACATGTACTTCAGACACTGCGATTTGATGTGGAGGAATCAGAAGAAGTTTGCGGCCCTGCCAGTATCAAGCTCAATGGCGAGCCCCTCGACCAGGACGCCAAGGGCCAGGGCGTTGGATCATTCCTCATCAACAACGAGACCACTATCTCAGCCGATTGGGCTTTCGAGTGCATCGGACCCAAGGAGTTCCCCTTCGCCCAGTCAATGCGCTTCAACGTCAAGGCTCTTGATGACATGGCCGTCTATGAGGAGTCTTCCTTCTGGATGACCTTCAAGCAAACCGCACCTGTCCGGATTTCCGATGTTGGAAACGCCGACTACGTATGGAGTCTGTCCATGCCCTTCAGCAAGGAGAACAACACCTCCACAGGCGATAAGCCCGCGTCCGATAACGCGCCTCCGATCTGGGAGAGCCCCCACCGCGATTTCCAGGACCCCGAGGAGGAGCTTCAGGTCGAGTTGATGGAATTGGAAGCTCTTCACAAGCAGATCCTTCAGCTTGAGCAGCTTGTTGAGGAGCGAGAGGCGTCTGTTGCTAAGAAGCTTGGCAAGAAGTACCCTCCTCCTCCCCCTTCCACCTACAAGAAGATCAAGGATTGTGATGGAGTTCAGTGTGTTTTGCACACCGTGACTGATGAGATGCGACACACCGCTCACCGATTCTATGACCACGTTTTCGGACCTCCTCCTCCCCCACCTCACCATGGCCCTCCTCACGGTCCTCATCATGGAAACGGCACTCACCCTCACCCTCACCCTCCTCACCACGGTCCTCCTCATCATGGACCTCCCCCGCCTCCTCCTCCTCCCTACCACGGACATCTTCCTTTCCCTTTCCCTGGAGGCCACCCTCCTCCTCCAGAGTGCCCTCCTTGCTCTTGTGATCCTCATCACGGCAACCCTCCCCCTCCTCCTCCTCACCACGGAGACAAGCCTCACGAGCCTCACCATGGCAAGCCTGAGCATGGTCCCGATCACGGCCCCGAGCACGGTTTCCACGCTGAGGGCCACGAGGGTCACCCACCCCCACCTGTAAGTCTAATCTGATAATGCAATGCTAGTTTCACTTGCTAACTATTTCTCAGCCTCCTCCCCACCCCATCATTGCAATCCTTGGCATCGCCGCTATTGCTCTGGCTCTTTTCATCGGTATTGCCGTTGCCTACATCCACCGTCGCATCGCTCGTCTCAGCCCCGAGTCTCGACGTGCCATCCGACGCGCATTCCGTCAGTCTCCTGAAGAGCGCCGCCAGGGCTCTGCTCTGAAGGCTGCCTACCGTGCTTTCATTTCTCGATGGGTCGAGAACGACGAGGACGAGAAGGAGGCCATGCTCAGCGGTGGTCGACACCGAAGAACCTCAAGCGCTGCGACCATGGAAGAGGAGATTGCTTCTTTCCGCGAGGCTGCCAACATGGTTGATGGTATCGTTGCTGCTGAGGAAGGTCACCACAGCCGTGCCCATTCTTACAGCTACGCCCCTAGCTCTTCCACTCCCTCTCATTCATCACACCACACCGCCTCAGGATACCCTACTTTTGCGGACGATGCAAGCCTTCCTCCCTACGATGACGATGAGCGCGACTCATCCGTTGTCACAGATGGATGCCGATACACTCCTGGCAGCTCCGATTATACCCCTTCCAACTCCGGATCCAACGCCAGCGATGTCCTCGGAGACACCAAGAACTAAAACGAAACCACATGAATTTTAAGCACAAATGATTTTCTTTTGCATACAACTATGATACACCATATTTCCTTATCTGTTCAAATTTTGTCTTTTTTTGCACATAATTGTGAGATTGGATATCGGGACCTACTATAGACTGTTATTTAACAGCAGCTCAATAGCTATCTAATACCACAACTTAAACTGTACAACTCTGCTTCATTCTTTTCAAAGTGATGATGTTGGCAACATAAGAAACATGCTCTAAGGCTTGCGGCGCCAGATAAAATTGCGTAAGTGTTACTCTAAACTAGCATAAGGTTACCGAATTACTTCGTCTCTTATTCTTCTGGTACCCTAATGCTGGTGCCTATTGTTTTGGTTTTATCACCCAAGAATGAATTCCTCGTAGTTTTTTGCTATTCTCTTGATGCCTTCCTCTAAGTCCCAACCCTTGACTTCGCAGACATGTCGGTACATGTTCTCCAACGCTTGGTCCATGTGTTCGCCCGCTATGTGGAGGTCACTTTCTACGAGAATGCTGTCATCAGGCAGGGCACGCAGTACCTCATCGGTCTTGGCGCTACTGGAATCTGTGCTAAGATTGACAGCCGTTGATAGCGAGACGAAGATGCGAGCTGGGATTGTTGGGTTGAGATACTGCTTCAACACTTCAACATTGGCACTGAATGAATGAAGGCATATCCTCGGGGGATACGGTTTCTCACTATCGTCGTCTTCCTCATCCGAAAAGTCCTCGGCGCCCTTGGCGACAAGACGTCGTTTTCGGCGTGAAATGTACTCACGCTCATGGCCCTTCCAGGTCGCGGCAAGGGTGTCATGTAGTACTCCGTGAGCCTGTACACCGTGTACACTGACAGCTCGGCGAGTCTTGGCGGCGAGGCGGAGCTGTGCAGCGAGAATCTCGCGCTGGTGCTCTATTCTTACTCTATGGGGACTCAGACGTCGACCCTCGCGGCCGCCAGCTGTGAGAGTTGAATCTCTTTCTGCATGTTCAGAGGGATTCCATGCTTCGGGGAGACGAAAGGCTTTATCTACACCGATCTCTCCGACCAAGGCATGAGGGTTGGCAGATAACCGGGCCTCGGTCTCTTTGAGAAAGGCGCTCACGGTGACTGGAGTGGGTAGAGAGGCAACAAACTCCGGTGAAGGCTCCGGCTGAAGAACGGCGTTGTAGTGGGTCTGTTTTGCGGCGGCGGCGTCGGACTCGGAGCCGGGCGCGGGCCGATATGTCGGATTGTCGGCTGAATCATCATAGAGAAGATGAGAAAACCAGGGATGCCAGCCAAAGGAAGGGACTACACAAGTATTGCGTTCTCCGGAGCTTTCATGCAAGAGTTGCTTGAGATCCTTGTTATAGTGCTTGCCAGCAACATCTGCAACAAGATCCTGATCCTGAGCTCGTGTCGCCATGATAGTCAATGCAGCTGCACGCATGGAAGGGATATCCTGGGTGGAATCCATGGTATCAGTTGGGTGACAATGCGCATCGCATATGGGCAGATGCCAGGGGAACGGCGGTTGGTCGCCCGCCGTAACAGTAACAGGTACTGGCTGTTCATCGTAGTTGTGGGTGTGCTGGCACATTGTCTAAGGCTTAGGATAAAGTAGCCTAAGTGCTGTTCTAAGCTTGCATAAGGTGACCAAATTATTTCGTCTCTTATGTTCTCGGCGGTTAATCAGAATGAGTTAAGTTTGCACTGTAGATGCATATGGTTGAAATTGACATGTGTGAAGTTCATCGCGATGGTTGAGATGAGGCTTAACGTTAGTGCCTTGGGAAGGCAGCAAAAGAGTGATGTCAGCGGGGAAAGCTCCCAGCTCCTTCCATGATGTGGATCATGATGGGGACGGCAGGAAGGACATCGAGAGGCTCCAAGTGGAGTTCAGTTATGATGAGGTGCTTAGAATTAGTGACCAACAAGCTCTGTCTAGTTGCAGTACAGTTATCTTGGCGTAAGATTGAATTACCTATTGATGGTTGATGCCTCGGTTGAACTCATGTGACGTGGGTGGTTCGCGTCTCTTATCGTCGGGCAGTCTCTAAAATAACCAACCCGCCCAGCTTACTGAGGAGTTGGCTGATTTAGTGCTTTCCAAGTTCCAGGGTCTTTTTGGGTTATCGTCGATCATCGATGGGGATAGGGGATCCTTGAAAGTTTATTTCTTTGGGTTTGACATCAATTGATAAGGATATCGTCTGCTATGAATATCTCGACACCCACTTACTCCGTAGAGTCATGTCGTTCTCACACTGATATTTCATGTCTTATACTGTAACAAAGCAATGCTGTGCAACGTCAGTGTACATTAGAATTCTCCTTCCAATCACTTGCATCCCTTCAATGCACCTTCCCCGCACGCTCTTCCATGGTGGCTTGTTCTGTTGCCGTACGATGGTCACCTCAGACACCAGAAAAATGACATACAAACGACCCTAAGCCAAGCCAGGCCAAGCCGCATCTTTTCACATGTGATTGCCTTCTTCCTCCCTCACTCTTACTTTTTTCTTCTCTTCCCTTTCCCTTCCCCTCTTGTCGCTATACATATTTATTACTGCTTGCTACAGCTTCACTGTAACCCTCCAGAGTCGCATTCTACCGTCCTTGGTGTATTAGAAACTGTTTCCAACCCCTCCTTCAGGCGCCTCGCTTTGACTTCCCCGGAAACGATCTATCGAATCACGGCTTTAGGACATGTCGACGTATATTTCGTCCTAGAGCGGCATCCGTAGGCTCTGACTTATCAGTAAGGTAGAGCTCGGTACTTCAAGTCATCAACTACTATACATTAGTCGCCCACCTCTTTTAGGATCATCCCCTTCTTCTTCATCTTTATCTCACCTCTCTCATCTCGTACCTCCATCTGTAACAACTAATACCATCAACGACTCTGCAACTTCCCCGTGGTCATGTACTGCTAGGCTCATCTCTGTAACACCATCCACCAAAAATGGCTCTCCTCAATCCCGTCTACGCTTTCGTCGTGCCCTTCCTTTTCGTCGTCACTGTTCCTCTCGCTGTCTTCGCCGGTATCACAACTACCATTGCTTTTTCTGTTCTTATTCTCCGAGTACTGGCTGTCTATCTCGACGTAGCTCTATCCTTTGTCCCGCATTACCTGGGCGGACGAAAGATTCGGCCGTACCATCCCAATAATCATTACCTTCGTCAACCAATTCTCGAGAACCCAGGTTCTTCGGCTCTGTACACCAATCCGACACCACCCTCGGCCGGGTCAACAGCTTTTGAATCATCATTAAAGAGACGTCGCCACCGAAGAAGCTCCAGTGCCCTATCTACAGCCGGCACTACTACGCCAATGAGTGAAAAGGCATTCGGCTTGCTTCCTAGCATTGGCCCAGAGAGGGATTTTGAAGGTGTGGGTGGTTGGCGGCTAAGTGGTGATGACGAGACATGGACCACCATCAATTCAAGACTTGAATTACCCGATAAGCAATACCATGGACGCAACCATCACCGTTCCCCCTCTGGTCCAACAACACCTGGAGAGGGCGGATATCTTATGATGAAAGGCCGCACTCGAAGCCCGTCAGCAATACGCACCTCAGCATCTCCCAACAGTGCCCGCACGAGGACACCATCTGGCCCTCGCATCGCTTTTACAAACAAGTCCTTTATCGACAGTTACTTTCCGAGTCTCAAGACTTCACCCAAGGGACTTAAAAAGTTGCCCTCCCAGGGAGTTGTCGATGCATAGGTCCTTGAGACACCAATGCTATCATGTAAATTATTATTACGACTTGATGAAAGATACAGTATCAGGGGACAACTGGGATAGGACCAAAAGTGTCAAAATGAATAGTAATTCGGGGGTCGGAAGGCGTTTGAGCGAGATTTGTTATTTATATTGGGTATAAATTATATGCAACACTTAAATCGTCATGTTGCCCAAAATCAGGAGTACTAGACCGAATCGCACTCTCATGGTGTACTAAGTTTATGTACTTCTCAATGCCATATTTCCTGGTATCTGTAACGCCAAAAACGCCAAACCTGGGAAATCCATTATCATGATAACATTACCAAACCAAAATCGGCCATCGTCTTTTAAAGAGTCTGCCAAAAGTAGTTTGCATAGAAGAACCGAGAGAACTTCTTGTCCATGTTGACAACATGCACATCTCCCTTGCGATCATTTCGAATGACCGCCTTCGACCACTCGCCATCCCTTTCATCCCGCTCAATGTCGATGCCCAGGCTGCGATACACCTTGAGTCTCAGCAGCACTTCATCATCAACAGGGTCTCGTCGGCGAGCGTTGGCAGCAGCATCTCCTTCCACGCCCTGGAGTTCGAGCTCGCGGAGACGGGCTTTTAGGTCTGCTGCAGTAAGGGCAAGGCGTTCCGCATCGGTTTCAGCGTCCGCAGCAGCCTTTGCGGTGCGGAACTTGAGGGTGTCGAGACGTGCGATGTTGGAAGCGTGATCCGCGGATGAGTGCGAAGTTACGAGGTCGTCATGGCGCGATGTGTGGGTTGCGAGCTGGCGGGAGAGCTTCTTGAGGGATGACTCGGCTTCGCGGACGCGAAGATCGCGGGCTTGTTGGAGTGTGGAGAGAGATTCTGTGACGCGCGAAACAGCAGTTTTGTCTGGTGCGATGTTGAAGTTCTCGATTGTGTGGTGAATGAGCTGGTGGTTTGTTAGGCATGATTCAATAGGGGTTTGGTGATAATGACTTACAGTCGCGGGTTCCTCGGAGAGCAACATATTGACGGATATAATTGGATTTGTTCAGCGTGTTAAGGGGAATGTTCTGATTAGGCTTGTCAGAAAACGTGAAACGTGATTTCGTTGGAGTTTGTTTAAGTGGTTATGATGAACCTGGTGTTTTTGCCAAGTCAAGTTACCGATTTGGGATAAGCACCCTCGGTCGTCACGACGACAATCTCGAGTCCCTTATCAGGCAGGACTAGCAGATGCACACCCCACCTCGAACTTTCTCCCTCCCTCCATTAGCCGAATCTTTCCCGACGACGCCGCACATCGTCATCGGGTCCCGCCACAAGCAGGCAAGCAAAGAGAGCATTGAAGCCGAAAAGAGCTACCTCTGAATAACACGTGCGAACCTTGTCCTTGTCTTGTCTTGTCTCGCATTCCCACCTTTGACCTAGATAGTGACAGTATCTGCGCATCAGCTTTTTTTTTTCTAAAGCTGTCAACTTCATCCTTTTGTCCCTCTATCGCACTCGGATATCCGTCAAAATGGTTACCGAACTACCATGTGAGTTCCCGTCTGCGCCCAACTGCATGATAGACAAGGTCTTGAAAATATATGCTAACTATGATGATAAGATGCGCTCGATGCCGAGACGTTAGTTATTCTGCCCTGCGATATCGAATATCATATATCCTGACTGATGGCAACAGGCCGCTAAATCCCTCCGAGCTCAACGTCCTAAAAGCGCAATATGAGCGCGAGGGTGAGATGGTTGGCGTGCAAACCAAGTTCAACTACGCTTGGGTAAACTCCACTCGTCCTAGTTCTTCCAGCGACCAAGACTGATATACGATAGGGTCTCGTGAAATCCAACCAGCGAAACGACCAGCAACTCGGTGTCCGCCTACTCTCGGATATCTTCCGCATCTCTCCCGAGCGCCGCCGCGAATGCCTCTACTACCTCGCCCTCGGCAACTACAAGCTGGGCAACTACGGCGAAGCCCGCCGTTACAACGATCTCCTCCTCGACAAGGAGCCCACCAACCTGCAGGCCGCGAACCTGCGCTCGCTCATCGACGACAAGGTTGCCCGCGAAGGACTCATGGGCGTCGCCATCCTCAGTGGTGTTGGTGTAGCGGCTGGTGTCGTGGGAGCGTTCCTCTTGAGGAATGCTAGAAAGAGGTAGAAAGAGAAAGAGAAAGGAAGTAAAGGAAACTGGGGCAGAAAAAACGTGCAGGAGAATTTTATATTTGCATGGGCGGCTTTGGGAACATGATTATACTCACTCTTCGCTATAACCTCTGGATTGGGCCCTTGTTTGGAGTCTTGACTTTACGAGATATGCTTGTACTACATAAATGAAGCGACTCTTATTATATAAGTTACCATTATTCAACTGTTGTCCACAGTAGCTGAATGAGATGTTGAGAACAAATGTTTCATCTTGGTAATAGTCAAGACTTCATAAGTCTCAGTGCTAAACTAGCCGAGCTAGACGGCGGTATGCATCTGATGCCTACAATGTGCTACATAAGGAAACACAAGGTCGAGACAATCATTGTGTAGCTTACATGTTCGTCTGACTTCGGCACTTGAACCAAGACATTTGTTACTGTCATGACCGAGCAGACTTTAGGTATCCACACATGTTGATAGAACTACTTTATGGTATTATCAGTGCCTTAATACCGTTTCATTGGAAATTCTACACCCATGATGCTACTTGAGTAATTAAAATCACATACAGTCACGACAAGCGAAAGTGAAGACTAGACAAATAAGACAATGTTAAGGAAACCAAGATCAAGCCAGCTAAGAAACAAACCAAAGAGACAACGCGTCACCGTCTAGGGGTATCGTCTGCTGAGATATTATAACCACCTGATCTCAACAAACGTACAACTAAAATACAACAAGCTGCTGCTCGACAAACTTCCTTGGTGAAGCCACCCATTTGATCTTATCTAATGTTATCCATGACCGAAGCACCACCAAGCCCTTGGTGGAAAAGGAACAGGTATTCGAAGGTACAGTAAGTGGGCAAGGCCACTGAGTAGGTAGGGGGTCCAGAGAGCCAGCATGTCTCCCAAAAGTATACGGCGAATGGCAACACAAATGGAACATTTACATATTCCACGTCTCTCCCAACGAGAAGCGCTCAGATATAAACACCTTTCGCCGGTAACCCTGCTGTGCTTCTCTCCAAAGATGTTTTCGTGTGACAGATTAGAGAGAGACCAACAGGTCGTCAGGCTTGACTTGGCTCATAGCACGGCGGAGAACAACGCTTGCCTGTAACTTCTAGCCATACCGAGACGCCTGCAAAGCCATATAGTCTGCATCTCCCATCTTGCACGACTATTGTTCATAAATGACTTTTTGTTCCGTCTCCGTACGACAATCATTCCATGTGGCGTGTGTGGTGTGATGTGATGTGATTAGGAGACAATGTTTTGTTTCTTAATTAAAAAAGGGTGAGAGAAAGAGGCGACAAAGAAACTAGAATCGAATGCAATGAAAGGCGTCGAGCTGGTATTGTATGGGCATCATGGGTACTCAGACATGGATAAAGAAAGATGAAAGGAATGCGCAGGTCGTCAAGAAGTTGGGAGCTTAGCGAAGAGAGAAGCCCTTTCGCTTGCCCTCCTTCTCTATGGGTCGTCCGCTCTCGACGCGTTGCTTCTTGTCTTCGAGCTCGAGTCGTTGGCGGTCGAGCTGCTCCTTCATCTCCTTGTGTCGGGCGTACAGTTCCTCTTCGGACTGCTTCAGCTTGCTCTCCTTTTCTGCCACCTTTTGCTGGAAGACCATCTTCATCTCGGCCTCCATCTTGGCAAGCTTCTGCTCGTGCAGGGCACGCTCCTCCTCCTGCTTCACAGCAGGGTTGACCTCCTTGAATACGCTGGGGTCTTGAGACACACCCATGGCGAGCAACTTGTCGGTACGGTAGTTCTCGTAGAGCTGGTTGTTGGTGTGCTCCTTGAGCTCCTCCATGTGGGTTCGGATGAGCATTTGACGAAGCTTAACGAAGTCACAGTGCTCCTCGTTGTCGACCTCGATGATACCCCAGGGGTAGGCACGACCGCGGATCTTGCGACCATCGGCGCTGGTGATCTCGTTGTTGGCACCAACGACAGCGAAAGGAACCTTGGACATGATCTCGTTGTTCTCGGCGATTGTCTCCTCATCGTCGAGCTCGTATCGAGGACCCTCGAAGATCTGGATACCGTGGTGCTTGATATCGGCGAGGATCTAAACCGGTCAGTATTTGTGATTATGCCAATTGTTTCAGCAGACTTACTCGGGACTTGAAGGCAGCGATCTCCTCATCGGTAAGGGTATCAGCCTTGGCGATGACGGGGATCAGGTTAACCTTGGTGTGAAGGCGGCGCATGACCTCAATGTCGAGAGGCTTAAGAGAATGACCAGTAGGCTGAATGAAGAAAACACAAGCATGGATTCGGTTGTCGACGATGTTCATGCGGTTGACCTTGTTCTCAGCATCGAGGTAAGAGTCGAATCGCTGCTCAATGTTGTCGACAATAGGGCGCCAGGACTCATCGTTGTTGACGAAGTCACCGAAACCAGGAGTGTCGACAACAGTAAGGCGGAGACGGACACCAGCCTCCTCAATGTCGGCGCTGATTGACTGGATGGTAACGGTCTTGGGAATAATGTCGAGGCTAGGGCCCTTGCGTTCCTTGGGGGGGTAGAGAGAGGTGTTGAAGAGAGTGTTGACTAGTGTAGACTTGCCAAGGCCAGATTCACCTGTACTGTTGTCAGTTGGGGTCTCCTATATTTACTGGCTTCTATACATACCAACAACCATGACGTTGAAGTTGAAACCCTTGCGCACACTCTTTCGGTGCCATTGGTTGGGCAGGTTGGCAAAGCCGACATAGCCCGTGAGCTTTCTTCGGACAATGTTCCTGTTGTCAGCAGCGGGAGGTGGCTGAGAAGGAACTATCAAAAAGATTAGCAAGTGATCTATGGTCGATCCTGAGCCGAGGATAACTTACCGTTGGCGGGCGAAGCCGAAGGGGGCAGCGCGGGGGACTCGGCGCCTGGAGAATCTATCAAGAGACATGTTAGCAAATTTCCATTAACCGAAAGCTAGAGATAACATGATGCGCAGGTAGGTGTTTGAGGAAGATCCTGACTCCATAGCAATCGTAAGCTGTTTCCATCACTGGACGACATCCTGCTGCTGGAGCCCGATCCACTGGACTCTTTAGGCTGATATGGAACCCATCCATCGCGTTGAGGGTTGCTATGTTGCTCGTCTGCAATCGGCGTGTCCACATCGAGCATGCTGCGCATACGGCGTACAGTCGTTGTCTGTCCAGCAGGCAGTGGTTGCCCATTTGGAGAAACCTGGTTCAATGGGAGACTACAGGCTCTCAGGTGATGTTCCGAGGGTCGGTGCGGCAATGTGGGAATAGGTGGAGGGTCCAGGAATAGTAGGCTGTTCGTTCTGGAATGCCTAGTTCTTCTTGGAGTTCTGTCTAGAACTCTGGCCGGGTCGTATGGTGTTTTCGAATCCTGACGGTAGAACGACATTTTCGAGCGTCGGGGGCGGATGAAGTGTTGATTCCCAACCAGGAGTGCTGTCGGGACCAAAAAGGGGCTAAGAGCAGAACCGATAGACTGTGGGTAATTGGGAACAAACGCCGTCGAGGATATCGTGAATCGATGGATCTTGCAATGATTGTTGCCGCTGTAGAGGCGTCCATACTCCAAGCCTCGAGCAAGTGCGGTCGTCCTCGTGGTCGACATCGGAGGCTCCTTCCCCATCCTCTACCTGGCGCATGTGCCATGTGGAAAGACACGCGCGTGCATAAAAAGAAAGAATAGTCTTACCCATATTGAAGTATCAAGAACGGTCGAGGTGAAAGGACTTGTAAGAAAGTGCGAGTTCTAAACCAAAGCTCGCAGGTTAGCTACGTCAGGGAAAAGGCCAGCTAGCTACATGAGCTTGGTGGAGTGTTTCCCAAGGAAACAACGACAAGAGCGCCCGCCTCGACACTGAATCTCCAGGCTACAAGGGCAGTTTGGATGGAAGTATCGTCGGGTCGGTCGAGGGCGCTCTTTCTCGAAGTCGTCGTCGGGAGGGTTCAGGAGTGGAACGAGGATAGCAACTCACGGAAATACCAGGAGACGCGTGTCAATGAGCGTCTTAACGAGAGTAGACGAAGATTAAGAAGAAGAAGAAGGTCTCGGGTTTATCAACACAGGACCTACTCTCACGCACGATAAAAGGCGATCGAGATAGAAAAAGTAGCAATGATGATGCTAGAAACGGGGGGTTAGGGAAAAAAAGAGAGAAGGTGAAGTCAAGGAGAAGGATGGGAAATTTTGGAGGCGATAGGCGGACCAAACAAGGAGACGAAATTCTGATGTGCTGTGCTGTTCTCCCAGCAGAGCAGCCCAAAGGCAGAGAACCGTGCTTCAGCAAAAGGGGTTTAGATGAGCTAGCTCTAAATTGGGTTAGTGTGGGTCCCTCAACTTACATGATCCAGGGGCATATTCTGGAGAATTAGCGAGCAGGGTCGCTGAAGGGCTGCTGTCGAGCCTCGAAGGGTGCTCCAGCGGGTATTCTGATTGGCTTTTAGAACCTGGGTCCAATTAACGGCGCGGGACAGGGGTTGGTCAATGGTAGGATGGGAGATTGGAGAGGGAGTGCTCTAGCTTGACCTCACGCAAATTAACAGTAAGGTTCTGTATCTTGGCTTGGCCTCCTGTCGGCATGTGCATGCTCAATTGCCATACAGGTTGCTTTTTTGGAAGTACAGTCTTGCTTCTGTACAGGTTCAGCTTCATGTTTGTCATTACAGAGTACCTGACTTTGCTTGAGCTCTGTCTCCAAATTTCTAATTGTGGCTGGAGCTCCTCCTTACTTAACGTTAGATCCATTCATTCCCCCGAGCTTGGAGCTCACCTGAGGTTGTTTCTAAAAGGGGAATGCTACTTTAATCATGTACATCCATACCTAGCCCGCCCTCGTGGTCATGGAAAACTTGACTCGATCAGCATTAAGAGACGAAATAATTCAGTCACCTCAGTCGACTTTAGACATACTCTCAGGCCATCTATTTTCGTCCCTAAGCTCGGGCTTTCAAATCTTTTGATCCCCCTAGCTCGCTTGTGCTTCAAGTATCGAATCAACGATCTTTTATGTGCTGCATATCAACATCGATAGGGGCACTGACTCCTATTATCACTCTCCATCATGATCTCCATGCATTAATCGTTCCCTATCCAAGCTGCACTCCTATTTTTGTTCGAATATCCCAAGACATTCGTAATGAGACGTTACTAGACATAAGACAAGTACCAAGACATAGGTCGATCAACGTTGTTTTGAAGGGCTGGGGGCTCTAATTCCCCCTTCCCACTCGTAACCAAATCTTCAATACTCAATCATAAAGGAGTTATCGTTATCTATCGTTAAGCTATTGACCAGCACTCCAGGAGGTGATTGATCATTAAACATTGGACTATTGGCCACTCGCCGTCCAGTCCGGTCACGCCTCTGCCGCTCCCACGTCTGTGCTAGAGCAGTCCCTCGTTTAGTTTCCCTTCCCCGTCTCGGTCTCCGTTAAAACACCAAACATCGCCAACCTGCAATCCGTCCGAGTTGTTTCCTTTGTGGGTCCGGGCGTTCACCCATGCACTTTACCGCCCGGTTGGCCCATTCACATCACTCAGTCATGAGCCAACCTCGTCTCACTTACAGTGCTTGTCATATCAAGTTGTTTCCGAAGTCATTACAGGGTCCATCAAAAAGTAACGTCAGTTATTGAGACACATGGCTGTAGTGTGATGTTGGGAAGGACTCAGATCGAAGGCCATTGTATCCTACTGGGATCAAGCGTTGATGTCGAGTACTATGTTAAGAAAACTCGTACTCAGCAGCCCTTACTTTGGTATGTTGGCTATTGGATGAAAAGGTTACGTTGCGAGACTGGTTTGTACGTGGACAGGTCAAGCCTGAACCAATAGGCCGGTTTATGTCAATCCGCCAACCATCCTCCATCCCGTGTTATGACAGTATACGAGTTTACATGCAGCCGTTGCATCCTTCACACGGCAATAACATCGTGCTGTATCTGACGCAATCCCGTCCATCTCCTGTTACCTACACTGCCGTGTACCACCAACCTCGCGCGGTTCGTGTTTTGCATAGAGAAGGCTGATAGCAAGGGAGGCTCATGGCCTGTAGTTGCATTCCAGGCCAACGCAAGGGTCTTTCTGATGTTCACGCCAGCATAGCAGTGTCACTTGCCATCTGGTTCTTCACTAAGCTTCATCCGAAGCCAATAATGGCCAGCTGATCTAGCAAATTCTCAAGAGGTCATTGTTCCTCCTATCTTGGAGCGTTACAATGAGCCGCTTCGCCAAACCTCTAGGGTAGATTTGTCCTCGCTAGCAGTCATGCCGACCAGAAAGAAGATCGTCGTTGGTAATGGCAGCGTGAAGTTTGCAACTATGGGTCGGTAAAGGTATTTTGATCCAAACTCTTCTTATTCATTCATGCGGTCGTGTAAGTCATCGTTGCTGTCAATCAAGGCTTCATGGGTTTCGCTTCGAAGCAGAGGATTCTAGTTTAAGTTATGTCCACAACAATCAGCTTGTTTCTTCATCACATACCAAAATCTTTCAATTCTTGAAGAATAGCGAATAGAAGGTCAATCGTAGGGAGCAAAGCTCTTCTGCTGAGTAGAATCTGGTATCTATATCACACTGTATGCTAATACTGAGCCAGCCCCGATGTCAATCCTTTTAATTACATGCCACATTCCCGTCTAATAAAGGTATAGTACAATGCCGTTATAATGCCCGGACGCATCAACCAAAATTTTCGTACAACACAATTCCCTTAGGCCAGACCAGCCTGCTGGCTAGCAAAGAAGCGCTTTGACTCAGCGCATCGCTCACTCTTGCAACCAGGGCATCGGAGACCCATCTGCTTCGAGCAAGCCTTGTTCTCAGCAAGATGCTTCTTGGCGATGTCGGCAAGAGCCTCGATGAACACAGGGCTGCCGTTGAGAGACTCGACTCGCTTGACGGTTTCGGGGCTGCCGCTGTCGGCAATAACCTCCTGGTCCAACTCGTATAGGGTCTCAATGTGGTCGGAGGTGAAAGCAATGGGGATCAGCACAAGGTCCTTCTGGCCCTTGGCGACGTAGTGCTCTACACTGTCTGAGGTTTGAGGTCCCAGCCAAGCAGATGGACCAACCTGAGACTGCCAACACAGTCGGTAGGGGTTGGAGAAGCCAAGTCTTTGCATAACAGCATAGACAGTCGCCGCAACCTCAGCAGGATAAGGATCACCTATAATTGTTAACATTCATTATATAAACCAAAAAAAAAAAAATGGATAGACAAACCTCTGTTGACAACAGACATGGGCAGACTGTGAGCAGAGAAGAGCAGGACAACATCCTTTCTTCGCTCCTCAGGGTACTCCAGAAGCTTGGCCTCAATGTTCTGAGCAAACGCCTCGACCAAGCCGCTGTGGTTGGGCCAGCGGTCAATAACACTCCATGTGATGGTACCGTCACCAGGCTCCTTGTTGGTCTTGCCCTCAAGTCTGTGCCTCCACTTCCAAAGCTCGTTGATGCTGCTGCCCGTTGTTGAGCAAGAGTACTGGGGATATTGTGTGAATGCGACAGCGCGACCACCCTTGCCGTTGCCGAATCCATCCTTCAGCAACTGCTCGTACATCTCCTCGGTCAATGGGTTCGCATATCGGAAAGCGACGTAAGGCTTGTGGGGCGCGGTTTCGGGTGAGATCTTGTCCAAGATCTTACACATCTCGGCATTTTGGTATTCGGACCATTTTCGAATTGGAGAACCACCGCCAATGGCAGAGTATTGCTTAATGATCTTGGGTGTTCGTCGCTTCGAGATCAGAGGACCAAGGTAGTTTTGTAAAGGGCCAAGAGGGATCAGATCGCCATCAGCCTGAGACAGGTGTCAGTATAAGAGTCTCGGTTGGTTAATATAACTTACAAACAGACGACTCAAAAAGTCGCCAACCTCGTCGGTAGTTGAAGGTCCTCCCATGTTAAGGAAGACCATAGCAGTAGGGCCCTTAGATCCGGTCGCATCTTGGGTGACAGGATGAACGGGAGTGGCCAGATACCGCCTTTGGGAAGCAATCTGGGGTAGCGCAAGACGATGCGAACTGGCCTGTGAGATGCTCTTACAGAGCTGGCCTCCAGATCTTCTCAAAGCCATTGTAAATAGATTATTACTGCTCCGAGAATTAAGGTGCGGGAGGAAAGTGATGACCAATTCTTCAATTGGGAGTGGTGCAGAAGTCTGAAATCATGAAACACCTGAGAATGTAAAGAAATCTTATGTTACCTACTAAAGCGGGCGGCGATGATGCACGCATATCCATGGACTCCGGGATCGCCTACAGCGCATCATATCGAAATTTCTACGGGTCTTCGCTGCTAAAAGTGACATCCGGGTCCCGTGGAAACCCCGCGGCGAACAATGTACCGTCGAACAGAGTGTCATTGACCAATTGCCGCGTTGGTAATCAATCTACGAAAGATCACATGATCTCGCGCCAGGCAGCGCGTCGACCCTTGTCAGCTAGCTCGCGTTTGCCTAGAGCTATGGCCCGCTAGCATGAGATCAACCATCAGCTCTTAAAGTCAAGCTGGCCCGCGCAATGAGACTGATCGATCTTTTGTAAACAACTGAAAATCACATAAATCATGGCCGATAAGCAGGACTGGAGAAACCAGGAGGAAGATGAAGGAGATCAGGAAATTGATGAGAATGTGAGTTGGTAGAATCTCTAACGTCCCATATCAACTCCATATTGATCCACTCTTAGAGCTACAAGGCACAAAAGGATGCCATCTTGCTTGCGATAGACGTCAGCAAGTCTATGCTGGAGCCGCCGCCAAAATCAGACTCCAAAAAGGCAGATCGAGACAGTCCTGTGCAGGCAGCTTTAAAATGTGCCTACCATCTGATGGAGCAGCGCATCATCTCCAACCCCAAGGACATGATGGGCATCCTTCTCTTTGGCACTGAAAAGTCCAAGTTTCAAGACTCAGGTAATGGTCGAAGTGGCCTGGGATATCCGCATTGCTATCTATTCACCGATCTTGATGTTCCTGCGGCTGAGGACGTCAAAGCTCTCAAGGCCTTAGTTGAGGAAGGTGAAGATGAAGATGAGGTCTTGACACCTTCAGATGAGCCCGTCAGCATGTCCAACGTGCTGTTCTGCGCGAATCAGATCTTCACGACCAAGGCGGCGAACTTTGGAAGCCGTCGTTTATTTATTGTGACTGACAACGATGACCCCCATGCTTCAGACAAACAAGCCAAGTCCGCAGCAGCTGTTCGTGCTAAGGACCTGTACGACCTGGGAATTATGATAGACCTATTTCCAATTGCGCGAGGAGATGGATCCTTCGACCTCAACAAGTTTTACGATGTAAGTGCTAGTCAATGGAGTGCCACGAAGTTGACTAACAAAACAAGGATATAATATATCGCGACTCTATTGGAGAGGCGAACATGTCTGAAGTCCGAACATCAAAATCAGGAAACGGATTGACTTTGCTCAGCTCTCTTGTCTCAAATATCAACTCGAAGCAGACGGCAAAGCGAGCACTATTCTCGAATTTACCATTTGAGATTGCACCTGGACTTCGCATCTCTGTCAAGGGGTACAATATCGTGCATCGTCAGACTCCAGCCCGAACTTGCTACATCTGGTTGGATGGTGAGAAGCCGCAGATTGCCGCAGGCGAAACTACACGCATTGCAGAAGACAGCGCCAGGACAGTTGAAAAGGGGGAGATGAAGAAGGCCTACAAGTTTGGTGGCGAATACGTCTACTTTACCCCTGAAGAACAAAAGTCGATGAAAGACTTTGGGTCTCCACTCATACGCATTATTGGCTTCAAGCCTCGCAGTTCGCTACCTATCTGGGCAAGTGTCAAGAAGTCTACATTCATCTTCCCGAGTGAAGAGGACTATGTCGGCTCAACTCGAGTCTTTACAGCACTCTGGCAGAAGCTGCTCAAGGACGACAAGATGGGTATCGCTTGGTGCATCACTCGTGCCAATGCGCAACCGATGCTGGCTGCCATTATACCGTCCAGAGAGCGATCTGATGACGATTCAGGCACCCCTTACTTGCCCGCTGGTCTTTGGATCTATCCGCTCCCGTTCCATGACGATTTACGAAACATCAATCCACCAAACGAAGTATTGCGTAGCTCTGACGAGCTCACAACACAAATGAGAACTATCGTTCAGCAACTTCAGTTACCTAAGGCCATGTACAATCCATCCAAATACCCCAACCCAGCTCTGCAGTGGCATTACAAGATCCTTCAGGCCCTGGCGCTAGAGGAAGAAGTGCCCGAAAAGGCGGACGACGCAACAGAACCAAAGTACAAGGCTATCAGCAAACGTGCAGGTGGTTATCTGGAGGAATGGTCAGAGGGTCTAGCAGACGAAGCGGGTAAAGTTGCAAACAGTAAGGCGACCAAGCGTGAAACAGACGATGAAGACGCAGACAGACCAGTGAAGAAGTCCAGAGGATCTTCGGATAAGCCATCGGGCTCCTCGTTCAGCATGGAGCAGCTAAGAGCGGCAATTGAGGGCGGTAGCATTACGAAAATGACCGTGGTTCAGCTCAAGGACTTGCTTGCTACGAAGGGAATAAGTACAGCAGGAAAGAAGATGGACCTGATTGAGAGGGTCGAACAATGGGTAGACGAAAACTCCTGAGAGTGAGGAACAATCTGCCTCTGCTGGCAGTTAAGTGTATTGGCGTTTGAGTGTTGATAGTTAGAGCAAAGTCGCAAGTCAATGAATACCATATTCCATATGTTAAATGTGTTTAATAATAGCATTGTTCCCGCCTCCGAGTGACAGTGAATAAATGACATTCACATTCACAACCTAGGTGCCTTTCAAGATCGAACCCCTTGATTTCGCAATTTCATCGCTTCACATCAAAAGTTTTACGAATTCATCATAGCATATCACTACATCCTTTCACAGATTTCAGATCTCTGTTAGAAACTTTTAACTTCTGTTTATGCAACTTTATATCAAATGTAGATATCAAAATGGGTGTGACGAAAGACCCATCAGCTGCTATGCACACACCACCTTCAGCGTCTGCTAACGGCCAAAGAAGGAACCTTCAGTGGGCTACACCCCAGTCTCAGCTGCCCCATGCACAGCTAGAGCTAAACGGCACCCCTGCCTCGTCCATCAAGTTAGTGGCTCTTTCATCATCAGTACCTGCCCTCGCGTTCGCGAGCCAGCAAACACCAGGTACTGGCAGAGATCGTCAGAATCTCCCGACGCCATTACCATCACCAGCGCGTACGAACCCATCGCCTCAGAAGGAGCCCGGCGCGGACGAGTACATTTCTCGGCTGTTGCGTCTGGCGCGTGGTCCTCCGAATCGTGCGCAGCGCGCAAACTCTAGCTCCGCCATGGCCGATTTTCTCGCGAGCTTGGGTTTTGGAGGCACGCAATCGCCAGCCGTGTCGAATAATCCGCAATGCGATTCGGTCGAACAGCTTCAGCATAAGTTGCGAGGTATTCTGGACGCCAAGGCGACACCGACACGAGCCGAACATGTTGCGATTACCATCGAATTGAGAGCTACGGTCCGATTTCAGTTGCCTGTGTCAGAGTCGGAGAATGGAAACCAAGAGAACCTGAACGGTCTTGATCAGTTGCAAGCGACAGGCGCAGACGGTCACCAGGATGCGGGGCAACTATCTCGTGTTGTTTTTGCCAACGATACGCTCATGAATCAACCTGAGGATGATCCGTCACTTCAAAGATCAGTCGCCAAACATATTATTTCAACAATCAGCTCGACAGATGGGAGTACTTGGACTGTTCGAGAAGTTTCCAGGGGAACGCAAGGATGGAAATTTACGTATATGTGCAAGGATTCTTTCCAGTGTTGGAACCGACAAAACGCGAAGAATCCAGTAAAGACAATTGTAGGGGAGTTCAGCCAGAGAGAGCCAGACCCAGTTCTGCACGCCCGACCTGCCTTCGACTGCCGAGGATCCATCGTCATTGCCTTCGACCGCAGCAGTCGTGCCATCACGATCAAATATGACCATACTCCCCTGCATAAAACAGTAGCCGAACTTGCCGCGCACTTCAAGCCGCCGCCTCGCCAGCTAGGACCGGGTGCACAGAAAATCCAGGAACAGCAACAAAAGGCTAAGGAAAAGACGCCTAAGAAGCCCAGAGGCGAGAAGAAGGACAAGAAAGAGCGAAAGAAGCGAGAGTCAACGACCAAGGCGCAGGACGAAAATGGAAACCCACGCAAACGAAAGAGGAAGAGCAATGCCGCTCAGCCTGCCGAAGCTACCGACGGACCCATGATTCCCCCAGACTATCCTGGAGCGCCAGCAGTTAATGGCCAAGCGGACATGTCATATATGAACGGCGTACAAGCGCTGGCCGATGTTGCACAGCAAGGCTTCAACGACTATTCTCAGGGGCTGATGGGAGATGGGCCAGGAGCTACAAATGGAAATGTATCTCAACAACCGGGCAGCCAGCCTGGCTCAGTAACATTCCCGGTCAATGTCTCAGCATCTGAGGCAAACCGCCGAAAAGAGGCAGCGACCTCAATGCTTTCCAATGCCGGGGTTGACCCAACGACTTTGTCGCCCGAACAGTTCGGGATATTCTCTAACCAAGCACCGGAATTACAGCGAGAGTCGTTGAGTATGTTGGTCAAGTACGGCGCTGAACGTCTCCGGATTGTCCATCCCAGTAACAGGGAGGGCTCAGCCCAGGCAAGCGCTTCTACTGCACAGAGCACCCCAAGTTCGAATGGGCCCAGGACCACCAAAGAACTTGTGCCACAGCCCAGCGCCCAGAGCAATGTCAACACAGATACTGAGGCACAAACTGCGTCTCAGACCGCAGACGAGGCCTCGACACCCAAGCGCAAGGCGAGGAAGTTGGGCAAGTCGAGAACAGCTTGCTTCCCCTGCAAAGCACGCAAGACCAAGGTACGTCTGTCGAGTTTAAACATTGATTGTCATGGAGCTAACATCAAAAAGTGTCCGAAAGAGAGACCTACTTGCACTGAATGCGCAAACCACGGGACTGCATGTGAATATGAACCCCAGAAACCACGAAACAGAGGGAAGGAGCCCAAGAAGTCAGAGGCGATTATTGTTGATGACGACGAGGAAGAAGAAGAAGACGAGGAGGAAGAGCAAGTAGAGGAAGAGGAGCAGGAAGATGCGGAGGACGCGGAGGACGCCGAGGATGCTGAAGAAGAAGGCGATCAGGACGACGACGATCAGCAAGCCAATTCCCAAGATTACTCGTACCCACAGATGAACATTGGAAACATGGTCACTAACACCGACACGACACCCCAAAATACCCATGCCACACAAAACTACTATCAGCCTGCTCCAGGTCTAGCCATGCCACAGGCTGACCCCTATTCCACCACCTCACAACCATTAAGCACGGCACCATCGCAGAGAAATAACTATTCTCCTGCGTTGCCTGAAGTAATGCAACCAGTAAACCACCCCCCACCCCCAATTCCAGCCCCAGCTGGAACTATAGCTCCGTCTGAGACAAGACGCTGGACGGCATTTGGTAACGGAGGTCTGAGTAGCGCAAGCGGTAGTAGTAAGGCGAGACGAAATCTTCCATCTGAGCCTCAGCACTCTAACGGGCAGAGTGTACCTACCACAAACCCGCAGCCATCAGACCGGGCACAAAGTACCAACACGACGATGCCTGCCATGCCTGCCACGACCATGGCATCGGTCTCACCGCAAATGTCATACGACAATAGGTCTGGCCATGGAGGCCGACAGAAGAACCAGAGTTTTTCGAATGATTCGGCTCAACAAGCGGCAGCAATGGCCAGTACAGTTATGCAGCAGCAGGCTCAAGCTCAGGCACGTCAGTCACCAGTGGCTGCAGCTGCCATGATGGCACAAGCCCGCAAGTCTCCCTACCAGCAAGTTGCGGTTCCTCGCACGACTTCTAGAACAGGCCAGCGAAACCAATCGCGAACACCAGTCACGGATCAGGCACGAGGCTATCAGCCTCCTCCACCTGTTGACATGAACCAACAGCAAACTTCACGAACCAACACCCATTATGACACATCGCAAATGCCCAGCGGTTCCGGCTTATATGACTATGGGCGATATGGCGGTTCCAATGCTGTCGCAAGTCAACAACAAGCTATGTCAGTAGCTCAGGCAACGCCAAACACTATGAGTACGTCTTATCAGACCACACCTGCAACGACTGCGAATCAGTGGTCTGGTTCATCAAGTCGAAATGATCGTTCATACGGAACTAACTCGTCGTACCAAGCACCAAACATGTATACCCAGTCATCAGCTGCCAAAGCAGCACCAGCTTCGCGCCAGAACTTTAACATGCGTTCAAGTGCGCAGCAACAGCAGCATACTCGTGGCAGCAGTGGCTCTTACAGTCAGCAACAGCCACAACAGCAAGCCAATTATTCGTCTTACTCTGGATCTACACATCAGAACCAACCGAGTCAGACATCCAACCAGCAGCAGCAGCAGCCATCAAGCTGGTACTTCCAGAACTCACACAACAACTCAATACATCCAGGGAGTCAAGCATCTGGCTATAATTATGAGCCGTGGTCAGGCGTTTAAAAAGGGGAAATTTTCAATCGTATAATTGCTTCTCTATCTAGTGCTTTGCTATGAAAGAGACCTAAAATTGCTTTCGGTGGGCTTGGCGAACTATGATTATTTAGCGGAGGGACGACTGCCTGGATGGCATTCGATTGCATTTTGAGTTCATGCACTCATGTCTAAAGATACCCATGCATATCAGACAGCTGAGCATTGCAGATAGTAGAACCTTTTGTTGCAGTTGAGACTTCATGATAGTATCTCATGAAAGCGAATTGCAAAAACCAACTTTATTATTCTCAACTTTAAAGTAAATTAAGTGAATGCACTACTCCATATCCCATGGTATTTCCGTCATATTAAGTTTTCCAATATCGTTATATAATCCGTAGCTCCAGTAAGTCATATCCAAGAAGGGGGTATTGTATGAATCAAAGACATCGTGCATTGTCTACTCAACGTGGTCTGAGATAGCAAACTTGCTGAGAGATCGTAGCTTGGCACCGTTAAAGTACAGCAGCCAGATACCAATGATTCCAATAACACTCAAGCCACCAAGCAGACTTGTGCCCTTGGCAACACCAAGGTTATCAAACAGAGGCTGCGCAAAGAGCACACTGCCGCAAGCAAGAGCACTTCGGAAGAAGTCATTCGCAGCAAAGAGACTAGCAGCATACATAGGATAGCTGAGAGGGATGTAGACGAAGATACACTGCATGACAACAAAGACAGTGGCACCGTAGATGGTGATACCGATGGTTGGCACGATCCAGTGGATAGAACTTCGGGCTGTCCAGGCGAAGAGGAACAAGCCGATGGTGGGACCAAGAGAGGCTGGGAGAGCTGGGACGAGACGGCTTTCTTGGACGGGCCAGCCGCGCTTGGCGATGCGAGGGTCCATGTAGTAGTAGAGGTAGGCGAGGTAGACTCCTACACCGATCATACATGAGACGAGGACGCAGAGGAAGACGAGGCCGATCTCGCCGAGGTTCATGCCATAGTAGACGGGGTAGACACGAGGGAACACTTCGAAGACTGGAGAGGAGTTAGTCAACCAACACTGTTGTAGTAGTGAGAAATTAAAGACCTACAGGAGTAGTAGATTCCGTAGATGATGGCAGTGTAGATCTGGACGAAAAGTACAGCTGGATCCTTGATGGTGATCTCCATAGGCTTGATGAGGGCATCGATGGCAATGGCGGAAACCTTCATGTGACGCTGATCAATCTCACTCTGAGACATGAAGCGCTCGTTGCCTGTGAGCTTTCGAAGACGTTCAGCACGGCGGAGGAGGATGTTTGCACCGCTTGTCTCAGGGAGGAGGAGAAACATGAGGATGAAGATAGGGGCTGAGGCCCAGATGCTTTCGTAAAGAGACCAGCGCCAGCCCTTGACTGGGACTGCGAAACCGCTGAGGAGAGGACCGAGAGCAGCTATGAGGAGTTAGTTAATGATAAAGATTGAGGAGTTAGGAGAGACTTACGTCCACAGTAAGCAGCAGAGACCCAAGCCATCATAGCATAAGGAAGAGCCATGAGACTGTAGATATCACCAAGCGAGGCACCACCAGAAGCCAAACAAGGCGATCCGAAGAAACCCTGGAGGAATCGAAGGACCATGAGACCAGGATAGTTCTTGACAAGAGACGTAGGGATCGAGATGATGACGAAGAGGAACATGGTGACGATGTAGACAGGGTTACGACCAATGCGAGGAATCTCACTCAGGGGCGAGAATACGAGAGGTCCGATACCGTAACCAAGGACGTAGAGTGATAGACCGAGTGAAGCTTTGAGTTGACTTACTCCAAAGGCGTGCATGATGCCCTCTGTGGAGGAAGTATAGATAGCTGAGGAAGTGTACACGACAAAGGTGTAGAGACAGATGATGAGAGCTACACCAAGACGTCTGTTGTTGGTCCAGTTGTGAGGATTCTCGTTGTCATCGCTGTAGTACCAATCTACAAGGACATGTCCATCCTTGGTACGTTTGGGTACAACAGGAATAGACTTGACCTTTTCAACATCGTGTTCTTCATCAGCTTCGAGTCGATCGATGGTGTAAGCCTGTGTCTCCTGAGGTGATCTCGAACGATGTAGTCTCACAGGGACTGCATCACCACGTTCGATATCCTCAGTCTCCTTTTCTGTCTCGCCCTTTGCTTTGGGATCTTCAGTAGCTGCGACAGTGGAAGAAGCAGAGGATGCGAGGGCGGTGCCTGTGAGGAGAGTGTTGTTGTTTGCACCAGTGCTCTCGTCGATGATAGCGTCTGGGTTGTTGAGAACTGCGTCCCAGGATTCGGGGAGCTTGAAACCGGGCTTTTCTTCGGGGTATTGAAGGTATTTGTTGCGGGTGACGAAGCGGATGAGTTGCCCTAGGGGAGCATCTCTGATGAGGTCTGCCATTATGAGCTGTGTATAGCTTCTTATTAAGATAAGAGTATCAGGGAGTCTTGGGTAGAGATAAGAAAGGAGACAAGGCTCTCTTTAAGCTTATTATTGTTAATTGAGTGAGTATGCTATTGTGCGAATATCAGAGACATGCAATCCATCTTATATCCCAGCTCTCCCTTCAGAACACAGTGATACCGGTGCTCCACGGAGCTTAGAAAGCTCAAGCTCTTGCATTTCGGATTTAGTAATTTTGTATATAGTCAAAGCAACTCGCGTTAGCTTCGAGGATGAGAAACAGTGCATGCAAGCCACTTCGGGCTAATAGACCTTGACATTACCAATCGCCGCTGACAATACCCGTTCGGTACTCGGGCTTCTTCCTCCCCCATCGAGTTTCTTTCTTATTGCCTATATGCTAGTCTATATTACTGTACATACTGTACTTGAATCCTAGATAAGCTAAAATACAGTTGACGCCTTTTAATGGACCAGAGTCTGGACCTAGCCGGACTTTAGGGCTGACTTTGACCCCAATGCAAGGGTTTTAGAGTTATCCCCGGCTCGTGTCTTTACTTGTCCTGGTGAATTATCCGACTGTAGATCCTGGAGAATTGCCGTGAGATGACCACCCACTGATTATCTATACTGTACTGTCAGATTAATAATTCTTCTGTATGGCGTCATTTGAGATCCGGATACACGGCTTGTTATGCTGAACGTAGATGTAGATCTGTGAGCACTAACAGAGAATCATTGTATTCCATTCCGCTTACTACTTGATAATTGCTTTGTTTTGAGTTCTCTGTTGTTTCTCACATAAGCTGCACTGCACTATAGTCTATGAGTCTGCCAACTCACTTCACTTTAAGTCCTAACGAGTAAAACCTCTGAAACATATCTTGATACCGTCTCAAATACATGCAAGTCTTATCAGCACTAACACATAAAAACGGTTAGATCCTCCGCTCAGTTGAGATTCCACAAAAGCTTAGCAATCTCACCACAGTCTCGGGACGTGAATCATGCAGATCAACCAATTAAACGCCATTAGGCCCCTGGATTAATCACCCTCGGTGTGACGTCTCCCCGGTCGAGAGCTCCCTTGAGGCTTACGGTCTAGTTGAATGCCGAGCACCGGGAGTTTTGACCTCCACGGACGAAAGCTATAGCTACAATTTCTAAACATCCATATATACAAAAGCATGGCCAGTTTCTATGACTCACTTGAAAACTCCCTTTTCACATGGGTAATTCCTCCATTTTCCATTCACATGTCCCAGACAATATATTCGTGACACCCCAACAATATGCATATTCTCATGCAGGACCCCTAATCATACAAGGTCTCAAGCGGCTCATAACTGTTGAGCTCTGCTCCCCATGCTGATAAGAACATTGCTCAAGCTAGCTTCCCAAGGGCCCGGATACCCCGGAACCCTTGCTTACTATAAGAATATAGGTCGAGCCACCACTTGAACTCAGGGCCTCACATTCGCCCTGTAAGGCAGAAGGGAGGTCTCGTTATTATGTCTGCCGCGTCACCGGCTCATTCGTGTTCACGATAGTTGGTCTGCCAAGTGACGGGCGCAACAACATGGTGTATCTTTTTACACTAGCCAAAGGATCCAACCGTGAGGCTCACCATATGCTGACCTGATTTGAATAACCAAGACAACGCACAAAAATGAGGACAAGTGGTTGAAGATGGTGACATAATAGTCCTTTCTCGCGAGTTATCGTCTTAGTCACTCGAATCAGAAGCCTCATTCGTCCTAGACAAGAGAGCTATTTGTCATGTCTTGCTGTCGTAGCTCTGACATCCATCGCTAGCCTCTCACCAAGCTCCTCGCTGCCCAGCACGCTTCTGGATACGTCGTTTCTGAAGCTCCTTGCGTATCATCAAAGCTGGACCATCGGTACCCTGGTCCAGTTCGTCCACAATATCCCACACTCTAGGATCCTCTGCATCCAGCGCCATCTTGACGAATGGCTCAACCCACTCAGAGAACCTCCATGATGTTGAATCGGGCCTTCGTCCACTATGCGGTACTGCAGCCTTGGCGTAGCCAATAAGCTTAAAGGCTAGCTCGAGATCGCCTGCCTCTGCGCAGACCGGTATTATCACGTCGAGTGCGACCATTACATTCTGACGCTCTAACCATGCTGTAGGAGGTGCTGCTTGAACGCTGGTTTTCTTAGATGTAGAATCGCTGGATGTGATAGCCTGGGTTTCTGTTGCTAATTGGGACGGAATCTTGGTCTTGGAGAGCTCGACATAACACATCTTGGCAAGCTCGTATTTCGTCTCTGTTTTGACGCTATGTTGGACCAGGCGCCCGATATTACTGAACCTGGGGCTTCTGCCGCTAAGAGTGTAGGCGTTCCGGAACAGTGGCATGGCAGCCTCTGATGTTCGAGTCTTAGCCATGGCCTCGGCTGTAACCATGACCACGTCCAAGGGAACAAGGCTTTCCTTATGCATAGTCTCAATAGCAGAGGCTGCAGTGTCAATAAGATCCTTGTTCTTGAGGAGAGCTCGGTAGAGAGGCCGTGTGGTTGCTTCATCCTCGAGCCATCCAGCAGTTTGCAGCAGCTTTAATGTGGTGAACGCACCCTCCACGTCCTCTGCATTGGCGTAGGTTTCGATAATAGCATCATGGTGGTGTTGAGAGAGCTTCCCACGGCTTGACAGTATCGCTAGAGCTTGAGTAGCAAGCTGAGTATCACCATGTCTCGCCGCAGTAGCCAGAATATTTTCGAGGATACCATTAGATGGGTTGTGAATTCCGGTTTTGATAACCTCATCCCAAAGAAATTTTGTTCCCTCATGATGGAATGACTGGCTGAAAATATCCAGAGCCATCAACTCAATATTTCTGAAGGGAGCGTCCGTGCCTTTAGCATGCTTTCTCTTCTTTAGCAGACGAAGCACCTCGTCTGTGAAGCCCATCCTGCCAAATTCCAGAATAAAAATGTCGTAGACCCAGAGATCAACTTGCTCGGGGCCTTCCAACAGCTCAGTAAGCTTATCCATAGCCAGCTCATGTTGGCCCTCCCGAAGCATTGCCAGAGCAATATTCTGTTTGGCGGATTGAGTAAATTCGAACCAGTAATCGTCCATCATCTTCATAACCTGTTCTCGTAGCAAATGCTCTGGATGCACCGTAAGAGCTTCGAGGGCGAGATAGCACATCTCTGCAGTCAGCGGAACGTTCTGTTCGCGCGCATCTGCTAACAACTTGCGGACTCCCTGGCTCGATCCTTCGGGGTGGGCCATAGCAGATAACATGCTTTCGTAAATTAAGTTATTGAGGGGATGTTGTCGGTATTTTATCAGATATTTGATGATATGGCTCGTTCTCTGTAACTTGTTCTTTACAAACGGAGTGTGTTCACTTGCTGGCGATGCCCGTAATCTCATGAGAGCATCGACCAGCTCCTGCGTTGACACATCTTTCAAATCCGGCATCATTGCTTCAAGAGCAGGATTTGAAGGCTTTTGCGTAGCATTTTTGTTCGCATGCAAGTCGTCCAATTCTCTTCCTTGCATCATCACTTCATCTCCATCTCCCAGCTTGCCCTCAAACTGCTCATATAAAGCATCCAAGGCTTGCGCCTGATCTCCAGGTAATGAGTCTTCAGCATTGCTGGTTCCAAATCTCCGCCATTGGATAAGATTCGTATTTCGAGGTCTTTGTTGGTTTAAATTTTGCCCTGGTAATGAAGCATTAAAGGCTCTGGGCAAGACACACTTGTGACTCGCCGTCCAGAGGCACTGCCTGAACCCATTATGTGCCAATTGCAGGCGGGGCATATTAGTTGTTGATGTTGATATAAAATATCGAGGTCGTAGTATCTATCACATTCAATTGATTCTGTCTCTGTCATGGGCGGAAGCCCTTCCGTACTTCCGTCTACCATCAAGCGGGGCTATGCAACTCCCGGGGCCTTAGCCGCCTGCAAACGCGCTCACCTTGAGTTCACCGAACAGCCGCGCTCCACTGAGCTCTGCCTGTTCCATTCTCAACCTTCTGTTTCCAGCGAGCGCATCATACACCACATATAGCTATAGCTACCGGCGCATCAACAGAAAATATGGTAAGTTAGCATAATATTCTTGGACATAGCTCGAAAGCGATTTAGAGCTTGGCGCAAGAATTGGTTTGCCCGCAGCAAAAGCTAACATGGAATAGCTGCCCCTCGGTCTACTTAACGCGGCCCAAGGCCACCCCATGCTGGTCGAGCTCAAGAACGGAGAGACTCTCAACGGACACTTGGTTTCTTGCGATACATGGATGAACCTCACACTCAAGGAGGTTGTACAGACAAGTCCGGTATGCGCTACACCGATTGCTTGGTGGGAGAGATGCTAATGGTTGGGCTACAGGAGGGCGACAGATTCGTGCGTTTACCAGAGGTCTATGTGAAGGGAAACAACGTACGTTCGAAAATCCACACGGCCGAATTCAAGGGGAGGAACTAACAAGCTATAGATCAAATATCTGAGAGTGCCCGACGAGATCATCGACCAGGTCAGCGAATCGCAGAAGGGTCAACAGGGTGGATTCCGAGGCGGACGAGGAGGTTCAAGAGGAGATCACAGTGGACGAGGCGGTGACCGTGGACGTGGTCGTGGAGGACGTGGCCGCGGCCGAGGACGAGGTCAATAAGCTTATTACGAAATATTACGACGATACCTTGCGCATCTGAAGACGTTTCGCCATAGATCCCAAGCACCTCGCACCTCGCACCAAGACACCAGGGAGTTTATGGTATTTTAAAAAGAGGAGGAAGTCTGGTTTGGGCATCACATATTCCAGTCACCAGCTTCCGAGTTGCTTCCCTATGAACGGGCTGCGGCGGTTCGGAATGAACTCGAGATAAACTGGGAATGAGCAGCAATCCTATAAATAAATAATGCCGCATGACGATCCATTATTGAACTACTTGTAAGGAGATATGTGCCTTGTGCTATCTGTCGACCGGTGCCTTGATTCAATTCGAGACAAATATAACATGGTTATAGTGCAACCTTTACTTAGAATCAAATAGGTGACTCATTGACTCTTTAAATTGTACAAAGACAATTTTTCAACATTTGATCTTGAGTTCTATTGCAGTCTTGGATAACTGTCAAATCAATACAATAGTATCAATTCTATCATGCATAACATCTAATTCACTAGTGGTCTTGCTCAGAGTAAATTTAACGGAATTGTCTATTTTATGCGTAAAACATTTCTCAATGCGTTCACATCAAGTTCTATCAGCAGAATAAGCCCAGTGCTATCGACTAAGGCCGCCGGCATATATCATCAAAAGCGCAAACATCATATAGAAACACATCCTCATCAAACGCCCATTACCAGGTCCAAAGCAAACATGTACAAATCCCTCCTCCTTCTTATCTTATCATATGCACTTAAAAGTTGGCGACAGCAACGGCGATAGCCTGGCTATCAGAGTGTGAGATGGACAGAGTGATGTCCTTGACACCGGCCTTCTGGGCGGCGGCAGCAGCCTCACCATGGAGCTGGATATTTGTTAGCATCAATTCTTTTTTCATGATTGGTAGTTGACTTACAGAAACAGTAGGAGCACCGTTCTCTCCCTTGACAATCTCAATGTCCTTCATGGCAGCACCAGCACCTTGGCTGGCAACTCCCAATGACTTGAAGACGGCCTCCTTAGCACTCCAGCGACCAGCGAAAGAGCTCTGGGGGCTAGGGGCCTGGCGACAGTAAGAGATCTCGTTGGCGGTGAAGTTTCGCTCGACGAAAGTGTCGTTGTCAATGTTGACGGCAGAAATGTCCTCAACATCAACACCGACCTGGCTGTTCTTGTTGGTGACCTTGAGAGCCAGGGCCTCCATGACCTGCTGAGTCTCCTTGGCCTTGGTGGAAGAAACAACCTTCTCGGATCGCTTCATGAAGTCAGGGCCGTACTTGAGCTCAGATGACTTCTTGTCCTCAACGACACGAGCGTCAGGGTTCAGGAGAACCTTGCTGAGCTGGTCATCAGCGTAAGGAGAGTTGTTCTTGGCGACGAACAGCTTGTTGTTGATGAAGCCATCGTGGAAGTAGCGGTAGGCCTTCTTCTGGCGAGCGTCGACCTTGGCACAGTACTCAGTGTAGGTCTTCTCATCGAGAGTAGCGAACAGGTACTTGGGGTGGATACCAATGGCCTGAGCACCCTTCTGACCGAAACCGAAGGAGGTAACGGAGAAAGCCTTGACACCGTCGGTCTGGATGCTTCGGCTGGGGTAGACGATGAGGTCGTACTGCTCCATAATGGGGTCAACGTTGTCGGCGTTGCGGTTACCGGGAACGAGACCAGTGTCAAGGACTTGGAGACATCCGTTCATCATCCAAGCACCGGCAGCACCCTTAGGGTGACCAGTGAGGTACTTCTGGAAGATACCCAAGACGGCGTTACCCTTCTTGCGGCCAAGGTGGCGGAGCTGCTGGCAGATAACGTTGGACTCGTTCTTGTCGTTGGCCTTGGTGGAGGTTCCGTGGAAAGAAGCGACACCGATATCGTCAACAGTGAGACCCCAAGTAGCAAGGGCACCACGGAGAGGAGCGATGCTAGGATCACTCTTCCAGAAGTTGTTACCCATGCTGCGGAGGAGCTCCTTCTCCTGGCGAGCAGCCTCCTTCTCAATGTGAGCGAAGCGATCTTGAGCGTACTCCTTCTCGTCGAAAGTGGCACCCTGAGCCTTCATGGCGTCAATCTCGTCGTGAACGTACTCCAGCTCAGACTCCTGCCACTGCTTGATGGTCTTCTTGCGACGCTCGATCTGGCGGCGACGGTAGTTGATGTCAAGGAGAGGCGAAGGGAACTTGCCAGGGTTTTCACGGGCAGTGGTGAGAACACCCTGACCAGGAGCAGGAACGGAGCGACCAATCTTGTCAGAGGCGGTGGTGGTAAGAGCAATGATACCGTGAATGGGGACACCCATGTCAAGAGCAAGCTTGGCAGTCATGATGATCTGGATACCACAACCCTGGGACTCCATGAATCCGTTACGGGTGGTGGTAGTAGGACGAGACATCTCCTTGGGAGTACGGCCGTGAGCGAACTCATCAACAGTGTTGCTGGTGGCCTTCATGTTGGCGAACTCGTAGGAACCTTCCTCACCAAGATCATCGAAACCACCGACGAAGCAGACGCGAGCCTTGCCCTCCATGATGGTCTCGTAACCAGTGTCGATAGACTCAACAGCGGTAGCACAAGCACCGACAGGAGTCTTGATAGGTCCGGAAGAGGACATCAACAACATGTTAACCCAAGCAGCCATGGTGTTGATGAAAGACTCCTGGAGAATGTCGTTCTGCACAGGCTGGTCGAGGAAACGAGTGCGGTGCATGTCTCGGAGAGCAGCAGCACCACCCATACCGGAACCAACACAGTTACCAACCTCAGAGACGTGGACATACTTGTAGAACTCATAAGGATCAGTGATACCACAAGACAGGAGAGCCTCAGCAGTGGAAACGAGGAGGAACAGGGTGACGGGGTCAACCTGAGAGACAATGTCGTCAGGAACACCATATCGCTTGGGGTCCCAACCAGTAGGGATCTGTCCAGCAACGAGGCGGTCGAAGCGAAGAGCCTTGGGGATCCAGAGAGAGGCTCCCTTCCTGAGACGAATGATGTACTCGCCACTGTCGGGGATCTCGAAGACCTCAACCTTGTCTCCGTGCTCACGCTTGAACTCCTCAGCGGTCTCCTTGGAGGCCTCGAAGGGCTCAAGGTCCTCCTCGATGACAACCTCGTGAAGCAGCTGCTTCTTGTTGGGGTCATAGCCATCGAACAGCTCGGGCTCGATCAGACGGATACCAGAGTGCTCGAGAACGTACTTCTCGTACTTCTGCTTCACGTCCTTGTCGTCGACAGGCTCACCGGTCTTGGAGTCGACCCAGCCAGAGTAAGGCTTGCCCTTGATAACACCATTGTGGTTCTTGATGAGACCCATGATCCAGGCCATCTCAACACAACCCTCAAGAGAGAATTCACCGTAGGCCTCCATCTCCCATCGGGTACGGGAGTTACCCCAGGGGCCAACCTCAGCGAAACCAGTAACGACAACAACCTTCTCAAGATCAACCATACCCTTGAGGTTGTCGTTGAGGGGCTCAACCTCGGTCTTCCAGTCAGGACGCTTGGGGAAGTCGAACTTGATGTTAGCACGAGGGTCGATGGTCTTCTTCTTGTAGAGGACCTCAGAGGCAGCACCGTTGACAATGGTGTTCTCAATGGCGCTCTCCTTGGCAACAGCGCGGCGGACCTCGCTGGTCTCCATGATATCCTTGCGGAGCTTGGTCATGGTCTCGTTCAAGTTAGGAATGAACTGGAGACCACCGTTGAGATCAGCAAAGACAGGCTCGTTCTGGCACAAGTCAACCAGAGTGGGAGACATGAGACCGAGAAGGTTGAAAGCCATCTCCTGCTGAGAGAAAGTGCGAACGCCGAAAGCCTCAACACCCTCAGCAACAATGTTGTTGCCAGACATGAGACCAGTTCCTCGGGTCCAGCCAATGACAGCACCGCAGATGGTGAGGTAGTTGGCCCAGCTCTCAGAGTGCCATCTGTTGAAGAGAGTCTCAAGACCGAGCTTGGACTCGGAGTAGAGACCATCGTTACCGAAGGTACCGTGGTTGGGAGAAAGGGGCAGGACAACCTGAGCAGGTCGGGTCTCGAAGCCACGCTCGGTCTTCTGAGACTTGACACATCCGAGAAGACGGACAAGGTTGGTAAGCATGATACGGTGAGCGAGCTCAGACTTGGAGTCAATGTTGTCGATCTCACGGCCATTCTCGGGAATAGCAGCGAAAGGAACAATGAAGTCAAGATCCCAGCCAAGACCCTCCTTGGTGTCGTAGATGTACTCAACAAGAGCCTCAACATCCTGCTTGCTACCCTGGTTGAAGGGAACAACGACAATCTGAGAGCCACGAGAACCGTAGCGGGTGTACATGGCCTGGTAGTACTCGGTGACCTCACGGGAGAAGCGGCTAGTGGTGACAATGACCTTGGCACCACCGCTGATGAGACCCTGAAGGACCTCAGCACCAATGGAACCAGCACCAGCACCAGTCATGAGAACGTGCTTGTTCTGGAAGGTAACACCAGACTTAGCAGCATCCTCCAAGCAGTTGAGGTAGACACCAGTGAGCTTCTTGCTGTAGTCCCAGCCATGGAGACCCTTCTTCTTGAGGTGAAGGAAGGGAATGGTCTCAACCTTGCCCTTGTTCTGGCTGTTCTTGAGAACCTTGCGTCCCTTGTTGTCCTTGGGGAGGATCTGGCTCTCGTTCATGGCAAGCGATCGGAGAACCTCACCATACAGGCTCTTGATCTCAAGCTGAGAAGTCTTGGACAGCTTGTGCTGCTGCTTGATGAGTCTGTAGATGCGGGAAAGATCGCTCTGAACCTTGGTGCGGTTGCCGTACTCAGAGATCTTGCCACCCTCAGCCATTTGCTGAACGTAGTGCTCCAGCTTACGGCAGCTGGCACGGGGGACTTCCTCGTAGTCGAGGTTACCTCGGGCATCGATGGTGGTTCGGGGGCCGGTGGGGACAGCGACATCCTTGTAGACAGGAGCGACGTCAAGAACTTCCTGGATGTTCTCAATGAGCTGCTGTCCAAGCTCCTTGGCAAGCTTGTAAGTCTCGCCTCGCTCGGTGGGGCAGTTGTCGATGTGGTACTGCATGAATTCGAGGAGCTTGGGGTTGGAACGGTTCATAAGACGAATGCACTGGCTGACGATCTCACGGTCGATAGCCTGGAGACGACCGAAGATGATGTCGAAGTACATGTTGAGGGCATCTTGACGAGCCCAGTTCCAAGAGGAGTCGTAGGTTCGGGCCTTGAGGGGAGTGAAGACAGGCTCGATACCAGAAGCATAGAAGTCACCGTGCTCGGCAGTCCAGAGATCAAGCTGAGCCTGCAGAACCTTCTCGGACTTCTGGGAGTTGATGTGAGCCTTCTCGCCCTCACGGAGGTCGATCTTGAGGTAACGAGCAAGGAGCTCGAGCTGTTGCTTGAAGAGAGCACGCTGGTCCTTGGTAAGGGCATCGATGGCAGCGGGGTCCATCATCATACCACCGCTGGAACCGCCAGCAGGGCCAGCAGAAGCAGCTGTGGACAGGCTGATACCAGCGTTTGTGGCGTACTTGTTGGCAACACTGTCGAAGAAGCCCTTGGCATCACCCTCGTTGCCCAATCGAGCGGGAGGCTCCATTGTGAGGGCGAGGAGCAGAGCACCGTCTTGTCGGCCAGGTCCAAGACCCCATCGAGACTCGAGGTATTTTCGGGCCGCTGTGATGTTGAAACCACCAGGCATCTTGGAGGAGATAAGTCGGGCAATCAAGGACAGAGACTGCTTGCCCAGGTTGCCATCGAAAGTGGCCTGCATGGAGGCACCGAGCTCGTCGAGGGGTGTGTCTTCGGGCTTCTCAGGGGTGGAACCGAATTCCTTTCCTAGATCACCGAGAATCTCGTTCTGGAGTGTGGACTTGCCTAGAAAGATTAAACGTTAAAAAAATTGTCAATTAGGGGTGTTTTGTCCCACTTACCGCCAACAAGGTCCTTGATGGCCTTGCTAAGAGGAATCTCAAGAAGAGGCTTCTTGAGCTTCTGTGCAATAAGAGCGCGGACGATGTCGACAGCCTGGACAGGCTCATCGGCAACTTGGGCAACGGGGCCGGAACTGGGAGCAGCAGGAGCGGCGGCAGCGGCGGGAGCAGCAGCGGCCGCAGGAGCAGAGGCGGGAGCATCGCTTGAAGAAGCAGCAGCAGGCTCAGGCTCCTCTTCCACGGGATCAACATCGTAGTAGATCTCCTTGGCGTCCTTGTTGTAGCAGAGGATATTTCGCTGAACGGACTTGGCGGCATCGTAAGCCTCGTACTTGGACTTCAATGTTCGCTTGGCCATGACACCGAGAGTGTCGGCAGGACCAATTTCCACGACTCGCTCGGCGGTTCTCTCACCGAGGAAAACATCTTGGGTCTCAATCCATCTAACGGGAGAAGCAAATTGGTATGCGAGCAGCTCAACGAGCAGCGTGTGAGCAAGCTCCTGCTCGACTTCGGGACGCATTTTGGCGGTATTAGGTCGTGCGGAGGTGAAAGAAAGGGTATCTCGAAAAAGGCCGAATTGGCTATCGCAACCTAGAATTGGTGCGAGAGGATGGTCGAATTGACGGTGATTATACCAGGGGCCCGCTTAACCCCAACGTAAAAGAATATGGAACCGTCACAAGAAACTCCCAAGCTGAAGAGTGCAGCTGGCGGGGAGGTAGAAAGAAGGTGAGGGGGAGGATGGAGGATAGAGAGGATGGAGGAGGATGATGGAGGCAGAAGAAAGTGGCCGGAAAGTCTATGAATATGAAGGCCAAGATTACAATTCCGTTCTGCCTACCAGCGAGAAACGATGAAGAGACGGAGCTAGATTCCAACCAAACGTGCGGATGGCCCGTACGAATAGGTAACGACGACTGTAACCGACGGCGAGGGAGGAGCCGATTGTTGAACGACCGGCCCACCAAAAAGTTCATCGAGTGAAAAAAAAATTGGGGGAAGCTCTAGGCCACACCCTGGTCTGTTGTCTCCTGGGCTGTCCGCCCCCCTCCACGACCACTAGGCGGGCAATTGGTGTTTGGCACCTCACCTTGTAGAGTAACATGTTTGTAGGGGGCGCTCTCGGTACATCGAGGACCCTGTCAGGGCGCTCTGCCTGCTCGCTCCCGCTGTAGCACGGTTGAGTATCCGGTACTTTCTCTTGGGTGGAACATCCCCGAGCCACACATGGCTGCGGGTCCTTGGCGTGCAGCCCGCTTCTCAACCATATTGAAGAGCTAGTCCTATCTAAGACTAGACGTCATGTGTAGGCGTGCACCAGCCAGGGGCGTCCAGGGGAGCCTCTTCCCCAGAAACCAGCCTTTTGGGGCACCATCAACATCTTTGAGTGAGTTGAGATGACCTATTGTTTTGCTGGTTATCAGCATCTACGGATTTGCGATCGATAATCCAAAGATAGCTCGGCCGAGCGGGCTCACTTACTGCATGCTTATCTACTGGTCAACATTTTGAGTTCTCGGCCCAGGAACGATAAGACTCGAACGCCAAAAAGTAAAGTGACGACACTTGAACCATGCCACCATCCATCAATCAAGGGTCTCTGTCTCTGCCACCAGTCAGAACGCATAAGAATAAGCTAGAAGGGGTGCGAGCGTAGAGGCACAGTCCCTAGAGTTCACAGTAGAAATGGATCTGGCAGTACAACAGGGCTAGGGAGGCACGAAATAGCGGTGCCATCTGGTCAGTGTAATTTCGCGTCTTGCTCAACTGTCATCCGGCATGATCAACTCGGTTAGGTACCGATACAATTGATGGTTGATTGTTGTTTACTCGCTTGTCCGTCGGTTTCCGCAACTCCGAGCTTCTCTTGATTGCTACAATTTGAAGATATGTTGAGCTCTCATTCCAGGTTGCCTATCAGGCTTCAAGCGTTGAGTATTAGAGTTATGTGGATGAATTCAATAATCGTTGCGTGCTGTAAGTCGCTGTGAGGTTGTTTTGCGGCTCTTATCTGCACCTCTCAGAAACGACTGCGGATAGCCACAGCCGTTGGCGCATGCAAAAGCGAAACGAGATCTACAAGACACCATGCCCCGTATGGATAAGGGTCGCGCAATTAAAGAACACTGATGAGATAGATTGTATATCGCCGTGATATGAGAGGCATTTGTTCGGTCAGTCAGTCTATCGAGTTGCTCACCGAACAGACATCAAGGCTTCGCACCAACTACCATGTACAGTGCCTTTACGCGTAAGGTACGTGGATGGAAGCGATCATTATAGCTCGACCCCACCAAGGCTCGGGAAGTCGATGCTGGACGGAGAATGTGGGGGGCCGAATCATTGTTGGAATAAGTTGGGGATGTGAGTGAGGCGTTGACCAGGCGGTGGAGAGGGGCATAAATTTTCTCATCATGACTCTGGAAAGGTATCATGATATGATGAAACCAGAGTAATCAATTGATGATGGTATTCAGACAGCAATGAACTTCCCGTTCTCCGTGGTATTGTCTTCACCTCCGAGAATTTCAGACAATTGATGTTCAACGATTACTGTTCAAACAACAGTGTTTGATGAGATTGAAAGTGGACGTTGATGCTTGCCTTTCATGAATAGTGGGGTGGAGTACGGGAGACCCACGAATGTTCCGAGCTGAACACTTGTCCAGTACCTGTACATTAAAAATTGTGCTTCAGACCAGATTGAACGGTAAGAACGGCTCAAAAAGTAGTCACCGAGTAACCAGAATCATTCATCGAAAGATATTTTGTTCGAGGCTATTAGTGCCAAATGTCGCTTGCCACTTAGCTAGTCATGGAAGGATTCTATTGCTTCTCCATGGCCGCCCCGAAGGTGAAAATTTGGTCGACACCGCTAGTATAGACTGAGGGTCGCCATCTACCCGGGAGGATGGCCACGAAGTTTGTTACAGTACAATAACGAGACGATACCTTCGCATAACCGAATTACCGAATTTTTGAAGCAGAAACAGAGTCGAGGGTATATGACGGAATGTCTCGCAGGAGGCTGTTGTTTTGGAATTGCTGAGGGATTATGGTGACGACTCGATCATACCATAGTAGATGAATAGATATGTCGGGCGATAGATAGGGACTCAATCGAAGGGTTGAATGCAACCTGCATCAAGAAAGCTTGGCCACACCGTGGCAAGAAAATAGACCCAACCCATATCTGGATCTAATCCAAAAGAATTAGAGCAAACCATTGGTCTGTGGAAGGGATCGTGTATTCCCAAATTGGACGAATTGGCATCCCATCAAAAAACCACTATCAGCCTTCCAAGTTCCGTCCACCCGTTTGGTGCTCAACAGCAGCCTCACAGGCGCCCCATACCATAGAGTGAGACCCACGACGACTTCAAAGTGTTGTTCTAGCCTTTCAGATTGCTTGAATAGCAGTGGCTGAGTTGTATTGCAACAACTTATGCCCGAAGTCTTCCGGTACAGTACAGTTGGTTGCAGTTCTGAGGCAGAAGCGATGGGTAGGATTGCAGGACAGCTCAGTGGCATCAAAGTACCGGTACTTTAGAAAAGACCCTTTCCCTTCGTTGACCTTCTTCTCAACCCAACCCCTGCTAATGATGGTCCCCTTGTCCGTATCTGGTAAAGAGCATCATGCAGCAAGGGGTGTCCTGATGTCGTGGGGTCCCAGCGGATCAAGCGAGACGCCAATCCGGTGCATGCCAATGGAATGGCTCTCTCACAGTCTCACAACGGCGGGAGGTCCAGTGGATTCGTAGGTTTCTTGTTCCTCCAAGTCAAGTCCATCCATTGAGCTTCGCACTAAGATAGCCCGGATTGTGGAGGGGGAGAAGCAAAAAAGTTGCCCGCTTGTTGGTACAGTCGCAGTAGAAAAAAAGGATGCCAGGATACGTACCCCTCCATATCCCCAACAGAACTGAAATTTTGGCCTGCTACTCCAGTTCGCTGAGGCGGCCCCTCCAAGACTCCAGCTGCTTCAACCACACCCTTCGCTTGCTTGGACAGTACAATCCATAGCCGGCTTTCGGTACAAGCTTGAGTTTTCTCGTCTTTGACTTATACCGTGGTCGGGACCAGTTTCTGAATCCCTCTTAGACCTCTTTCCTTCCTTTGAGATTATCCATCTTCATCTTCTTCCTCCATCATCATCCTCATTTCTTCTTCCTCCCCTTTGCGCCTGGCTGGTGTTGTCTTGTCTTGTGCCGCGTTGCGCTCCACCGACTCTAAAGCTATTCTCTACTAATTTCTACCCCCTCCCACCTATCAGGGGACCAGCCAGCCTCTACGCAAACAAGGACAGTCGGTTTCTTCTCGCCAACGTCCTCGGGGAAAGCATCAGATTTCATTCCTGGTGTTACGACTTGAACTCATAGGTTTGTGAGCCATTGGCACCTGACAAAGGGTTTTGGACCGCCAATTGCAAAGACTAACCTTTGGCTTTTGCCACTACAGATTTTCTTCGATACCCCTTCAATCATCATGTACGGCGCCGGTAATGGAGCCCAGACGGGCATTTCCACCCCCAGATCCAGCGCTTCTCTCCGACCGTTGACCCTCTCCCACGGTTCTCTCGAGACTTCTTTCCTCATTCCCACCAACCTTCATTTCCACGCCTCTCAGTTGAAAGACAAGTTTGTCGCCACGCTACCCGAAGCCACCGACGAGCTTGCCCAGGATGACGAGCCATCGTCTGTTCCCGACCTGGTTGCCAGATATCTCGATCTCATCGCCCACGAGGTTGATGAGGGCGAGGATGACGATGCTGGCTCCTACGAGGAGGTCTTGAAGCTCGTCCTTAACGAGTTCGAGCGAAACTTCCTCCGTGGCAACGAAGCCCACGCTATTGCCGCCAGCCTGCCCGGCATTGAGTCCAAGAAGTTGGACTTCATCCGCAGCTACTACACCGCTCGCTCTGTCTGCAACCGACCGCTCAAGCCCCATGCCTCAGCCCTCTTCCGAGCTGCTGAGGATGGCGACGCCGAGATCTACACAATTTTCGGAGGTCAGGGTAACATTGAGGAGTACTTCGAGGAATTGCGAGAAATCTTCAAGACATACTCAAGCTTCGTTGGTGATCTCATCACCCGATCAGCTGAGCTCCTTCAGACTCTGTCTAAGGACCCCAAGGCCGAGAAGATGTTCCCTAAGGGCCTGGACATCATGAACTGGCTTCACCACAAGGACTCTACTCCCGATGTCGACTACTTGATTTCGGCACCCGTCAGTTTCCCTCTTATTGGCCTTGTCCAGCTTGCCCACTACGAGGTGACATGTAAGGTTCTTGGTGTGCACCCCGGTATGCTACGAGAGAGAATCACTGGTTCAACCGGTCACTCTCAGGGTATTGTCATGGCTGCTGCCACTGCCGCCGCCGACTCTTGGGACTCATGGCAAGATATCAGCAGCTCAGTTTTGACCATGCTTTTCTGGATCGGAACACGAAGCCAGCAGGCTTTCCCCACCACCTCAATGACTCCCACTATGCTTCGCGAGTCCTCGGAGCACGGCGAGGGCTCTCCCACTCCTATGCTTAGCATCCGAGACCTTCCTCAGTCTGAGGTCCAGAAGCACATTGATGCTACCAACCAGTACCTTCCCGAGGACCGCCACATCAGCATCTCCCTCATCAACAGCCCCCGAAACCTGGTCGTGACAGGACCTCCCACCTCCCTCTACGGTCTTAACACCCAGCTGCGAAAGGTCAAGGCCCCCGTTGGCCTGGACCAGAACCGTGTTCCTTTCACCGAGCGAAAGGTTCGCTTCGCCAACCGATTCTTGCCTATCACCGCTCCTTTCCACAGCAAGTACCTCGCTGAGGCCACTTCTATGATCGATGAGGATCTTAAGGACATCACCATCGACTCCAGCGATCTCGGCATTGCTGTCTTCGACACCAACACTGGCAAGGATCTCCGAGAGGAGGTCAAGGGCAACATTGTTCCTGCTCTGGTTCGCCTGATCACTCGCGACCCTGTCAACTGGGAGAAGGCTACCGTCTTCCCTGACGCCACTCACATCCTGGACTTTGGTCCCGGTGGTGTTTCCGGACTCGGTGTTCTGACTAGCCGAAACAAGGAGGGTACCGGTGTCCGTGTCATCTTGGCCGGTACCGTTGACGGTGGTATGAACGACCTCGGCTACAAGGCTGAACTCTTCGACCGCGATGAGGAGAACGCCGTCAAGTACGCCATCGATTGGGTCAAGGAGTTCGGCCCCAAGCTTGTGACAAACAAGAGCGGCCGAACATACCTCGACACCAAGATGAGTCGTCTCCTGGGTCTTCCCCCGGTCTTGGTTGCCGGTATGACTCCCTGCACAGTTCCTTGGGACTTCGTTGCCGCTACCATGAACGCTGGATACCATATCGAGCTTGCTGGTGGTGGTTACTTCGCTGGCCCCATGATGACCGACGCCATCACCAAGATCGAGAAGGCTATTCCCGCTGGTCGCGGTATCTCTGTCAACCTGATCTATGTCAACCCTCGTGCTATGGCCTGGCAGATTCCTTTGATCCAGAAGCTTCGATCTGAGGGTGTCCCTATCGAGGGTCTTACCATTGGTGCTGGTGTTCCTTCTATCGAGGTTGCTCAGGAGTACATTGAGACCCTTGGTCTTAAGCACATCAGCTTCAAGCCCGGTTCTCTTGATGCCATCCAGTCCGTCATCAACATCGCCAAGGCCAACCCTCACTTCCCTGTTATGCTTCAGTGGACCGGTGGTCGTGGTGGTGGTCACCACTCTTTCGAGGATTTCCACCACCCCATCCTCCAGATGTATGGCCGTATCCGACGACAGGAGAACATCATCCTCGTTGCCGGTAGTGGTTTCGGTGGTGCTGATGACACCTACCCTTACATCACTGGTGAGTGGGCCAAGAAGTACGGTTACCCTCCCATGCCCTTCGATGGTTGCTTGTTCGGTAGCCGCATGATGGTTGCCAAGGAGGCTCATACCAGCAAGGCCGCTAAGGAGGCTATTGTTGCCGCTCCTGGTCTTGATGACAGCGAGTGGGAGCAGACCTACAAGGGACCTGCTGGTGGTGTTCTCACTGTTCGATCCGAGATGGGTGAGCCCATTCATAAGCTCGCTACTCGTGGAGTTCGCTTCTGGGCCGAGATGGACCAGAAGATCTTCAGCCTTCCCAAGGAGAAGCGTGTTGCTGAGCTCAACAAGAACAAGGACTACATCATCAAGAAGCTCAACGACGATTGCCAGAAGGTCTGGTTCGGACGCAACAAGGAGGGCAAGGCTTGTGACCTTGATGACATGACTTACGCTGATGTTCTCCGACGTCTCGTCGAGCTTCTCTACGTCAAGCACCAGTCTCGCTGGATCGACCGCTCTTACAGCGTTCTCGTCGGTGACTACATCCACCGTCTCGAGGAGCGTCTGACCTCCTCCCCTGGCCAGGCTTCTCTGCTCCAGAGCTACTCTGAGCTCAGCGATCCCTTTGAGGTGATCGACCGCATCCTTGCTGCTTACCCCGATGCCGAGACTCAGATCATCAACGCTCAGGATGTTCAGTACTTCCTCATCATGTGCATGCGACCCACTCAGAAGCCTGTCACTTTCATCCCTGTCTTCGACGACAACTTCGAGTTCTACTTCAAGAAGGACTCCCTGTGGCAGTCTGAGGATCTGGATGCTGTTGTTGACCAGGACGTTGGCCGAACCTGCATTCTCCAGGGACCTGCTGCTGCCAAGTTCTCTACCCAGATTGACCAGCCCATCAAAGAGATCCTCGATGAGATCCACGAGACTCACGTCAAGTACCTCGCTCGGGATCTGTACAACGACAACAAGGCTTCCATTCCTTATATCGAGTACTTCGGTGGCAAGCTCGTCGACCCCGAGATTCCTCTTGACGTTGAGGGCCTGACCGTCAGCTACGACACTTACAAGAACACCTACCGCCTGTCTTCGTCTGCTGCCGCCACCCTCCCCGAGCTCGACTCTTGGTTGTCTCTCCTTGCTGGTCCCAACCGCAACTGGCGTCATGCTCTGCTCATGGCTGATGTTGTTGCTCAGGGCCAGAAGTTCCAGACCAACCCCATCCGACGCATCTTTGCTCCTTCTCGTGGTCTGTTCGTTGAGATCTCTTACCCCAACGATCCTTCCAAGACCACTATCACTGTTCGTGAGCAGCCCCGCCACAACCAGTACATTGATGTGATCGAGGTCAAGCTTGTTGGCGAGAACAAGATCCAGGTCAACATGATCAAGGAGACTACTGCCCTTGGCAAGCCTGCTGCTCTACCCCTGGAGTTCACCTACCACCCTGAGGCTGGTTACTCTCCTATCCGTGAGGTTATGGAGGGTCGCAACGACCGCATCAAGGAGTTCTACTGGAAGGCATGGTTTGGCGAGGAGGCTCTTGACCTCGATGCCGATATCACTGCCGAGTTTGATGGTGGCAAGACCACCATCACTGGCGAGGCTATCAACGACTTCGTCCACGCTGTTGGCAACACTGGCGAGGCTTTCGTCGACCGACCTGGCAAGATTGTCAATGCTCCTATGGACTTTGCTATCGTCATTGGCTGGAAGGCTATCACCAAGCCTATCTTCCCTCGCACCATTGACGGTGATCTCCTGAAGCTCGTCCACTTGTCCAACCAGTTCCGCATGATCCCCGGTGCTGAGCCTCTCAAGAAGGGCGATGAGGTCTCTACCACTGCCCAGGTTAATGCTGTCATTAATCAGGAGGCTGGTAAGATGGTTGAGGTCTGCGGTACTCTCGTCCGCGACAACAAGCCTGTCATGGAGGTCACTTCTCAGTTCTTGTACCGTGGTACCTACACCGACTACGAGAACACTTTCCAGCGAAAGGTCGAGACCCCCATCCAGGTTCACCTCGCCACCACCCGCGATGTTGCCATCCTTCGCTCCAAGGACTGGTTCTCTGTCGACGAGCTCCCTCAGAACATTGAGCTGCTCGGCCAGACTCTGACTTTCCGTCTCCAGAGCTTGGTTCGCTACAAGAACAAGACTGTCTTCAGCAGCATTGAGACCCGTGGCCAAGTCCTCCTTGAGCTCCCCACCAAGGAGATCATCCAGGTTGGCAGCGTCGACTACGAGACTGGTGAGTCTCACGGCAACCCTGTCATCGACTACCTCGAGCGAAACGGAAAGCCTATCGACCAGCCCATCAACTTCGAGAACGCTATCCCTCTCAGTGGAAAGTCTCCTCTTGCTCTCCGAGCTCCCGCCTCCAACGAGAACTACGCCCGTGTGTCTGGTGATTACAACCCCATTCACGTTTCTCGTGTCTTCTCCAGCTACGCCAACCTCCCTGGTACCATCACTCACGGTATGTACTCCAGTGCATCCGTCCGAAGCCTCGTCGAGACCTGGGCTGCCGAGAACAACATCGGCCGCGTCCGAAGCTTCCACGCCTCGCTTGTCGGTATGGTTCTGCCCAACGACGAGCTCGAGGTCAAGCTTCAGCACTCTGGCATGGTCTCTGGTCGCAAGATCATCAAGGTTGAGGTCCGCAACAAGGAGACTGAGGACAAGGTTCTCGAGGGTGAGGCCGAGGTTGAGCAGCCTGCTACAGCTTACGTCTTCACTGGTCAAGGTTCTCAGGAGCAGGGTATGGGTATGGAGCTGTACGCTAGCAGCCCTGTCGCCAAGGAGGTCTGGGACCGTGCTGACAAGTACCTCCTCGACGCCTATGGCTTCTCCATCACCAACATCGTCAAGAACAACCCCAAGGAGCTTACCATCCACTTCGGTGGTCCCCGTGGTAAGGCCATCCGCCAGAACTACATTGCCATGACCTTCGAGACCGTTGCCGCCGACGGTAGCATCAAGTCTGAGAAGATCTTCAAGGAGATTGACGAGACCACCACCTCGTACACCTACCGATCTCCCACCGGTCTTCTCTCGGCCACTCAGTTTACCCAGCCCGCTCTTACTCTTATGGAGAAGGCCAGCTTCGAGGACATGAAGGCCAAGGGACTTGTGCCCAACAACAGCACCTTTGCCGGTCACTCGCTCGGTGAATACTCTGCCCTGGCTGCTCTTGCCGAGGTCATGCCCATTGAGAGCTTGGTCTCGGTTGTGTTCTACCGTGGTCTCACCATGCAGGTTGCCGTCGAGCGTGACGCTGCTGGCCGATCCAACTACTCCATGTGCGCTGTCAACCCCAGCCGCATCAGCAAGACCTTCAACGAGGCTGCTCTCCAGTTCGTTGTTGACAACATTGCTGAGGAGACTGGCTGGCTCCTTGAGATTGTCAACTACAACATTGCCAACCAGCAGTACGTCTGCGCCGGTGACCTCCGTGCGCTCGACACTCTTGCTGGTGTGACCAACTTCATCAAGATCCAGAAGATCGATATTGAAGAGGTCAAGGACAACATTGAGGAGGTCAAGGGACACCTCCGCGAGATCATCCGTGGTTGCGCTGAGAAGACCCTGGCCAAGCCTACCCCTCTGGAGCTGGAGCGTGGCTTTGCTACCATCCCTCTCCGAGGTATCGATGTGCCTTTCCACTCTACTTTCCTCCGATCTGGTGTCAAGCCTTTCCGATCCTTCTTGCTTAAGAAGATCAACAAGACTTCCATTGATCCTTCCAAGCTTGTTGGAAAGTACATCCCCAACGTGACAGCGAAGCCCTTCGCGTTGACCAAGGAGTACTTTGAGGATGTCTACAAGCTGACCAACTCGCCCAAGATTGGTGCCGTGTTGGCCAACTGGGACAAGTACAACCAGGACGAGGCCGCTACCAACGGTGCTGAGGGTAGCGAGAGCTCCAGCGGCGAGTACGAGGGATCTGGCCGTGCTGCTTAAGCATTTACAGAAACCAAACAAAAAAAATAAAAACAAAAGAAAAAGGAAGATAATTAAAATGAGGAAAGAAATCATGCATAGACATGTTATGACGGAAGAGAAGACCGAATTAGATGGATGATTATGAAGAGAAGCATACAGATTCCCGGTTCGGATTGTTATTTGAGATGAGTACCTACCTATTATGAAATATCGTGTTATCTTTAGCTAGAAGGGGCGTTTATTTGTTTTGGTATTTTGCTACTAGACAATTTCAATGTTTGAACGATATTTACCTATCAATTAATTTGTTCCATGTCTGTGTGACGCTGTAATGTTTGTGATATTACGTTCGTAGTACAATTGAAGCCGATGACGGGAATAATTAACGAGCTGGACAAAAGGTACATGATGTTTCCCCGTATATGCCTCGGCAATGGAAGTACCTGATGTCTCCACATGTTCCCGTTTGCAACTAATCGGCCGCCGGCGACAGCCGGAGACGGACAAGAGGTGGAGGTGGCCTATCACGGAGCCAAAGTCCGCTTTGGTCGCTGTTAAGGAGATAGACTATCTAAGCCAAGTCGAGTTTACGTGTTCATGTATTTGTATATAAACCCGAAACAAGAAGGTCAAAGGAAAACGCTCGTGCTTTCTCTCGCTTTCGCTTCTCTTTCTTTCTCCTCTTGGCTCTTTGAAGTATTACATCATCTCTCATCCTCCCTCTTACTCTGATCATATCAACACGATAATGCACCTCTTGAGAGACCAAGATACTGGAACTCCTACTATGGCGAATTCAAAGAAGAAGGTGTTTTTGGGGACTTTTGTGTCTAGCAAAAACCAAAAGGAACTTGACTACTACCATGATACTCTCGTCTGTGTTGATGAAGAGGGTAAGATTGTCAAGGTTGACCATGAGGGCGGTGACGCAGAGCGAATTGGTGAGAGATTATCAGAGACACTAGGATGGAAGTTGAATGAGGTGGATGTTCATGTCGCTAAGTCTGGAGAGTTCTTCTTCCCTGGTTTTGTCGGTGAGTACCATATACGACCTTGTCAACAAATTTGTGCTAACAAACCTTGGACTCTCACGTTCATGCATCTCAGTACCCAAATGTCGGCATCTTTGGAAAGACGACACTTCTGGACTGGCTAGAAAAGTACACATTTCCCCTTGAATCCAGTCTTAAAGATTTGAACAAGGCGCGTCGAGTATATGGCTCATGTGTTCGACGAACATTATCTCACGGAACAACAACTGCGGCTTACTATGCGACCATCGACGTAGCGGCTACAAACCTTCTTGCGGATCTTTGTCTCGAGATTGGACAAAGAGCGCTGGTGGGCCGTGTGTGTATGGACAATCCTGACTTTTGTCCTGACTACTACCGCGATGAGAGCGTTGAAGAAGGTTTAGAAAAGACACGACAGACGATTCAGCATGTGAAGAAGATCGATCCGGACTTCAAACTAGTTTCGCCGGTGTTGACACCGCGCTTTGCACCGACTTGCTCGACCGAGTCGATGAAGGGGCTTGCCAAGATTCAGAAGGAGATGGATCTTCCTGTTCAGACACACGTTTCCGAGAACGAGGGAGAGATTGACCTGGTTGCAGAGCTGTTTCCTGAGTCAGAGTCGTATACGCATGTCTACGATGATTGCGGCCTTTTGACTTCAAAGACAATTCTGGCGCATGCTGTGCATTTGACGGAAGAAGAAGCGAAGTTGATAGCACAGCGCGGAAGCAAGATTTCACATTGTCCTTGCAGTAACAGCTCTCTCACGAGTGGTTCTGCTCGAGTACGTTGGCTTTGGGATAAGGGTATCACAGTTGGTCTCGGCACAGACATGAGCGGCGGTTACAGCCCTTCCGTTCTTGAAGCAGCACGCCAAGCAGCGCTCGTCAGTCGTCACATCGCGATGGGTTTGAAAGAAGACAAGGAACGGAGCAAGTTGACGGTAGAAGAAGTTTTGTACCTCGCAACTCGAGGTGGAGCGGAAGTCGTCGGTCTTGGAGACAGAGTCGGCGGGTTCGAAGAGGGGATGGAATTTGATGCGCAGCTGATTCGTCTTGGAGGTGTTGATATGGACGGTTTGGCGGAGGAGGATGGGAATGTGAATATCTTTGGGTGGGAGACTTGGGAGGAGAAGATTGCCAAGTGGTTGTTTAATGGAGATGATCGGAATGTGAAGAAGGTTTGGGTGAGAGGAAGGATGGTCCATGCGAGGAAGTAAGACTCTCTGATGACTTATGACAACAACTTGATGATTTAGAACAAGGCATGATAAACCACTTTAATATTCATGCTATTCTGATGGATTTGTTTCATACCGAGTTACAGTGGCAGAAGGATTTGTAATTGGTCATTGACATGTTTCATATTAATTCACCCATGTTAAATAAAGACTTGTCACGCATAATAGAATGTTTCCAGTAAAAATCATTAAAATTGATTTTTGTAGCAGCTGAAAAGTGTCTTGTGCTCTGATTCTATTAAACTGATCTTCCCCGTGAAACAATAGTGCAGGGAATACGCCCCTGCAATGATCGACACAGATGAAACATGACAGGGCGCAAATCAAAAGACCCTGAACAGTTGGCTGTTGCACGACAAGTACCCAACATTATGCAACGAACATACTATCAAGATACTAAGAATAGCTTGAGAATAATTAAGAAGAAACTAGATCAAGATATTTATCATCTATCTCGAGTTGTAGCGTGGACTTGGGTTGACACTGCTGAGTCTAGGGTATACTTTGGCTGAAGATATCACGACGTCAGTAGAGAGAGTATGTTTGAGGAATTGTAGCTGACATCCCTGATTTAATTGAAGTGCTAGTCTAATAGAAGATCTTATTCATTGTAAGAGGGTGCTACTGGTACGTGGCACATCCGATGGACCCTTCACACCAAAAGACAACACATCCCTTCAGCCCTGTCTGTGCCAGAGTCTGTGTCCCAATTATTAATTTATGCTTACTCCTAGGATCAGAAGTACTACTTAAACCACCCATGTCCCTCGTCCCAAGTGATCAACTGAACTGATTGACTAGCTGGCTGGTCCTACTGCTCGTAAGTGTTCTCGTGATGCCCGGTCTGGTGTCTCTGTATGCTAACAAACCTTCACTAGATATCTTCAAGTTCCAAACATTACTTCTACAAGATGGCTACTGCAGAACAAAATCCAGGCCTCTCGGCGAAAGGCGCCCCCAAGATATCCCTCTGTCTGACCATCCTCCGCGGCGCAGCCATCGTTACTTCTCTCGGTGCTCTCATCGCAGCGGCGTACAACATCTCCCACCTAAGTAGCTGGTCCCGATACTACGGCGGTGATGGCCCAGCAGGCTTCATCATCTTCAACGTAAGTACCTCTCCTGCTCTTCCATTTCCTTGCTAACATCCCCAGGCTATCTTCACATGGCTCACCCTAGGCTCAATGATAGCTCTCGAACTCTTCGCTCCCCAACTCTACATCCGTCTTCTCTTCCTCGGCGGTCTCGTCATATCGTCGATCTTGTGGCTCGCTGCTTGGACATGGGCTGCTGCGTGGGCGGCGGATTTCTATAATGTGTATGTGAGCTACAGCATTCAACGGGTGAAGGAGCTTGACGCGTGGGGTGGTTCGATGGCTGCTGGCACTGCGCTTGGTGGTGTTACTTGGTAAGCTCCAGTATTCTTGAGAAGGTGTGACACTTACTGATTGTTATGCGCAGGATCTTGATTGTTGCTATCACCGTCTTTTATGTCAAGGCTTGCTTGGCTGATCCCAATGGCTCAACTTTCGCGCCTGAGCAGAAGAAGGATGTGGAGGCGGCTGAGCCCAAGGTTGAGGCCACTACTGCGTAGATTACCAAAGTCGCTGGACGGCTGTTTGGTTATGTTGGATGAGAAATGTCAAATTGGTTATACCCGGAAGGCGATGGATGGTAGTCAGAGTCAGAGTTCAAGTCTACTTGGTACATCTAGTCACAATTAGAAGAGGCAAACGAATGATTTCATGACTGGTATTTCTCTATCCACGAGGAAGCTATTAGTGTCTTGGTGACCATCTATACCGCTTTCCTGATGTCCTTTCCTGATGTCCTTTCCTGATGTCCTTTCTCATAATACAATGCTCTATACATATATATGCCCTTTTCCTGCGGGCTTTTGGGTGGTACTGCAAAACCACAATGTTCAAATCAAGTCTGACCTTCCCTGTCAAAGTCTGACCTGATGTCAATGGTATCTCATCCTAAACGCCAACTGCTATCTTGAGCAGATCAATATCCTTCCGGCCCGTGGGCAAAAGACTTTTGTGTAAATGGGGTATCTTGTGTAAAACGCCGATCGCTGGGTATAGTAAAGCCACTAGTGGCACGTGTTTAATGTAAGAATTCGGTGTGGTATCGTATAGTTCATGATAGGCGTCTCCTGGACGAGTGGTAATGTTCGTAAGGCGGTGTCCAGCCATTGGTATTGTAGTTCATGGGAGTATTTGTTATGTCGTAGGTAGTTTGTGTATGGCGTCTTTGAAGACGTGTGTTAATATAATTCGTCTGGCCTAAAGGCGAATAGGAAGATGTGTGTGTCAATGGAGTTTGTCAGCCTTGAATGGCGAGTAAGAAGAAGTGTGGTTATGTAGTTGGCTTGAGGCTTGGTAGGCCAGTATTATCTTGTGTAATAGAGCAGCTCGTTTCAGTTCCGAGTGCTGAGTATAGAGACGTGTGTTAGTGTAGTTTGTTTGGTCAAAAAGGCGAGCATGTAGATATGCGTTGATGTAGAGAGAGGTGTGTCAATGTAGTTGTTTGAGGCTCGAGTGGCCGGTGTCGAGTTGTGTATGGGGGCAGTTCGTTCAAGTCTCGAATGCCTGGTATTGTCATGATACTGATAGTTGATAGTGTAATGTCCCCACGCCTGTGCCAAGACGACGGAACGATTCATAGTTGTGCTGAGAGATCCCGGTAGTGTGGCTCGATATGTTGGGGGATCTTGATAGAAGTAGAGACGATTGCGATCCGCAGTAAATCAAAGGTCCTTGTGCGCCTGGCAGAAATTCGACAATGCAATGCGATGCGAAGAAGATGCAAACATCCGATAGTAAAGTAGAAGAAATCAGATAACAACTTTTGACGTAAGATCCGCGCCCAGAAAGCAAGTGAACTGAACCATCCTGTTCATCACAAAATGTGGTGGATGGTGTTGAGTGTGGTATCAAAAAGCAAATGAACTGGAACATCCTTTCGTCACAACATGTGGTGGATTGTTTTGAATGCGGTAGAAAAAGCAAGTAATGTAGACCATCTTGTTCGTCACAAAATGTGGTGATGGTGTGATATGTGGTAGAGTCGAAGGTGATTAGTTCTGAGACGAGTTCATATCTCCGAGATAGTTACCGAAGAAGATCTCGTCGTGGGGATCGGGGAATGTAGATGGATCCACGTTATGATCAAATGTATCAGAAGTACCAGTGTTGTTAGTAGTAGCAGTCTGCTGTGGGAGCTCAATGCTCTGAGAGATAACGGGAAGAGCAGGTCCAAAGGCGTTAGACTCAGCATTACTGGTAGGCTTGAACCAAGGCTGATTGACGTTCTGAGATGAAGATGCACTGATACCGTTCATAGGGGCCTGGAAGTCTGAGTTCATGTAAGAAGGAGCCATTGGGCCGATGTCGTTCATGGAAACGTGGAAGTTGAAATCCATGTTGTTGGCGGGAACCATACTCATGTCATGGACCTGTGCGTGCATGTCTCCGGGTGGCATCATCATGTCGCCCATGGGACCGTTCAATTGAGGGTTGAACTGGGTGGGAGGCAGTGTACTCGAGTCAAAGGTAGGAGGTGGTGCCCAAATAGCACTCTGATCCATCATTGTAGGCATCAAGCCAGGGGGAGCCATGGAGGTGGCGATGCGAGTATCATCAGTAGGAGCGTCGAACATGGTGACGTTGGAAGGCATTCGCCGGAGATCATTGTGCTTCATGTCGTCCAGTTCCTCAGTATCGGAGGGCTTGTTGTCTTGTGCCTGGACGTTAGAATCAAAGTCAGGGACTGGGTTGAAGACGAAGTTGTTGCATGGCTGAGCATCTTCAACAGAAGAGTACACAGACTGAGAAGCCACGTTGGTATCAGGGGCGGTGAGTTCTGTGTTGGCGCGAGCAACATCATCAAGGCCGAACATGTTGCTATCGATGTTCTCGGCGTTACCAGGATCGCCAACTACCTCTTCCGCAGCGTTCTCTGCTGGAGTTTCGACATCAGGAGTTTCGACCTCGGCGTTCGAGTCCTTGTCATCATCGGCGTTGTTTGCCTTACGAGCTCTCTTGGAGGGTTGCTTGGTACGAGGCTTGCGATAAGCGGTGGCCTTCGCATCGTAGTCGGCCTGCTTCATCATTTCGATTGCGGCAAGATCCCCGGCTGCAAAAGCTGAGACGACCTGCTTGATCTCCTTGTTCTGTCGCTGCACATCTTGCTTGGCGAGTTTCTAAAGACAAGATGTTAGTAAACTTAGTTATCAAGTTAAACAAGACTGATGACTTACATTGTTCTGAGAAGTGATAGCTGCCTGAGCCTTTGCCTTGACTCTCTTGGCCTTCTTGGCAGCTTCCTTCTCGAGCTTCTCCATTCGTTCGTCCATTTCGAAAGACATAGCTCTTCGGGTATGATCCGAAAAGGCATCGAACTCAGTGGGATCGCCACCGAGAGATGCGGCCTTGAGGCGCCACCAGTTTCGTTCAATTGCAAGGTCTCTGGCAATGGTGCGATACTGAGAGAGCGACTCCTCTCGACGTTGGCGGGTGCCCTTAGCAGCCATGTTGTTTCTGTCGAGGTCTACCTGCTTGTTCCGTGTGCATAGGTCCTTGTTCTTTTGGGCGAAGAATTCGTGAACGCGTCGATCTTCAATGTCTTCAGGTACATTGTACGGCTTTGGTGTGAAGCCTTTGGGGTCTTGGGGACTGAGTTCGGATGGTGGGAGGATAGGGGCGATCGAATCCTGTCGTGCCAGCTCTTCTTGGATATTCTTGAGCCGTTTGTACTGCTCTGGATAAGGAAGATCATTAGAGGGAGCCAAGTTAGCGCGCTGAATGATCATTCCACCAAACTTCAGCTTGCGGTAGACCTCAGGGTCAGTAAACTCTCCTAGAGCATCAAGGCTAGGATTGAGATTAATATAAGGTCGTCCTTCGTAGGAAAGATCTTGGTGTTGGTAGCCAGCCGGATTCACAGCCGGCATGGCGAAGGACTGTGCAGGTTGCTCGGCAGGTGTCTCGTTGGAAGACATTGTCTCAGCAGATCCTTTTTTGCCAGCCTTTTTGTTAGAATCCTTTTTCTTGGAAGCTTGTTCAACAGAAGCTTGTTCGAAAGAAGCCTGGTCGGTAGGTGCCTGATGTTCAGTAGGTTGCTGGCTGACCGGAGCGTTCTGATAGTCGCAGGAGTTGAGCGCACTCCTATTCTTAGCGTCCCTGTAAGTACCCAATACCAAACTTTGTATAAGAGAGGAGTGCTGACCCGCTCTGTTTAGAGACTCGATAAGGACAAATTCGGGAATGTCGACGGGGGCCAAGGGGTCCTGGTTGGGCTGTTCGTTTGGCTGCTCAAGGCGACTCTTCTTGCCAGCGGGACAGGGAACAGTGTAGTCTTCGAGCTCACTTGCAAGTCTCTTGCGATTGTCAAAAGTAGGGGGCAACAAGAAACCTTCAGACCGAGATTGAGGAACTCCAAAGGGAAGAGCAGGAGTTCGAGGGCGGGGAGTACCAGGAGCCTGGAATGGAGGTGGATACTCAGAAGTTTTCCTCTTCTTGCTAGAGTGTTTAGAACCAGTGCTTCCAGCTTCTTTTCCCTTTCGATCTTGGGGAGGGAAGGGAAGAAGGGGAGCGCCTGGAACAGGTGGAGGAGGATATGCGTATCCGTAAGAAAAAGGAGCAGGGGGCTGCAGTGGGCTTGCGGGTTGATCAGGTGTGTTGTCGATGGACGAATGGGTAGAAGATGTTTGAGCTTCAGTTACTGCTGGAGCTGGAGGTGCACCTCGAATAATGCCTGTGAAAGGGCACGGCTCTTTCAAGAGGTAGTGATCTGCAGTAAGACTGCGTGGTGCACTAGAGAGTTGAAACTCGGTAGAAGAAAGAGCAGGGTCTACTGGCTGCGGTTCAGGAATAGGTGCAGATGCAGGTGTAGATGATGTAGTGTCAGAATAAGAGCGGTGGTAAGGTCGATCGAAGTTGAGATCTATTCCAGCGGGAAGAGGATCAAAATCAAAGCTGATTTGGGACTGCTCCTCTTGGGAGAGTGCACTAGGAATTGACAAGACGGACTGATGTTCAGTACGAGGAGGTTGTTCGACAAGAGAAGGTTGTTCAGGACGAGGAAGCTGTTCAGCACCTTGAAGAAGGGAAGACGTCGAAGCAATAGGTTGGTCTTCGCCGGTAGAGGGGGCAGGGAGAAGTGGTCGTAGTGCTTGGGGCAGCCGACCACGGTTCTTGTTGGGAGAACCAGGTAAAGACATTGTGTCTTTGGGGGCGCGTGATGCCGCGACGATATGAGTAAGGGGATAGATAGTAGGACGTGTGTGATTAAGGGAAGGGGGTAACAAGAAGATGCAGTGAGTTTGTGTATGTGTATTTGTGATGATGATTCAGTGTATCTGTGAAAGTGTTTGTGATTCAATGTGTCTTCTTGTGTGATGATTTGGGAAGAGTGTGTTTGTGAGGAAGAGAAGTGGGAGGGAGAAGAGGAGTGCAGGTCGAGAAGGTAAAGGGAACAGAAAAAGAGTGGGTGGAGTCACTCGTCCCAGAGATCACAACAACGAACAGTCCAGCCTCTGCCTAAGTACGAAAAGGATCTTGGCTACTAAACTATGACGGAGTGCATGGCTACGGCCTTTTATTACGCAATTACCACTAGGGAATCTTCCAGTTACAGGGCGGATGGGGGGCATCTATAGAGACTGGACAGGCACTGCTTGTTTTGTCTGCTTTTGAAAATAGCATCACGCGTGCAGACGTGTTAGTCACGAATACAAACGCGTCTAATAGCGAGGCAACGTGACATGAGATGGAGAGGTAGATGCCACTAAATCAGAGCGTGCATGAGGTATCCTGCCATCTGCCATCTGATACCATGGCCTTCCATTTGTTTGGTGACCCACGTGAGCATTAGATCATTGCATCTCTACAGAAACAGACCAAGTGTTATGTATTAGAATCCATATAAAATGTAGACATGAAGAGTGTTTAGTAGTTTGCCAGTGTTGCAAGTCCCCTGAAGCTATCTCGTAGTGATAAGTAACCAAATGGATGACCAACAACGTTGAAATAAAGACGCCCACACGATGCAAAAAGAACCCAGTCTCCACGTGTAGTTGAAACGAAACACACAAAGATTAGACGCCCACTTGTACTTGTACCTTGTGCGGGAAAACGGTAAAACATAGCGCGGTTATGGTTACTCGCGAGGGTGTACGAGAACAACATCAACAGCCCAAACAAGCAGAACTATATCACCATGATCTTCCTTTCACTACTTACCCTCTTTCTCTAGATGAGAAGAAGGATAAGGAGAAGTAGAAATGGTGATGGTTGCTGCTGTGCTTTTTGCTGTCACGTCCGTGATCAACCACTGCGCCGCCGACCCAATTTTGCCGCCCTTTCCACTCACTCTTCCCTAAACATCCAATACAGTACACGAGCACCTTCAACTTATTGCCCAGATCGTTCGCTTTCTTATGATGGCGGTCTCGAGTATTTTGTGTCGTCGTGGCTATCGCGGCGTTAGGGTCTCATTGTCGACAATTCTCGCGAGAGGACTTCCAACCGCGGAAGCTTTCATCATTCGGCGGATACGACGAAAACGAAGGAGAATAAAGAAGGAGACAGTCTTCGAATTATTTGGTACATACGCATTATCGTTGGTCTCGAATCGTTCTGAGCTGACTTGACTGAATAGGGGTCGTTATCAAAGTCGTCCAACCAACACCGCCAATGCCGACAGCGCTGTATAGAGAGAGTAAACATCTATAAGAATACAAACTAATACGATCTGAGACCAGCGTGAAGATAGTAGGGACTATTTACAGACTTTTGGAACGGTTTGGGCCGATCTGGTCGAGTCGTTGAGTCGGGGGTGCAGAAGTCGTCTTACACCGCCATCGTCAACTGCGCCGCAAGGGACCCATATAACTCAACAGGACTTTGACAAACATCTTTTGGAATCGTATGAAAGGTCATAAATCATTATTCATAAGTCGTGAATTGGTTTGGGCTGACTTAGTTGAAAAGGGGTTGCTGAGATCTAGCACCGCCATCGCTGATTGCATCACAAGGAACGAAAAGAATTCGACAGGAGTTCGAGAACGACATCTAGAAGTATAGGGAAGGTCGTGGGAGATTTCCTATACAGCGCGGACTGGTTTGGGCTGACTTTATTGAATAGGGGCTGTTGAAGTTGTATGAGCGCCATCACCGACTACGACACGAGGAACGAATATAAGTCAACGAGACTTTGGGGAGACTTCATTTGGACCTACCGAAAAGGTTAGAATTCATTATTCATAAGTTATGGTTTGATTTGTGGTGACTTTGTCGAATAGGGGTTGCTGAGATCAAGCACCGCCATCTTCGATTACACCGCAAGGAAAGAAGATACAGCGATGAGGATATAAAGGAAAGGAACTTGAGACGGTGGAAAATATGATGGGGGTTGTCTAAAGGACATAAAGTTGTGGAATTGTTCATTGTTCATTGTTCAATGTTCATGTCATCCTGAACACACTTGGTAAGTCAGCCACTCCCCATTATGTCCTTTGTTTGGCTATCTACATACACTCAAATACTCTGAACAACGTTTCTACACCGGCAACTAATATGTAATCTTGCAGGGAGCCATATAGTACCAGAAGGAAACCACAATAATACTCGAGCTGCCGAAGACGAACTACAATGTCCTTTGTTTGACTACCGATCTAAGAACACTCTGCTTCTACGAAGACTCGATTATCTGAGCACCAGATCCAAACGTTCTGCCAAGTTTGTTATCTTCCGATAATCTATTCGTTGCCAGAAAAAGAAGCCACAATAATACTCGAATTGGCGAAGACGACCAACAATACCCTTTGTTCCTTTGTTTGACTATAGCGAACACTCTACTTCTCCACGCAGCATACCTAAGTATCCCACTAATATAATCTTCTTGCAGGAATTTATCTAATGGCCAGATCAAGACCGGAGTCCAATCATCAAATGACTGACAGCGAACTACCATACCCCTTACTTAACTACCCAAGAACACTTGACTCCTACAAACACTCAATTCCTCCAAGAGCACTTCTGAACAATTAGCTAACATTATTCTCTTATAGGAATCTAGTTACCGAAACAGAAATCAAATACTCGAATTACCGATCGCGAACCATGGCCTTTGTCTGACCATCTAAGACCCCACAACCTGGACAAGCACTCAACTTCCACGCACACTCTACTCCTCCGAACAACATATCCAAACCACTACCGACATCTTCCTCCTCTAGAAATCCATCTAGCACGAAATAAAATCCGAAATCGAATAATTGCATCGCCCAAGACGAATCGCGGTCAAAGATTAAATAGAGTTGAAATTTTCATGTGCCAAAAGACTTGGCTTTTCGACAACTAACATCGCTGTCCGCTTCATGGTATCTAAAAGCACCCTTGCCGCTCCCATGCTCGGGCTCAATCCCGAGTCCCATTAAAGGCCGTTATTCCTACCCAAAAAAGAAAAAGCGAATGTCCCTCCTAAGACGCCACAAATATGTTGCTACTTTTCCCTTTCCAAATGCCATTCGTTCCCTAACCATAACTAGAGAGCCCTGCTCACAATGCCAAACCCGTTCCGTCCTTAGTCCATCGATAAACCGCCAGAAGTTCCCTTCGCCGTTGCTGCTGCTCGCCTAGATCCTCGGGTACACGACCTCGAACCTGAGCAAGAGCGCTGCGCATGACCTTGCTGAATTTTCGCTACGAAACTGTTAGTTACTGCCATCAACTCGGTGTTATAAAAGAACTAACCTGATATTCGGTGCTCAGAGTCACGACACATGCTTCGTGAGCCCGCACGATTGTTTCGCATGCCTTTGCCACACTGGGCGATGCTTCCGATTGAAGCTTGTCTGCGATAAGCAGCAACAAGAACGACCCCTGAAGGAGGTAGATTCCGAAGAAGAACGGCATAAACTCCAGACCAGGATCGAACTCGAGAATTTGGTTGATTGCCTCAGCTGCCGCAACAGCATGGCTCGTTGATGTGATGAACCCTTGGGAAGAAATCCACAAGTCTTCGTCGTCCAGCAAGTTGATAGGATCCCACTTGCCAGAGAGGAGAATGTGCAAAACGTGCATCACATGGGTTCCGTACGCAATAACAATGCGAGTTTGGATATTGCTCTCTGTGAGTCGGTTTGATGTATTGGTATGCACAGAGTGAACTGACGGTGTGTTGGTCTCAGGAACCCCTGAGCGGTCGTTGCCGTCATTTGCTGCGTCGTTCCTCTCCTCCATCGGTCGAGGCAGATTTTTGTGCTCGAAAGACTGCAAGCTCTGCTCATAAATCTCAAGATGTCGAGTAATTTCAGCTGTTTGGGCATTCCACTCATTTCCTTGGCGGAAAGAAGTACCGAATCGGGGGTGGTTCTTTGCGTGGTGTAAGTCGACGATTTCGCCCAAGATGGTCATCAGAGGGAGGAAATATCCGAAGATGCTATGGCCACGGCACTCATATTGAGGTCCATGAGCCTGTACGTGATCGGTTCTGTAACCTTCTGGACTTGTTCCTAGAAGATTGGGATCTGTAGTTGAATTTGAGTTGCCGAGGAAATCGCCGCTTTGCCACACCGCATCATCCATGGGCTGTAACAGACCTTGACACTCAATGTCAAGGAGGAATAGGGGTCGGTTGTAGCACAACGCCAAGTGTCTGTCGACGATGTATAGGAGCCACCATATTCGGCGTCGTTCTTCGCGCTCCTCCTCGCCTACATAGCCGTTTCCGCTGATGCCCCCTTCAGCGTCCTCGGCGTTATCAGTATCCATAGCCTCTTGCGCAGCTGGTGATGGTCCAGGAGGGAGCTCGCGGCCCAGCTTGAGCTCACGGGCCAGACCCCAAGCAGCAGTCCACCATCGCATACTCGCTCCCTTGTATTCACTAGCAGACACGACAACCGCCAGATGAATATATGTAATAACATCATCGAGGCTACCAGCCGCACCGAAAGGTCCCGATTCGCCACTCGTGGCTTCCATGCTGATCGACCCAGGCATGGCTACACCCAGACCGCCAAGAGCAACACCATCGGCAACGGGACTGGGTGCATCACTGGGTGCTGTGTGGATGAGAGGTCGAAGGAGGTAGACTGTAAGCTCCAAGAGCTTCTGGCAAGTCTTGGCGCGTGCTGAAGGTGTGCTGGCGAGGAAAGGAGCATCGCTGGTCTGGGCGGCAACCCAGAGCATACTTGCCAAGAGTGCGGGTTGGCAAGGTCTTGGCCTTGTCTGATCCAGGAAGTATCGTTTTCGGAGTACGAAGCCCAAGACGTAAGGTGACATTGGGTGCATCTGCGCTGACGATGAAGAAGCAAAGTAGAGATCGACGAGATCGCAAGCCAAAGGTATCGGAATTATGTTGTTGAGGTATGGGATTATTGGCTCAAGAACGGGATATCGCAGTTTCGAACTGCTGAAGTTGGGAGCAGGAGCCTGTGTCTGATATTGGCCTGTGGGTGAAGCCATGGAAATTCCCCACCCGGGAGATGTTCCTTTGCCCATCGAGTATCCTAATGGGCTATTTCCCATTCGGAATGCAGAACCGTTGTTAAAGTTGGGTGGGCTCTGAGCTTGCATTGAATATGGGAATTCGGCATATCCAGGCATGTTTCCTCGCCCATTAGGAGCATAAGACTGACCGTTAAGCACAGGACCCTCCAAGCCTTGCGAATCGTATGCGTGTGGCATCCCGCCGAAGCCATTAAGATCGAGGCCTCCGTTGTTTTCGATAGGTTCGCCATCCAGAGAAGATCGGCCAAGATGTGGTTGCTCGTTGATGTTGCCAAGATGGTCTAGACCTTCGAGGCCTTGAGTGTGTCGCATTACTTCATCGCCCGGATCTCTGCTTGATTTGCTGCTAGTACTGGGATGTCGATCATTCGATTGCTGTTCTAGGCCCACATTTGAAGAGTCGAGACCTTTACTACTGGTTTGGCCATTGTCGGACAGAGAGTCGTCGATACTCTGGCCCGAGGCAGCGGCAGCAGCTTGGGCCGCAGCTTGCTGAGCCAGTTCTTTCCTCGATGCCTTGCCTCTCTTCTTCCTTTCGCGGATGTACTCACACCCCAGGCCGAATTCTACAGAAGTCAGAAACACAACGTTAATGCCTTGACCTCAAAACCTACCAATGCAGTGCGCACAAGGGTGTTGACCATCGCATTTGGTTCGAAGTTGATTACACTGATCGCAGGCTCGACTGATTCTTCTCCTGATGGGTCCGGAGGTGCTACCGTTGCGCGGGTGAACTCCATAAGGGTGTTGTCGGTTCTTTACTTGACCAGCGGATCTTTCAAGATGGCCGTTCGAGAGAGGCATGGCCTGCGAGAGAGGTTGAATCGGATACTGATGACTCTGCAGTGAGTCTAAGCCGCCGTTCTGCATCGTGCCTTGCTGGACGCTCCCATCAGGTGAGATGTTGGAAGAGGTGATGTTCTGGTAGGGTGAGAAGCGTTGGAGTGGATTAGACAACATCTTGACAGTACTCGCGCTCTACCGCAAGGTGAGCGGAAGCTGTTTGAGATAATTGTGGGTTCGAGTAGCTGTAATCGAATTGTTGTAAGCTATTCGCCTCTCTTTGAGATGACGGGGACAGCTTCTCTGATAAACATGGTCAGCTTAGCTCGCTGCAGGCAGAACTCAAATCAGTTTATGGGGAAGTGCTAGATATAAGTAAACAGGGGTTTGAGTCTGATGACGGCTGCAGGCGGGTTGCAGAGGTATCGGAACAGAGCAAGATCAACGCGTGTTGGTATCAGGGGGCAAATTTCTCGGGGAGCGGGGGACCGCTGTGGGATTGACAAGGCATCTGACACCTTTGCATTATAGGGAGTGATGAGCACAGGGTTTCGAGGGTAGTGCCCTGTTCGTATAGATGGTAGGGTGTCTTCGTGTAAGAAAGTGTGTAGACACTCGACAGGGAGAGCAGACGGATTCAAGAGGACGGTAACGGAGTCGACATGAAGGGACCAAAAGAAACCATCCATACTTACAAGACCCTTGTCGTTGGAGCTCTAGCTGCCGTCAAGGCACCGGCTAAATAGCTAATTACCAGATGCGTTGCGATTTGCGGTAAATGTCGAGGGCACTTCCTGATCTAACTGGGTGCTTGATGAAGAGTGTTGTATGCCAGGGCAAGATCGTCCTTGTGGCTGCAATTGATTCGACAACTTGAGCTTCTGAGGACAAATCCTTCTTGTGAATTCGTCACCTTTTGGTTCGTTTTAAAAGGTACAAGTCAAGTCAAGTCAGGTCAGACCAGGAAGTTGACTGAGTGACTGACAGGTGGATCCTCGGGGAAGCTGTCGAGCGAGTCTGAGTGCGTATATAACTCAAGATCTTGGGGACTTTGAGATCAAAAAAGGCGTTCACTTAGATCGAAAGGAAGTAAGATGGATATGCTGGAAGAACCTTGACCAACAACAGAAGTCAATTTAAGAAATTGATAGTAACAAAAAGGAAGGTCAAAGACAACGGGCGTTTTGTTTTTCTGGAGAAGACCACAACCCCAAACCCCATCGACGGTTATGCTATGCTACTCGTGACTGACTGAAATGTCGGGCTAGGACCGGGCTGGGTCGAGAATGGGGAAGTGCATTTTGCTACATTAGGTCCAACATGCCCCAAGAAGTTGCCGCATGCCAAATGGTTCGCTTACTGCTCCGTACGGGGAAGTAAAGGCCTAGCTTAAGTTAGTTGAGCGAGGTCCCGCCGAAGGTGGGTTGATGAACAGATGTGGAGTGGTGTAAGAGGTGGAGGATTTGTGCCATGGGGTGTTGGCGCTGGGAGTCCTGGGAGCCACTCCTTACCCTGGCACTACCTAATATCCCTTGTCGGTTGCTTCTTCCGAAAAGAATTAATGACAGTCACAGCCAAGGCTGGGGTGCCCATGTCCATGTTCGAGACGTGTTCTTTTATTTCAACCGGTGAAAACTTGACTTGACTTGACTTGAGAGTGACTCGAGACAAATAACGATCAAAGTCCGGACCGGACGTAACCTGGGGAAATTGTCATGATAGATTAGACGGTCAAAGTCGAGTAAAGAAGGTGGCAGCCATCCCCAGCATCTCATCTTATTGACCCGTCCATCAATTGGATGAGGAGCTTTCTCATATGATTGCCAGACTGCCATTCTAGGTAAGGAGCTGTAAGGTAATCTGGCAGACTCTGGCAGGTGCTGACGTGCGAACAACGGTTCATTGCCTTTGTTGGACACTGGTGATGTTATTGATGAGCTTGTCTGTGGCTCTATTCTGTCATTGTGAGCCTCGGATGGGGCAAGGGTCGTTGGATCTGGTGGCGTCCACCGCGTGGCCGCCAATCCTGAGGCTCATTGGGGCTCGGCCCAGGAATAACCGAGGCTTGACGCTATGAGATGAGTCCAACAGGAGGTGAAATGAAAAGCTTGATGGACGGCAGATCAGAGCGGCTTGTAGACAAACTCTTGTTTTCTCAGTGCTATAGTCTAATGTTTGAGAATTAGATCAGATGCGTCAAGTTTCATAGCTTACTCGACTTGAACGGCACGGCTCTCAGGAAGATGGATAATCATAGGATGATGAAGGATCGTCGGGGCTTCGTTTCCAGGGCCTGCGATCCGTTCCGCAAGCGGGTAACAACAGAGAAGAAAGAAGAAACTATGGCCGTAGATGCACCGCTCTGCATTGCATTACTGTGCATTGCCTGCACATGCATCCACAAAGTGGATGAAAGCAAGACAAGGAACGAACGGGTGGTGTGGATAGAGGAAAACAAAAGAGAGTCTTGGGACTTTCCTATTGTTATCGGTTCCCCGGATTTTCGTGGTCCAGACACTAAAGTTGACGATTGATTTTCATCATGATGAACTCCCCCTGCGTACGGATACAGCGCATACTACAGTACATACGTACATACAGTAGAGTGGTGTATGTGCGCGACGCACGCCATGTGCTATGCCATGCTCTGCCATGTAATGTCATGTCATGTCATGTACATGTATGTGTTAAGTGTGGGTGAACGTGAGCCATTGGAGTCTTGATGATGGAGTCTTGGAGAAATTGGAATGAAGAGCCTATGCACAAAAGGTAATCGTAGCGAACCCCAGTCCAGGTGATTAATTAACGATGCGCCTTCCTTAACGGTTGCTAGTTTAGGTAGGTGCTGTACTTGGGGGCTCGTTCTTTCCCCCCCAATTCCTAAGATCGAGCCCAACGAAACAGACTAAGAAAGAGCAAGTCAGACACAGACACTGGACCGCACCTTCCAATGCAGAGCTAATTCGATTGGGTACAAACAATTGGAACTTTTATTCTACAAACTGCACGAGCTTTGAGCTAACGTTAGACTAATACATTGTCCGGCTGTTACAGATTAACAGTACGGTGAACACTTCCTGTCATGGGAAACCTTGAATGAATCTTATTAGATCTAATATTCTACCCTGGTCCTTGACCTTGAAAGTTCCCAGTCCCAGTTCTTTGTGCCGTTCCAGTTCCGAACCGAAAACCGAAACCAAAACCCAGGGCAACTTAAAGAGATTGCATTGTCCTCGTCACGACTCATAACTGTCCCAGACATCGGGGATTACCATATTTCATCTCTGCTCTATTCTTCCTTCCAGGGAACTTCCATTCTTTGTGTTACCCGTCATCCCCCCAATGCTAGACTATATCGTCGGTAGCCTGTAGTTAATCCGGCATTTGCGGCCGCATTCGCGCACCAATTATATTGCACAAAGCCCTGTCATAACTTGCACCGGAAGCGCGGATTAGACTCGTCCAAGGATCCAATGCAATGTAATGTAAATAAATGTACATACTGTATGCCATCCCCAGGCTCCAGCATAATTACAGTTGTACACACAGAGATACCGCATTGAGACAGGGTTTAATTCTGACCGCGACACGAACGGCCGCTCTCCACATGTCTTTCTTCTTTGTTTACCTTCACCAACCCTGCCAGTCCAGTTTTGTACTGTATTACTCCGTATCAAGGGTTGAATTGCCTGCCCCTACGCTGCAATTTACTTAGTTCTCCCGCGGGTTATCTCGCCAATCGACGACGGACAAGCCCTCCCGACTCCATCTTTCCATCTTCAGACTCAAGTCTAATCAGACTCAAATTTCAAGAGACAAACTCAGACCAAGACTCAAATGTCTTCTCCTCTCATCTTCCCCTCATGACGTCCACCATCGGAATGGCTTGTTGTGGCGCCGATAGTAAAACGGACTGCCGGCCCGATTCCCCCACACTCTCGTCCCATCCAACGCTTCCTTGCAGCTTCCCCCAGTTTTAAAAGTCCACGTCCGCGGCCACATCCAACGGCTCCATGAGATGAGATGATGACCTGACCCTTACAAAGACCACCGGTCCCCTCCACAAAAACCTTAGTTGACACCACCTTAAACTCTCAATCTCACGTTGCAGCGTGTGTATGCGTGCTCTGTCGTCCCTAGTTCCCGGATACCACGTGGATTTTCTTACCCATCCTTCTATGCTGTGTCAGGTTCGAAGCTTGAATATAGGAGCATTTCATCGTGTGGCACCCTTCAACCTTCAATTTAACGCTATAGAACCCTCTTGTATAACAACCACTTTACCTGTGACCGCCTGAATCTCAGGTCGGTAAATGCGGAGAATCCAGCTGAATTACGGAGAGCTGAGCCGGTTCTTACTTACATCCTCATCTTATAGTCGATGGCTGCTACCTTGGTTGACCTCTATTATACCCATCCGCCCAGCCGTGTAACACGGATCCAAGACTCTAAAGAAGAATACTTGGTTGTGGAATCCACATCTACAGTTCTTATGACCAACTCTGTGACCTCATAGCTTTCCGAAATGTCTTAATCCAAGTCGCTGTTCGCTTATGTATCAGTATGTACATGAGTGAAAAGGGAGTCACAGTCACCCAAACCCCTTAATCTAAGCCCGGAAGCCACCCACCCCGGGATAATGACGCCCCTAACCCGTCCAGCGCGGCTATCTGATCGCTGGTGTCGGCTTGCATACTAGCGTTCCCGTCTGCGTTGGAGTTCGGGGTGTCTCGATTGCCGCTATCGCCAAACATGAAGACGGAATTGTCCTGTCCGTTGTTGGCCATTTGCCAGGCCTCAAAGCTCTGATGCCACCTTGCACTGTCATTCAAGAACCATTCTTGGCTATCCATCCTCATCGACCGGTTGGATGTTGGAGGATTGCTGACAGGCGGAACACCTGTGCCGGAGTTCCCCATGCTGTTGCGGTTTATGGGTGCGAATGCCGACTGGTAAGCTGCCATTGATGATGTAACAGGCACAGAAGTCCATCCACCCATAGTCTCGGAACCAAAACCCCTATTACCTCCATTCATAGGGATACCCTGTTGCTGAGCAAGAATGTTGGTCGGTAATGGGGAGCTTGTCATCATAGCTTCCGTCACAGATCGTTGAGGCTGGTGCTGTGGTTGCTGTAGCTGTTGCATTGGTCTAGCCAGCTGGGCCCGGCTATACTGTGGAAATGGGCTGTATTCGCCCATTGCCTTCACTCCCAGACCACCATCAGAAAGAGGCGAAGCGCCCGCTTGTGAATGAGGCGATGGAACATCAGAGGTGCTGTATGTTCCATACTTTTCGTCGGCCCGATGGAGAACAAATGCGGCATCTTCTGGAAGCTCGCAGTTCCATTTGCGAGAAAGAACGCTCAAAATGCTCAAGGTTCTCCTTGCACAGAGCCAGTCCTCAGCAATCTCTTCGAGATGCTTAACTCCATGAGTGATATCCCTTCGAGCAGTCTTTTCAGGAAGATTTAATAAATGGATTGTGCATGCGCTATGCACCATATATACTGCAATATTGCAAATCTGTCGTAAATTCCAGAGTTTCTTATACAATCGTAGAAGTTTTGAGATAGCGCCAGCATTTGCTGTGCAGATGCGACGTGGCGAGACATGGGGTGGAAGTGGCGAGGATGTAGGGGAATATTTCAAGAAGGGCCGGAAAAGGTGTATGTATTGTAGGTGAAAGAACATGCTGTTCAAGGTCAGACATTTGCAACGAGATGGCACAGGCATCACTTACTGCATGAGAAGCACATTGGGTAATTGCCCATCTTTGGGCTCGAATTCCTTTGGCAACTCTTTTCGCCATTCCTCCAAACGACGATGCAATTCACTCAGCTTCTTGAGCTCCACAGCCTTGCCGCTAGACCTGCCGATATTACTTGGATGATAGAAGAAGGTCAGCAAATCGCTGCTGATCTCGGAAAGTTTCGACATCTGAAGAGCAATGGCGCGTGTTCGTGCCGGCTGCTTAGACGACTGATCGAAACCATTGTCCGTATAAGGTGACCATGTTTCTGCATCCTCGTCGGGGAACACGTCGAACTTGGAGACGTTGAATGAGCTTTTGGGTATTTGAGGGAGTCGACCAAGATAGTTCGACCAGCACTTATCAAATAGATAGCAGCCCCAGAATGTGATCCGCCTGGCATCAATCTCATAATCGCTCATTCGTTCTTTGTCGAGCTGGCCTACGTCAAGGTTAAGGCCAATGTCTTCCGCCATGCGAAAACTCATGCCGCTATAAACCCAACCCTTGGCTTCGCGGGCACACCCAGCTTCTCTCACTGACATAAGGGCCAATGCTTGAACGGTGACCAAGCGAGGCTTCTCATACTCGTCGTTTTCATGAATCAGCCGTTTTGCTTCAGCAAAAAAGTGATCGCCTTTTGTCCTACTATCTCCAGGTGTACCGTAGGCACCAGCTACACTTGTAAAGTGGCAACCTAATGCGAGCATGGCATTGACTAAGAGAGAGGAGCAGTATGCAGTCCCTCTCCCCAGTCCGGCTTTGCCCTTCAAAAAGTCTTGGAAGAACATTTTCTTCGAAAGAGTTGTGAAATAGGGGTAGTGCCAGTCGAAGTACATATTGATTAGGTGGGTAATGAGTTGGGAATCTTGGGTGACACGAGTCCAGGATGTGATGGGGTCCTCTCCCGTGGTATAATCATCGAAATTTGGCTCGAGTTCTCCTTCATGAGTTGGGTCACTTAAGTAAATCAGATGAGAGGTGCCTCCGATGAAGCGGACGTTTCCATTCTCGAGCCTGAGTTCGCCCATCTTGCGAGCTAGATCTCTTTCGCCCTGCACGGGCTGATCGGTAGTATAGTTTTCAGTGGATTGTTCATAATCATCAGAATCTTCATTGGCCGGCGACGCCTCCAATTGTGGTCCTTGCTGCTGCTGTTGTTGTTGTTGATGTTTGATGATATCTTCAGCGACAGCGTCGAGACTATTGCAGGTACGTATTCTCTGAACAATGCCTGATACATCTTCCTCTTCAGCATTCAAAATGGCCTCGATCAAAATTTGCAAAGTTGAATTCTGCGCTTTCATGCTGTCAACCTTCTCACGGTAAACACCTTTCCTGCGATGATCTGAGTTGGGATCGTAAACACACTCAGTTCCGTACACGCTCGAGCATGCAGCACAGCTAGGAAGAGCACCATCGCACTTCGACTTGCGTTTTCGGCACGCTATGCATGCCGTGCTCACACATCGCCTTTTCTGACCGACAGCATCGGCCCCTCTGCGTGACTTTTTACGCGTTGCGCTCGGGGCTGGTGCGGACGGCCCGGATTGCGCTGTGCTTTTGGTACGCGGCTCTTCCATGGTCTTATTGAGTAAGCGAGTTCCGAGTACGATGGCGCACGCAAATCAAATAAAGACCAAGATTTAAAAGTCAATTCGAAGAACTGACACTCCGTGAGGTGATATGACACGATCTTCGGAGTGACTGCGCTGGTCGTCAGGCCCACTCAGTTGACTGTGTGGGACGCAATCGTGCTTCGAGATGAACGGGGATCAATACTTGGCTCGAGCTAAGCGAAGATGAGTCGGTTGCTGTTGGCTCGGCAGTGGGCTGATGACGAGAAACGATGGAGATTTCCAAAAAAGTTGCAGCATGAGCTTATGGTCCTTCATATGCCTATTCCATCCCGGGGTTGAGCATCGAGTAACTAATCATGACTGGCTGGTGGATGAAATTGAAGATGTCTCGTTTGTCGAATTGACGGGCAGGTCCACGAGGTGAATCCGAGGACAGTCCGGGGGCGCCTGACTAAATGAGATGATTTGCGATCCAATGCGATGCGACCTGAGGTGAAGAAGACGATGGGAAGTGAAAGAGCAGACAGCGTGTGAGGCGAGGTAGAATTCTTAGTAGCTCAGTCAGAAGCTGAGTCGGTTTCGTGGATGTAATTGGTTGCGTCACTGAACTTCCTTCTCGACCCGACCTAATGCTGACCGAGAGTTCCTTCTTCAGGTACTTTACTATTGTAGGTAAAACGGCAGGAATGTAATGTTGAACAGAGGGAAGAACAGACATTCAGCGACAGCCAGGAACTGAGTGGAGGCAGGAGCTCAAACGGGCGTAGAGGGGTCCCGCCTTCCCTGGAGTTCTGACGACTCAGAAAAAGGCGTTATGTAAGTCTGGGCCACCACTTTATTCCAACATCGTCTCTAGCTGAAGCTGTTACTGTTTAAGGTATAGCTCCGATACCCGGCTTTTCGAGGGGAATGATAACCAGTCAAGATATTGAACGTTTACCATATTACCAGAAGTCAATGAAGCATTACTACTTGCAATCACATGAAAATTGACCTATGTCCAGCAAAATGGATGGATAACTAACATCCGCACAATTCCCCGCTCTAGATCTGCACATAATACCAGCCTAGGCCGTCGGCAGAGGAGGTCCGGGGCCTCAGGGTCTCTGATAGCAATCTAGCGAACCACGCCTCCCGTCCTGATAAGGTCTGAAGATCCCCTTGAGATTAACCAACAGCAGTGTATGAAAAGGGTCTAGAATCAGCCTTGGCTAGGATTCGAGCTGCAATGTTATCCGTGTGCATGGTACTGAAGGATCCCCATCCGTGCTTCTTGTGGCGCCTGAAGATTCTCACTTGGGTTGTATTGTTTGGTGAATATTGCATGCCTTAGTCCAGGTGCATGGACGGCACATCTGAACCTTATCGGGTTACATTTCTGGCGTCGTGGAAAGATAACGTAGCCTTATATTTGCTCTATCAGTCTACGTCTTTTTCGGTCGTATTATGAACAGCATAGGAGGCTGTGGCAGAAGCCATGCTCTATCTCATGGCTTTACCACCCATTGAAGTTACACATTTGTGTCTACCTTGGTACTTTGGACTCTCGAATTAGACTTTCATGTGCAGCCAGCCACTAACGGGTCAAAGAATCGAGTACAGGTTTTATTGCCTTTAGGGGTCCTTGCTCCGAGATTGTGGCTGCTGAATGGAAATTCACCTTCGTTGACGTAAACCTGAGTGATATTCTGCTAAGTCTAGCTCAGCGAGTGAACCGAGAATTGGTCGTTACTTCGAGACATCTTATCGTCCACCTGACACGACCTAACAGGCGGCTCACTAGATATCTTCGTACCATGAGGCGTACCGGAGGTCTGTTCGTTGTTGTAGATCATACTTACTACGCTGACTCTGCTCAGCACTAGGCCGAGCTCATCTCCGGCTCTGAACCAGGTGATAGTTCATGCTTCAGAACATCACTGGAGAAGAGCGTGTAAGCAAAGAGGGTACTTGTGCAGGTTTGATAGGCGCTAGTAGGATTTCACAGAACAGTATACAATCCACTTCATATGAATGCTTTTAACAGTGGTGATACATACAAGGTACATCCGGCTGTCTACCGTATACTCTAAAAGGTGGTATATTACACAGGCACGCCATCTGCCCAGCCAAAACTCTTCCCAACCGTCATCCCGGCATCAAATATTTACTATACCTACATAAACGCTTTTTATTTAACCTCGTCCCAAGTACCAGTTATGAGCCAATTGGTTGGTCAAGTAACTGAAAGGTGTAGGAACCTCGGCCATTCCCTTTCGTGCCACAGGGTGGCGGAGATAGACTGCAGCGCAGATGTTGGGGTTGACTTCGAGGTAGCGAGGGATGAAAGCAAAGGCGGACATGTATGGGCGAGGGCGCCAGGGAGTAACGTAGGGTTTCGAGTGGTCGATAGGGTTCTCGGCGTCGTTCTTGAGGATGAAGACCAGTTTGCGGATTTCCTCGTTGGTCAGGTTCTCAGTAGCCAGAATGTTCATGGCCCGATCCCTCTCCTCCTTAGTTGTGAGACTTTCAAGACCCTCCTCGAGGACCTTTTTCCTGAATTCCGCCTTCTTGGCCTGTGCCTCCTTCTTTTTCGTGGCCTTGTCGTCAGCCGAAGTCTCTGACTCGGCCGATGCCTCAGCAGGGGCTGGGTCGGCCTTGCGGAAAGCTTCCACGGTGTCAAGCTTGTTGATTTGAGCTTGGACTTGCTCAAGGAGCTCTCGTGCATCGAGCTCGCGGTCCGGGCGGAGAGAGAGAAGACGCTGGGCAGTGTCTCGGAACAATCGCAGATCCTTCTTCTGCTTAGCTGATAGCTGTCTCATATCGCCCTTTAGAATTTCTCGGGCTGTTAGACGAAGGTTCTTGATGCGATGCATTTGCACCTCGCGCTCAACACCCTTACGCGATCCTTTTCCAAGTTTTGCTTCGGCAGACTCAGCCTCTTCTCCTTCCTTAGCAGCCACAGCATCCAGAATCTTTGAACGCTTCTTAAGACCTTGTTGTCTGACAGCCTCCTCTTGCTGGTCGAGCTGCTCCTTCGTGCGATCCTCCGTTACAGCACCAGGCTTCTTCTGCTCGCCCGTTCCGTACAAAACCTTCTCAACCTCAACTTGGAACATGTCACCGGGGTTCAATGCGTATGATGGGTGAACCATCTATAAAATGTCAGAACCATCTCCAACATAAGAGTCCTGTGTGACTTACCTTCTTGCCGTTGACCTTTACAGCACCGTGAATGATAAACTGACGAGCCTGTCGTACACTGCTGGCGAACATGGCACGGAAAACGGCTGTGTCCAGTCTTCGCTCCAGAGGTGCAAATGTCATTTGCATATAGGGTGTCATATTCTGGAAATGCTCAGACAACATCTCGTTGACATCACCGAAGCCACGACTTCGCTGAGCCGGGTGAGAAGGAGGGCGGGCTGCAGAGCTGGGTCCAGGCACTTTAGAGTAAGACTCGGCGGTCACCTTGGATGTCGACAAGCCCGAACCACGACCAGCGGCTTGCTCGGCACCATCGTTGGCGGCAAGGTACTCGGGGGGGAGATCGACGGCGGATTGAAGTCGTCGTGAAAATAGTCGCACCCACTTCTTCTCGGAAACATGCTCGCCGTGGTAACCTCGGGTTTTCGACTTGGCTGCCCACTTCTGCTGGAAGAATGTCGCTCGGCCCTTGACTGGTGGCTCGCGGCCAGTCGCACGGGCAATATTAAACAAGTTGTACTTGTTCCATGATTGCCTGAGTTTCTATATCGTACGTCGGTTAGCAAGGGAAAATTCGCCTCGCGGGGTTCGACCCATCGGAGATAGGTCAATTGAGGGAGCATATTAGCATACCGGCCTGGTAAGACTGTAATACTTCGTAGGCCGACGCATATTGGCAGATTGAGGCCCACGGTGCTGGGAACTGGCTCGTCGTGATTATGCTGTTGGAGCCAAATTTTTGGCTTCAATTCGACTCGCCCACCGGATTATCACGGGTCCGGCCATGGAGGTTCAAAATGCAAGTCACTCGGCTGACATAATCGCTCTGACGCAAAATAGTGGGGTTCAATTAACTTACACGGCCAGACGCGACTCAATTAAACCCGACGCGTCGCTCACCTGGAGACGCCCTGGAGATTAATTCAGTCCCACCCCTACACTATCATCTTGACAATTCTTTAGTATCAAGTTTTGTTACTGCTCTTTTTCGTCTAAAAAGGGTTTTCAATATGCTTTCAGCATCCTCGCCCGTTGATTTTCCTCGTTCTCCTCCGACAAAACGATCTAAACCCCACGATCATGACCCTCCAAAACCAAAAGCTCGAGGTCCATTCCTCATCGAGGACGACGATTCCGATTCCGACGACAATGAGGAAGCTCCAGACTCTACCCGTACAACAAAACGTCTAATGACCGAAGATCCACGAGAAAAGCCTTCAGAAACAGTATCGCAAAACGAGCAGCCAATTGTGGATCTTATTGATTCCGAACAACACGAAGACACCCCCGATGTACAAATTCAAGAACCAGTACGCCTTAGCCATAGGCCAATCTTTACAGGTTCTTCTATCTTCAGTAGCCTTGTGCCAGAGCTTTTTACTGCGACAGCTTGCAATGGTAAAGCCAAGACAATTAAGGAACGCAAGACAACCTCTGCACCTACATATGAGGCGATGGTTGCAGCTCGTTCAAAAACGAAAGAAGGACGAGCGAAACGAAGCTACTACGGAATCGACATCCATAATCTTATGAGCGCTGCCTCTGCTGAGATCAAGAGTAAAGCGCAAGCCCCACCAGAGCCTGAACTCCCAGTACGATCGATCGAGCCTCAAGTTCCAGGAGGTAAAAGGCAGAAGCGGACACTTTTATGGACAGAAAAATATCGAGCTAGGAGCTTCCTAGACTTGTGTGGCGACGATCGCACTAACCGACTGGTCTTGAAGTGGTTGAAGAAATGGGATCCTGTAGTATTTCCAGGAGCATCAAAATCGCAGCCCATAGTCACAAGGCGGCCAGGTGCAAAGCAACAGGAAGAGGAGGAGAAGCCTCATAGGAAGATTCTTATGCTGACGGGACCTCCTGGATTGGGAAAGACAACTTTGGCGCATGTTTGTGCTAGACAAGCAGGGTACGAAGTAATGGAGATCAATGCCAGTGATGACAGAAGTCGTGACGTTGTCAAAAACCGCATCCGCACAAGTTTGGGAACAGAAAGCGTCAAGACAGTCAGCAATACCAAAGACGCCAATGGTCCGCAAAAGCTAGCCAAACCAGCTTGCGTTGTGGTGGATGAAGTGGACGGTGTCGTCTCAGGCTCAGGAGGCTCGGGTGAGGGTGGCTTTGTCAAGGCCTTGATAGACCTGGTGCTACTGGACCAAAAGAATGAGTCGGGCAACACGTCTTCCAACAACTATGGAAATAAGAAAAAGAAGAAGGGCGATGACTTCAGATTATTGCGCCCTCTAGTTCTTATTTGTAACGACGTGTATGCCCCAGCTCTCCGACCCCTCCGACAATCCAACTTGGCTGAGATCATCCACGTTGGCAAGCCTACCATGGACTCAGTCGTCAATCGACTAAGTAAGGTCTTTGAGAATGAAGGCATCCCTTGCGACAAAGATGCTGCCCGAAAGATCTGTGAGGCAGCTTGGGGCATGACAAGCGGCATCGATTCAAAAAAGGGAGCTGAGAGCACAGTTGAGGGTGATCTTCGCGGTGTTATGGTGGTTGGCGAATGGGTCGCTGGTCGATTTCGGGCGTCTACACCAAATGGCACAGCCCGTCTCACTCGGCAATGGCTAGAGCGTAATGTGCTCCAGGATCTTAACAGCGGCTCTGGTGGTGGTCGTGGTCTAGGTCGTGGCAGTGTCAAGGATATTGTTTCAAGACTCTTCCAAGAAGGAGGTGGTTTTCCCAAGCAGGCAATGGATTTCTCGGAAACAAAAACTCAACATGAACAACCACAATCCGAGCTTGGCTTTGGCGAGGTCCGAAAGAAACATGCCATGGAGCGACTTCGACAAATGATCGATACAAGTGGTGAAATCAGCCATATCATGACTGAGGTGTTCGCTGAGTATCCAAATCGTGATTTCAACGATGATCTTTACCTCACCAAACCTGACCAAGCATACGAATGGATGCACTTCCATGACACTTGCCAATCTCGTCTTTATGCCAGTCAAGAATGGGAGTTGGCGCAATATCTCAGTCAACCCGTGCTAGCATGTCATCATCTCTTCGCTTCTCCCAAACGATATTTCCCTGGCAAGGGTTACGATCGCAAATGGGGTGGTGATGCAGAGGATGACGCTCCTCCGATGCCCTTCTCTGGCCCTCGCGCTGACTATCAAGCCTTTGAAGCAGAGCGGCAGAACAGATCCCAACTTCAGGCATTGCAAGCTCAACTACCACCCACATTGATGCGCTCGTTCCGCAGTGCCGAAGAGGTTTCTGCAGAGTTTCTCCCATATCTCGCGCGCATCGTGTCTCCAGATGTCAAGCCTGTTGTCGTGGGTGGAAGTCAAGGTTCCACAGCCAGTGTGCGCAAGGACTCTGAGCGTGCTATGGTTAAACGTGCCGCTGAAGTCCTCGCTGAGGTTGGCATTGAGTTGCAAAAGGGAAGAATTGAGAGTGATTCAATGGTCAATCGCACACCACAATATGTATACCGCTTGGAACCGTAAGTTAACCCATGCTTCCGTTCCCCAAACGATTGTAACTAACTTCATCACAGGGATCTCGATGTCTTGTCCACGTTTGAGACAGGTGCATCACTACTTCTACCTTCCGGAGCACCTACACGCTATGCTGTTCGCCAAGTCCTTGACCAGGAATTGAAACGAACACTCATAGAGCGGGAAGCTATTGCCCGGCAGGCTCGTTTCCAAGCTGGCAACCCTCTTGGACACGTTGAGACGCTCAACACCGATAAGATTATGAATGCAAAGAAACTCGCGCTCGGTGGAGATGCAGAGGATGCAACGCTCATCAAGCGTGATTTCTTCGGTCGCATCATTGTGGCACAGCCACTGGCTGAAGTCATTGGAAGCAGTCAACAAGCAAAGAAAGAAGTAAAGGAGCGTAAGGTGTGGGTGACATATCATGAAGGATTGAATAATGCTGTGAGAAAACCGATGTCACTGCAAGAGTTTATGAAAGGTCTGTAAGAATAGGGTTTTGGTTGAAGAGTAATGAATTAGATATGTTGCATAGCGAGGTTAAATTTATCAATATTTTTGTTTATACAATTCGACGCTCATCTTATCAAGAAGTCAGTGCAGTCTAAGCCCGACTCTACATATACCGACACAAATATTGTTCAGAAACAACTCCTTTATCAACAAAGCACAAGTCTTCTACAGCTTCGCTTTGATGGCTTCTTGGTTAGGTCCAGCCTTGGGTCTCTGCGCAGGCACAGCCAAAGGATCGTACACAGTAGACGAGAGGTTATCCGATGGTACGGCAGAGTGCTGGAACAAGCTTCGAAGATCGAGCATGCCAGGATGTAGATCCTCGATCTTGCTCGCTCCGATAAGTCGCATGTTCATCTCAAGTTCATCCTTAAGCAGCTGCATAGCGCGAGCAACACCAGCCTCGCCGTAAGCACTCATGGCGTAGAGGAAAGGTCGTCCGATACCAACACCACGAGCGCCGAGGCAGAGCGCCTTGAGAATATCGGTTCCACGACGGATACCACCATCGATGAAGATCTCGATCTTGTTCTCGAGACCGCGCTCGCGAAGAACGGGCATGGTCTCGGCGAGGACTTCAATGGCGGATCGCGCAAACTCGAGCTGGCGACCACCGTGGTTGGAGAGAACGACACCTTGGCAGCCGTAGTCAATTGCCTTGAGAACATCCTCAACACGCTGAACACCCTTGAGAATAATGGGCATGGAGGTAATGCTCTGGAACCAAGCGATGTCCTTCCAGCTCAGCGCAGGGTCAATAAAGGTTGAAATAGCTCGCGCGGCGCCCTGGCTGTTATCCGTATCGGTACCCTCCTGGACATGCGATCCAGGATCGGTGAACTTGGATCGCATATCCTTCTCACGACGACCAAGCTGCGGCGCATCAACGGTGATGAAAAGGCCCTTGCAGCCACGCTTCTCAGCATGCTGGACGATCTTCTTGGTGATGGAGCGATCCTTGTTGACGTAGAGCTGCAACCACTGGATTTGGTCACCAGCTTTGGCATCCACGATTTCATCGAATGAGCAGGATGCCAGGGTGGGAATCATCTGGATGATGTTGTGCTTGGCCGCGGCGCGAGTGAGAACGACTTCACCTTCTGGGTTGCCCAGTTTGCCGAGGGCTGTGGCTGTCACGTAGACTGGGATGTCAGTTTTTGTGCCGAGCATTGTGGTTGAGAAATCGATGTGTTCAACGTCAACGAGAATTTGAGGACGGAACCAAATGCGGTGGAAAGCGCTGTGGTTCTCTCGCATTGTCTGCCAAATGTCAGTAACTCAATCGCCTTGCAATTGAAGTCAACGTACAATCTCATCGTCAGCAGCGCTTGAGTAGTAACCCCACGCAGTCTTGCTCATGACGCGTCTAGCGACAGCCTCAAAATCGAACAGGTTGTAGCATTGCGACAAAAGAGGCTTTTGCTCAACGCGCTCAAGACGTTCCTCCTCCTCAGGGTCTGCCTCCTGGGCCTCCTCCTGGACGGTGCCCATATCGACGGGACCAAGATGCTTAGAGGCATCGAGGTACTTGTCTAGGGTGTCGGGAGGGTGAATAGGTTCATATTCTTTGGTGGCATCTTTACCCTGTGTTGTGTTAGATAACGTATGTGAGATTTAGTGCGGTTAACATACAGCGTACTTGAGGATAATCTTCTTGCCTCCAGGATGCTCTGTGAATTGTTAGTCTTGTTCAACCCTACTATATGATTTCCAATGATTCTTACCTGGTAGAAATTCTGTAACATCATATGCTTTACCCTATCGCGACACTCAAGTCAGTCAAAAGTCGGTAAGTCGCCACATATTGTTGTTTCATACATGAACAATGACCCAGCATGAATCAGCGCTGCTATGCTCAGCAACCTCGCCGCCCTTGAGCACCATCTTGACGATTTATATGATTTTGAAGTATAGAAATGCGATTGAGTTTATTGCAATTGCGAAAGAGGTCAAGATATTTGATCGCGTTGCCTTTTGTCCGAGGATGAATGACGAAATACGTTCTTGATCGACAGGATATAGTCCAAGTCTTGTCAAATGTTACCCGAAGAATGACTCGGTTATACCAGAGTCAGAAGTATAAATAAATAATTGAGAGATAGGCCAGAGAGATACACCGTCTAAGAAATATGAGAGATACAAAAGGATTAAAAAGAATGTCTCGTCTCGACGCGCCGGAGACTTGACCGGCGGATACTCAGGGAACGACGCGGAAATGGATCCGACCGGTTCGGAAGGCATCAGTTCAACCTCCTAACTGGTTTCTGCGGGGAAGTTCTCCATAAATTCTCAACAACAGCCTCTCAGGAGGCCTGTATTACTTGCAACATCGACAAAAAAGTTATAGCGTCTAATTCTAGTTGGGGTTGACGGTTCGGGCAATCGGGGTAAAATGGTGCGGAGACTACTGCGTAGCTTCCTGAGCAAGTACCGTTCATGCCATATTTAGCCGTGACTACAACCTCGGCAGAATGCGTGGCGAGCTTACAGTAGGTATTCTCTTATCTTCATGTACTGGAGGGCCTCATATATTGTGACCAGTGTTCTTGTGGAAATCATGTCTATTGCTATACTCTTCAACCCAGCTCCTGTTGTTGCTATTGCAATGTGCTTATTCAACATAGCTTTTCCACAGCACCCTGGTCCTTCTCTTAGGTTTAGACAATATCATAGCCAGATGATTCTCCAAACTCGTCCCAAGAGTTTACTCCTTGCTCTTCCCTTCCAATTATTTCCATGCATTCAAGCCAGCCCAGGGATCATTTTGCTGTTGCTGCTGTTGTTGCTGCTGCGGCGGCTGAGGATGGGCGCTATGTGGATAAGCACTGTTTGGATGCGCGCTGTTAGGTTGGTTACCATAATGGAATGTCTGCTGAGGCCCCAGTGGTGGTGGTCCAGGCGGAGGAGGAGGAGGCACAAATCCGGGCGGTACGTAGCCTCCTTGTGTCTGCGGTGTCGATGACGCTCCATATCCGCCGAACGATTGGGTTTGTCCAAATGATGTCTGGTTTGGAGGTGGCGATGCGGGGCCCCGGTAACCTCCAAGATTGAACGACGTTTGGTTCGGGGGAGGCGATGTAGGTCCTGGTGTACGTCCATACTGGCTAGGATTATATGTAGGCTGGACGAAAGTATTGATAGGAGGCGGTACAAATGACTGTGTGGTTGTTGTTGGCGGCGGTGAAAAGTTCTGGTAAGCTTGTTGTTGACCCAGCGTCTGCTGTTGAGGTGGTGGTGAGTTCGGCTGCCCATATTGCCCTTGGTAATTGGTCTGAGGGTATCGAGGAGCTTGACTCTGCTGGTACTGCGCCGGAGGTGTTGGTCGATTTTGCTGAGGTTGCGGTGATGACTTGTTTGGGTCTATCGACATTCGATCCATGAGCCCTTTCAGTCTCTCGCGTTCCATCTCAGCCTGTGAGTTCTTGTTCAATGACCGTTCCTGCTCAATCTGATTGAGCAATTGCGCTCCTTCTGATCTACGGTTGTTGACGAAGCTATCCACGTTCTTCTCCAAGCTCTCCACTGTCTCGCGCATCTCCGCATACCAGTTTTTGGCACTTTGCAAACCTGCAACCAGATCAAGAAACTCCTGGTACGCTCGCTTATATCGGTTGATGACTGACGATCGTTGTCGCTGAATAGTCTCATACTTGGTCTGTTCTGATTGAACTCGCTTGTCTTGCAGCAGTCTGTTAAACGTGCTTGTCAGTTCCTTCATCAAAGCTGACTGCTTGTGGTTGGCTTGTAAAAGTCGGTTTTGATGAGGTCGGAATTTTTCCAGTTCTTGCTCGAACAATTGTTGCTCGTAGTTGGCTATCGACTTCTTATTCAAAATAAGAATTTGTGAGATATCATCGTTATGAGCCTAGCGAGGTTAGTTCGACGCCCAGACTGAGTTTTCCTAATTTCACTCACCTTTTCTTTCAAGTCTTTCAATACTTGATTGCGTTCTCGCTTGATGAGGTTCAGCTTCTTGAGAATATCCTCCACTCTGTTGATCTGATCCACCACGCTTGGTCCTTCATCGAAATCATCATCCAAAAGATTGGGTTCTATGCCGGCCGGGCTAGTAGCATTACTACTTCTTGCTCGTGCCTGTGCCACAGCACGTTGGAAAAGCTGGTCAACTTCGCCCGATTTAGCAGCCCGTCGCATTTCGTCAAAGTCCATCTCATTCTGTCGCAGTTTGCCCGCCAATTGGTTGTCACTCCTCGATGCTTCGTCCAAAGCCTCGCGATAGTGGCGGATGTCGCCCCGTAACGTCGTTGTCAATCTAGAGCTTGGCTGCTGGGTCCAGTCGTTCTCATACTTGGAGCGCATTTTCTCACATACGCCCTCTTCCATGTCGAGTTGCTTCGTACTCTTGTCCAAAATCGAGAGAATAGAGTCCTTTTCGGTCTTCAATGAATCGAACAAAGTCACCGGGTTCTCCTGGTCGGAAACATCCTCGCACCATTGTCGGAAGTCCTCATCGGGCAGAATGTCCTGATCAAACCCACCCTTCAGAACTTGCAATGCACCCGGAAGCCTTAAATAGTCCAAACTGGCTGCCATCTCACCATTGGCTGTGTCCACTCGCTCAGCCTCAGCCCGCACCAACTTGGCCTTCTCTTCATCGTACAAACTCGCCGATTCTGTAACGGCGAACGGTACAATCTTCGCAAAAAGATCGGGTCCAGTAATACGTTGAATGTCCTGACCGGCATACAACTCGCTGACGGGAATGGGCTTTGCGGCAGGAAGCTTCGCGACAGCTTCCAAACTCGCTTCAGCGGGCACTTCTTGATGGTAAATATAATCGTTGTCCCTCAAGGCACTCTGCAGTTGGTTTGAAACTGTTGATAGATGTCTCTTGGTCAATTCCTGGAGGAATCCTCCACAATCGGAGTTGAGGTTCGAGCTCATGGGAACAGAGTTGGGGAAGCTCCTCGCAATACGCTCGGCTTCCTTTGCTTGAGCCTCTGCAGCTTGCAGTCGTCCCACAGCAATGCCATGCTGGTTTGCTTCGTCATCTGCTAGCGCCTGATAATATTGTGCCATGGAGTTGAGAAGGTTGGTTTTGATCTGGCAGTGTTAGTGTCAGCGTCGGTACATAATCCAATAATGGTGGCTCTATATACCTGGATCATCAATAACCAAACTTTCTCAAAGATGGCTTTGGTGACGTTCTCTTGCACCCCTTCGAGAGCTTGGCTGTACAAGTAGCCCGCCTGAGAAGCCAATTTAGCAAGCAGCCCAATCTTCTTCTTATCAGCAACTTGCTTCTCAAGGAAAACTTCTTGGGCTTGCGCTAGCATGACATGAATCAAAGCTTTAACAGTCTCTCTGCTGAGATCGGAAGATGGCGCGTGAAGGAAGTTCTCGTTGATGTAAGTGAACATGCCAGCAGAGGCTTGGAAGTTGTGGTATGCAGTCTTGAGAGCGGACTCGTCACCACGATCCTGGGCAGCAGCATGGCAGGATAGAACCGCGGAAATATTGAAGATGATGGAAGCTTTTTCAAAGGCGAGTGAATACTGAGCAGTAGACTTGTGAGTGAATGCATCGAACCTGAATACGACAAGTTAGTGAGAGTCGGCAAGGAGCCAAGCGTACTATCCCATGCCAGGTGTGGACCTGGGGAGAACTAACCATGTGAAGGATATCTTGATGTGCTGCTCATCTACCGGGAATCGTAAATCGAGGAGCTCCAGTTGTCCATAGTAACGGTAGAGCATATCTCTTCCAGACGTACTGTCCTTGCCAGCACCTCTCACATCTTGTCTCAAGCGATTCAGCGTAGCGCATTCCTCTGCATAACGTTCGGGATCGTCGCCATAAGTGTCGCGGATGTATCCTTTGAGAGGTTCAACCCAGTCGATCTCGTTAGTAGCCTTGAGAGGCACCGAGATCATCGGAGACTGCGCCATGACAGGCACTTAAGTACAGGTAGCGTAGCGGATATGCGCGTTCGGGAGAGCAATTGGTCGAGGCGGGTGAGAAAACAAGTGCGTTGGCGAAGAGCCAAGGGTTATGCAACGGTCTCGCGCGGAGGTGTCAGAGCTCCAAGCTTATCGGTTGCACAGATGCAGATGCAGCTAATGGTTGCAGAATATGTCGAGTAGGATGGCCCTGCGGAGGAAAAGACAGATCTGTCTTAGAGGGTCAAGATCGATTAACGGCTGGCCGCGTGCAATGCGACCCGATCGATGTATTTGGTTCGAAGTGCGTGGCAGCGGCGGGATTAAGAGGCGGGTCGAGTCGTCAGGCAATAAGTTGGGGGCCGTAGCGGGGGATAAGCTATGAAGCCAGTTTAGAGCTAGAAGTCCAGAGTCAAATAAGCTTGCTGTAGATGCAGCTAGGCTGCGCTGCGCTGCTGGCAGGAACCGTGGATTCGTCGTACCACCTTGGGAGGCACAAGTTGGTGTCGCAGAGAAGACACCACTTTCGATAATGACTCGTCCCGTAGAAGTTGTGAGGGATGAACAGGGACAAGTCAGTCAAGGGGAGTTGAAGATTGAAGTTGAGGTCGAGGTCGAGGTCGTCGGAGAGCGGGGTCTGTCAGGCCCAGTTGGCGTACGGCGGTGACGAAATGGCTCCAGGGGGGTCTCGAAGCGCGGTAAATGTCCCCAGGCCGTCCAGTACAGCACCTAATGGTTTCTCACTGCAAGCGGTTGAGAACGAGCGAAAACAGCGCAATTCGTAGCTGATGAGACGGATAAAAGTCCAGACCATTTGTATTAAGTCAGGCGGCTAATCTACAATTGAGACATGCTTTTCTGAACGGAAGGAGGCACCTTCTGATTCTGGACACGACCCGAGCTACTACAGCAAGCAGGAGGTACCCATCATGGTTTCCATACTTAATTCACTAAGCTTAATCGCAAGAGACCACGTTGAATATTCACGACTCAAATCTCTGGATGCTACAGTATCCGCGACAATTATTCATCCTCCATCATCACTGGCTCTCATTAATCCCCGTTGCCGTCTCATCGCCGCTTCCATCTCCACTCCAACACCATAACGGCCATTTAGTGCCTGACTGCATTAACAACCGCCTGACGAACCGTCTTAGGCCCAATATCTTACAACCAGTAACATCGCTCAGGTGCCTTGTAAACCACTTCACGTCCCGTATCTTGAAGATGGACCATTCCAAGATTGTCCAAGCCTCGACCTTTTAACCGCCGCCATAGTTTCTTCACCTCAGTCCGACTCAAGCGCACACTCATGAACCGTTGATATCGTCGAGTCCGTCTCCATACCCGTGGGCCGCGTTATTAGTTGCGTGGATCAATGTGAAATATCGGTGCCTATGGAAGATTGCGTAGGTGCGTGCGATATGCTGATGCGTTTACTTACACCATTTCCAGGCACCAAGATTCACGGTTCACATTTACCTAGACAACCTGTGGAAATATCTCAACCAATCCATCCTGGCGCTTTGGTCCAATGTTCATCTGGATGCTGATATTTATCGAGAATCGGCTGTGCGCTTTTGTCGTCCTCCTATAGGCATCGATTCGTGACATTGTCACGCCAAAATCGAAGCTCATCATCTATCATGTCAGCCAAGGCCTTTTCTGTTCCAACCACCGTTTGTTCGACTATAGGAAGAGTAAATACACAATCTACCTTGTATCCTTGGTTCATATCACATGCTTGGGACTATTGATCGGAACTGTTTCTTCCGCTTCCAGCACCTATATCACATTTGAGCTGCAACCCAATCAGAATGTTGTATATGTACAATCCGTTGTGCAGTTCATGCACGAAGATTTGTTCGGGATCCGTATATTCTCCACGAAGAAAGGATCAGATGACCTGCTGAACTTTCCTACACCGCCAATTCTCACTTCAATACTGGCCGCATATTAGAAGCTGTGTTCCAACTTTTGTTTGTTTGTCAGTTGGAACTACCAACTTCTATCTCGACCCCAACGTCGCTTCCACATACATCAAGACCCTCGTCTGATGACTTGGAGCTAATGCAAGTGACGCTGGCCTCACCCTAGCCAGGAACGCTCATTTTTTGTATCATTGGTCAGCTCTTCACAAAACCAACACGGACTCTCGCTTCAATCCGTGGTATTGAGCGGCCCGCTGCTGCAGGGGTCTTGATCCCTCTCAAAGGGTCGCCGCGGCCTGTTATGCGGCCCCATCGTCTATCTAACTAACACACAGAAGCGTGCGCCACGAGGTCGAGTTATGACATGCGTATAAAGTGTCTCATGACGATTTCAGGCATGATCCTGATCATATCATAGTATAATAGTTTGTGTTAGAGGTTGGTTACCTGTTTGCTACTTGATAAGTTTATGGGAAGGCTCACTGGAGTATTACCATAGACAGACCCTCACAGCAGCTGAGCGGCGTTGCATCAGACCATGACAAGCTAACCCCAAGACTCTCTTGTCACACCGCAAACTACATCGAAATGTCGGCGTATGAAGAGCATCCGATCAACGTGACTGTGATTCGAATTGAGGACGGAGATAGTTCTCTTCTGGTAAACCAATCCGAGGATGTGCATTTCTTCATCACAAGACCAATTTACAATAGCGCCTTTCTTGTTGCCCAAGTGGAGGACTTAAACTGCCGAGCTGAAGCCTTCATCACTTGCAGAGTTTCCAATGCTACTGTCACTTTTTATCCCATGTCAACAAACATTGCCTGATGATTTCGATTATCTGCTTGAGAACTTGCTTTAGTGGGTGCGCACTGGGAGATATCACACCTATCGGGGTATCTTACTACACGCAGGTGACTCTACAAATCGTCCAGAGGGCTATCTATTTGTCCCGATCACTTCCTCGCAGTGCTGAATCCTTTGTTGTATTTCGTTTTGCCCGTGTTCGGACAGGCTACATTTCAGCGTAGCCTAGCCTGGGTCTCTAGGGTAGTACTGTTTCTACAAGCGAGAATCTACAGTAGCTACTTGTTCTCATTTCTTATAAGTGTCAGACAATTGAGGACTTACTCCAGCTATATTGAAGAAAATCGTATGCTTCACAAATGGGAATCTGCTGCCAAACGAATGGAATATTTCGTGATCCATTGGCGAAGTATGATTGAAAAAGCCCAACTAAGATTGACATAAGATTGACATAAGTTTTTAGCTCAGCTAGCCGAACGAAGCCAAACACTCTGACCTGTGGACTAATGCATCATGACAATATTACAAGCTTCATGCCTGCGAATTGCGCGCTCAGGTTGAGTTAGTTGATCGCCATACGTCCGCGAATTAGTCCCGGATTTTCGGAACCTGCCATAGAAAAGCGGGTCTTGACCGGAGCCCATGTCCGGTAGCATCGGGATCGAGCTTCTGGAAGTTACTTCTGATTCACTCGTTTGATATGATATCCATGCCAAGTCTGGCCTGCCTGCTGCGGAGAACTATACGTAGCTCTATACACATCGATAATCAACAAAGTGATGTAATTACACTGGGCCTGCTGAAAGAGCTTCACATTGTGTGACCTTGATTCAATTACCAATACTGCCTGACGTCAACGATGAGTGATGACAAGATGACGACCCATTCATAGAATTTCAACGTTATATCAATTACACCTCACCATATCTTTTATAGTTACTTTAAAAAAGCTTCCTAATACATAACAGAAGACATCATATTCTTTTGCATCAACGAGCAAAATGTCAACATCAGCAGCTCCCTTCTACCAACTCCGTTGCGGCTGCAACCAATACCCATGGGGCAAGCAAGGCTCAAACTCTCTATCCGCGCGACTCTGCGAAAAGACACCAGGATGGGATGGAGATGGCAAGGAGAACTTCAAGATTGATGAGGACAAGCCGTACGCCGAAATGTGGATGGGTACCTACCCTGTTTTGCCCTCTTACGTCGCTGGCACAGGCGAGGATCTTCAAGATGTTCTGGACCGATTCCCCAAGGAGCTTCTCGGAGAGAAAGTAACCTCCAAGTTCGGACACAGCAAGTTGCCATACCTACCCAAGGTTCTGTCAATCGCCAAGGCATTGCCTTTGCAAGTTCACCCTAACAAGGAGTTTTCGAGCAAAAAGCACAAGGAGGATCCCGATTCGTTCACTGACGGCAACCACAAGCCCGAGATTGCTCTTGCTCTGTCCGAATTCGAAGCTTTTTGTGGATTCAAGCCTGTTGAGGCTATCGTGGATGTCTTGCGCCAGAAGCCTCTGCGACACTTCCTTGTTGCTGGAGGCGCTACAGTCGCCGATGAGAAGATTAGCCCCGAAGGATTGAAGCAGGTCGTCCGAACAATTCTAACTTTGTCTGACGAAGATATCAAGAAGACTTTCCAGGCAATCAGGGAGCTCCCCGATTCCGCCTTTACTGGCCTCAACTCCCACATTCCACAGGTCGCTAAGAAGCTGGAGGACATGTTCCCTGAACACGATCCTGGTAACATAGTTGCTCTCCTGTGCATGAACTACATGCTCCTCCAGCCAGGCGAGGTCATTTATATCCCCGCTGGTGGTATTCACGCCTACATTCAGGGTGACATCATCGAATGCATGGCGCGTTCTGATAACGTTCTCAACACTGGTTTCTGCCCCAAGGCAGAGCGAGATAATGTCGACGAGTTCTGCTCAGTGCTGAACTGGGAGTCCACAACCAAAACACAAACCACTCTTCAGCCAGAGACCTATTCCGGAAGCAAAGAGGGCAAGACCCAACTCTTCAAGCCCCCTACCAGCGAATTCAATGTCCTTGCTACCGATCTTCAGTCTGGTGAGCGTGAGACTTTGAGTGAAGGCGGCCCCAAGATTATTCTGGCAACTCGAGGTAGCGCGACAGTCAAGGCGAATGATAAGTCATTTGAGCTGGGAGAGGGACATGTTTACTTTATCGCCCAAGGCGTGAAGCTGGATATTACTGCTGGTAATGGAGGTCTGTTGCTGCATAGTGCGGTTGCAGAATAATTCTGACGATGACGACGATAACGAAGATGATGATTTCGCTTGTACATTTGTTGAAAACATTGGAAATCGGTATCCTGCGATTATCGATGATAAGATTGATAGGGAAACCAGCTCACAATTTAGATGAGATAGAATCAAAAAGTTGCGCAAAAAGCGAGTCCGTGTTTTAAAAGCCAAGCCCTCACGATGAAAATGTCTTCAAGTTTGGCATGAATATGTTGTGCCTAAACTGATTGAAGGTCAACGGGAAGATTATAGGCAGTCGCGATCATTGCATTGGTGTTTTTCATGTTAGATAGAGTAAGCACTGTGCAGGTGCGACTGCCATCGGCAAATTAATCACGAATCACAGTGCGAGCGCAATGATCTTGTACCTCCACTGCCCTTTCCTTCTACACCTCGAACACAACTTTCAGCTCCCTTCAGCAACTTCTGTCCTTCATACAAAGCATGTTCTGAATACCATAAGAAGACATTTTCAACGCACGAAGGCCGATTTAACGAGTTGATGTTCTGAGAATACTTGCTGGATTCGTGCTTTGTTCTGTTACCTGTTCCTTTCCCAATGAGCGCGTGTTAGCGCTCGTAGATACCACCAATGTCGACATTCAACGGTATCGTTTCTGAATTCCCAGACATAAGAAGTGAGTTCGACTGGTTGTTTGAGATCATTGAATCCTGATTAGTGTCTATCAGTCGACTTCTTTCGGAAGAATCCCAATGCACCACCACCGTTGGCATGCTTCCTAAGTCACGTCCACAGTGACCATCTCGCAGGTCTGGAGAGTTTAAAATCTCCATTGTGAGTCCTTGAATCCATTCGGTCTTCTGGACTAACTAGAGGCCAAAAGTGTATACTGCTCAGCGGCCACTCACGAGATCCTGCTACAACTTGAGAGATACCCTTGCAGGATCAACTATGCGAAAGGCATTCTTGAAGCCAGGAAACAAACCTTTAAACATCTTGACAAGATATTGGTATGTGCGCTTCCATTTACTTGTTATTTTACTAACTCTCACAGAAACCTTTACCGTTGGAAGCACCAACATCTATCGAGCTTCGCCCGGGCCAACAGATTCAGGTGACGCTCTTTGATGCCAACCATTGCCCCGGGGCTGTCATGTTCTGTAAGATAACAGTACAAATATCGTTTCCAGCCCACTAATGACGAACAGTGGTCGAAGGAGACGGAAAAGCAATTTTGTACACTGGAGACATACGGAGCGAACCATGGTTCGTCAACGCCATTGCCCGCAGTCCCAGTCTGGTCGAATATACATCAGGTTTCAAAACCCTCGACAAGATCTATCTCGATACGTCCTTCACCGACGATGTCCCATTCCAAACAAAGGTAGATGGTATAGCGGAACTATTGAGAAAGATTTCCGCCTACCCAGATGATACCATTTTCCACCTTCAAGCTTGGACTTACGGCTACGAGGATGTCTGGATTGCCCTATCTAAGGCACTCAGATCTAAGGTACGTCAACTTCATACATCCTAACACACTATGAGGTATCTAATACAGCCAGATACATGTTGACGAGTACAAACTGTGCATATACAATTCACTGAAATCAAGGAATCCCAACTCACGATTCCATTCAGATATCCATCTGACTCCGGAATCACCAGCCTTAACTGGCCATTTATATGGCAATACACCGCATCCAGGATGTTTGACTGCGGATACCAATGTCCGCTTGCATAGTTGTGAAAAGGGAAACATGTGCGAAGTGGCTCAAAGACCTACAACTGTGTCCATTCAGCCCATAATTGCTCATCTAACTACAGGAGACTTGGCTGAAATTGGAGTTGGAGGAGGCGGGGACGACCTTCAGCGGGGAGCTGAGCTTGAGTCCTTGGATCAAGACACCTTAGACACTCTTTGGAAACGGTCAGTTTGCCGCATGGACAATACTTAGGCCAATCTAATATTCTACAGAGTTCTCACATCATTTGAGACCACTACTGACTTATCAGATACGCTTCGAGAGGGTTTGGACCAGCTAGTATCGACAGGCCGAAACATACCCCTGGATTGGGACCCCGACACCTTGAGCACGCATTCAGCCGATGAAATCATTGCTATGCTTATTCAAAGGCTGAGGAAAAGCAGCAAAAGTCGGAGGCCCATTTATGAGGGCGCATTGCCCAAGACGATCTATTTCCCTTACTCAAGGCATTCTTCTTTGCCCGAGCTCCGCCACTTCGTGGATGCCTTCCGTCCAAAAGACGTATGGCCGTGCACTTTTAGTCTTGCCGAATGGCTTAAAAAGGGTACGAATTCAGGGACCCATCATCTTTGACGTGTTTGACAGATGTTAGGAATCACTATTAGATCTCTGTTCGGACGGCTGTGTTTTGGCGAAGATTTTGAACATGACAAAGTTATGCAAGCCCTTGCCACTGCGCATGCGTTGAACAGCCAGCACCAACAGCACGGCAGCCAAACAACTACCAATTCAGACCGTGTTCCAAGTTCACCAGTTGACGAACCGCAAAGCCCTCAAAAACAAAGACCAAATGTTTCATCCCCCAAGTTTGTGAGTCAGCTGTTGGACACTCAAGTCAGCGATTGCCAAGAAGAGATAGTCGTCGAATTAGAGAGACCAGCCGAAGAGTCGGTTGCTCAACCTGAGAGGTCACCAATTCGCCACACAAGTGATCATACAAGTGAAACATCAGCAGACCCGCAGTCAGAGGGCATTTCACAGGGTCGTCACCATGGTATAGAGCCGACTGAAAGTTTGCGTGACAACTCAGCCCCAAGGTCTTCCGGTCAAAAACGCAGCTTTTCCAACATTTCCCAGAATGAGACAGAAGGCGAGACAGAAGGTGAAACTGAGGAAGAAGAGCAAGAGACAGCATATCCGTTGAGAGAGTCACCTGGCCTGAGCATAGCAGAAGGTTGTTCTCTGGCCCGTCGAGAAGCTTATTTGCAAATGACCCGAAATCTGATGGAGAACACTTCTTGGACTACGTTACAGCTCATATCGACCAGTAATGAGTATACGTTGGAGGAAATAGAACTATAGTCACATGGCAGCCAATTTGCGTCGGACACAAAAGCATTTTGAGTTGAAAGGTGGGATACTTGAGTTTCAATGGATGCTATTCGTATCCTATCCGTATATGCTCGTATACTGGGTCTATGATATCATGTATATGCAAGAGATTCGGCAACCTTCTGCTTAGGCCATTGCAACATCTCGAGGAACATTGTCCGGCCGATCAGGGCTTCCTCTATCTTGTTCATTATTTGCCGAGACCAGCCTCTCAAATACCAGAATTTCCTCTCAAGGACTGCCCAATGAACAAGCCAATAAGCGAAGAGAAGAAGAGCATGGGATCTGCGTGCGGCAAGATCGAGCAGCACACTGTCGTCAATGGCATACAGCCAGAACTGGACGGCTCCCGCTTCTGTGTGTGCGCCAGCCGCGGCCAAGAGCCTAGCAGAAGTTTCCAATTTATCCAAGGCCGCGGCATAATGTTGCAGACCATTAGCAGGGATATCGGATTCTTGAAAGGCTCGAAGTCTCTTGAGAGCTACCCAACTATCTACAGGCAGGACTGAGTTCTCTAGCGAAGGATAACTATGTCGAAGGTTAACATTGCAGCAGCATGGATGGGTAAGGCTATGCAATTACCTTTCTTCCTCTTCATTGTGATTCAGAGGCCAAATACCAAAGACGACAGGAGCAAACTCGGTCCTGACTATGCGCCCCAACACCGGCTCTAGTGTTGTTCTGATGCCTCTTACCAGGGAAGCTACCTCTATGATATTGTTGATGGGGTTCTCAAGCACACCATTTTCCGAACGCATGGAAAGAGTGAGCATGTGCAGCACGACAACGGAAGCAAAACCAAAAATAGGCATCCAATTAGAAGGATCGAAGTTTTGGAGTTGCCGACGGTAACCTTCGGACCCAAGAGTTTGGTGATAATCGGCCAATGGCAGATATGTCTTGCGACTTGCAGGAACCATATAGGCTTTGTGAGCGGCTGCAATGGCGAGAATACCATGCATGACGAAAGGGTCCTGGTAACCTAATCTCGGAATAGCAACTGACCAAACATATATCAAGTCCTTCCGGATCGACAGGCTTTCGGCAGTCACGGTACAATAATGGTGCATTAGTTCACAGTCGCGAGCCCAGAGCTCATGGGCAGGGAAGGGGGCAATTTGGTCAGCGGGACTGGGGTGGGTATAATCTTGGAAGTGAGCAGGAGAGTCAACTTGTATGTTCTCGAGTGAGCCGGGAGTTGAAGGTGTCAGGTCTGGTAGATTGGGAGTATAGGTTTCGCCACTTTCGTTGATAGAAGATGGCAATGATAGACTGCATTCTACACCATGTCTTTTGCAGTGGAAGCACGAAGGACGAGCTTCATCACACTATGGTTGCTAGTTTAGCTATTGTTTACAGCTTATTCACGCATTGACATTTTGGCGTAAGGAAAAACGTGGTAGTGGAACATACGCACCTTGACTTTACGCCTCTTACAGTTCAAGCAGCCAGTGCGAGACTTGGTGTGCGTTCTTCGGGAAGCCATAACTCTATCCGATCGGTTGGTTTCTCAAACCCGCGGGTTCGCTTTTAGGGGATTGAACAATGCGAGACTAGCAGAAAGAGATGAATAAAGACTGGAAAAGGGAAAAAAATCAGCTTTTCACATGGTTTCGGGACAAGACAAGGCGAAGGCAACAACGGAGGGAACCGAACCCGGAGCGAATACTCGGAAAGACGCGCTTCGGTACGCGTACTCGGGCGAACTAAACTTGTTAGGGCATGAACTAAGTTAGCTGACGTTGAGGCTCAGCTGCTGGTGATAATAGATTCAAGCTTAATTGGAGGTTTAGAGATTGGGGTTGTCTTGTACGAAGTGAATACGCGGGTGAAGATGGTATGTGATTTTGAAAGGGGGTTGTTGATGGCCAAATTAGAAGTTGATTGTTTATAAAACTGTAGTAATTCCTTCGTTTAGGTAGTTCATCATGATTTGACTTGTTCAGCGGTTTTTGTTCTAAGCACTACAACTTCTTGAGTGTGTTCATTCTTTATAGTTTTGGATCCTCGTTGCTTGTTCTGAACTTTTGAACCAAGACCGAAAGATCCGACGATATTGCAGCCATGAACTGCAACCCTGACTACGAAAACGCAACATGGGCATTCTATCGATTCGTACCTTCAAAAGAAGCCAACATTGTCTTTGTGGTTCTGTTCGCAGTAACGACGCTCTTACACGTTTTGCAACTTTGGCGAACCAAAACATGGTATCTTATACCGTTGGTTATAGGCGGAGTCTGTATGATATACCCCCGATCGACACAAAGATAGACATACACTAACAATTGTAAGGTGAGGTCATCGGATATATCGGACGAGTTCTGAATACGAATGAAGAGCCAGGATGTTGGTCGATGGGCCCGTATATCATGCAAAGCGTCTTGATCCTTATTGCACCGGCACTTTTCGCAGCCTCGATCTACATGATCCTCGGACGAATCATCCTCTTGACAGATGGAGAACATCATTCGTTGATTCCGAGGAAATGGCTTACTAAACTGTTCGTCTTTGGCGATGTCGCATCGTTTATGCTCCAATCATCTGGTGAGTCTTTCAAGACGATGTTGGGTTATGGCGGCTAACGGTTGATAGGTGGTGGCCTCATGGCCGTTGCAGACCTGAACAAGATGGGCGAAAAGATCATTGTCGGTGGCCTCTTTGTTCAACTTTTCTTCTTTGGATGCTTCATCATTGTCAGCTTGGTCTTTCACATCCGCATGCGTCGTGCTCCAACACTGAGTTCTTCACGAGGAGAAGTCCGATGGCAGACATATCTCGCAACACTGTACGTCACAGGCGTTTTGATCTGGGTGCGCAGTTTGTTCAGGGTGATTGAGTTCATCGAGGGCAATGATGGACACTTGATGCGTAGTGAAGTCTGGGTTTTTGTCTTTGATGGTATGTTGATGTTGCTGGTGTTGGTATGGATGAATTGGTTCCATCCTGGAGAGATTGGACTGTTGATTAGAGGAGAGGGAAGTGTCAGGAACGGACTTGAGTTGATGAAGGTCAGGACAAGGTTTGACACGGCGGAGAGTTTAGAGTCTGGACGAAATGTTTGAGAGGGTTTCGGCAATCTATTGGCCGACAAGATGGAGGCTCAGGTCTAGATTCCAGGTCTAGATTTCAGGTCCAGGCCCTGTCTTTCAGTGATGCTAAGCCCTGTCATTGGAACTCTAAATTCTTTAGCGCCCTCGGCAAGTAAATTCACCGATCCCCTTGCCCTTGCCCTTCCCCTTGATCCTTGACTTGACATGACATGAGACATAAAAGACGTTTCAAAACGGGAATATGAAGCATTGCCAAGTGACGATAACATGATCAACAATATTTGCTAGCTGTATGGGGAAAAGTCGTCATGAGAGGGGTACTAGACAAACTGTGCCGCCGTCATATCGTCCTCATGTCTTTTCAGCTGAACAAGATCGGTTAGAAAGAAAAAAGCAACAAAAAGAGGAATGTGGCTTAGTATTGGTCAATGGCCAGGATTAATATTATTTAAACCAGAGGACCTCTTTCTTCTTTCATCATCTTCAATTTGTTCTCTGTATATAGTATTTCGTGGTATAGTCGAGCTTCAAATATGACCTTGTTAGCTGATATCCTAGCTCAAGTGACCTTACTAAGAGTCTTTGTCTTCAGCTTTTTATTCTTGGTCATTTCTTTCATTGTCGATTTACTAAGTCAACCTCGTTATCCTGATAGCATTCCTGTTCTTGGTCACGACTCCAAGCAATGGTTTTCGACAATTCGAAATAGCTTTGCCTACTTTACGCAGCATCAGGCATGGACTGGACAAGGTTATGAAAAGGTAACCCCCCTCTATCTATTCTGTGATTGAACAAGCATCTAATGGTGAATAGTATGGCAAGAATGGGTTACCCTTCATTGCTCCAGCGCCACTCTCTCGTCCTCCAGACGTCGTTATGCCCAGGTCCCAAGCCGCGTGGATGATGAGCCAGCCTGACCACATCCTCTCCGCGGCCCACGCCCACGATAAGATCATGCACAGCGAGTATAACTTTCTCGGCAAGGATCTTACAGAGGACGACTTTGGACCGCGCGTTGTGCACAAGTATCTTGCTCGTAATCTACCAGCTCTCGTCCCAGCTATCGCAGATGAAACCAACGCTACAGTTCGAGATGCGCTCGAGACACTAATTAAAGCAGCTGCTGAGAAGAACCCAAAAAACATCGATGCTGAGGGTTTCACAAAAGTGAATCTGTGGGAGATGTGGCTCGCTATAGTTCCTCGTATTACGAACCGTCTTCTTGTTGGTGAGACGACATGTCGAGATCCCGACTTTATCGACGCCATGGTTCGCTTCACAGACGATGTTGTTCGGAATAGCTTCTTGCTCCACGCTTTTCCTCAAGTCCTGCATCCCATCATCGGTCGTCTTATTGCTATTCCAAACTATCTTCACTGGCGCACCGCTGCGCGCCGTGTCTTGCCGATTATTGAACAGCGTATCAAGGATATGCAACGTAAAGAAGCCGGCGATCCTGAGATGAAGAATTGGTCACCTCCAGAAGACTATTTTACATGGCACATTCGTCTTGCCATGGCCGAAGGAAACGCGTTCGAGCTCGATCCCATTGTCGTCTCCAAGCGTATTTTGCCTATCAACTTCGCGGCTATCCATACAACTGTTTTGACCGGCCATTCTTGGATGCTGGATCTCTGGTCGCTTTCCCCGGATGGACGCGCTCTCGATACTCTACGCGACGAACTCAGAACTCATCAGCCGACTGAAGGACACTGGAACAAGCAAAGTCTCGCCTCTCTCGTACGACTCGACTCATCATTTCGCGAATCCCAACGTTTGAGTAACTTTGCCGCAAATCTCGTCGAACGACAAGTCATTGCGCCCGAGGGTCTTCATAACCCCGATTACGGATGGACGTTACCGCAGGGTGCTTTTGTAACTTTGAACTTGCAAGGGACCCATCACGATGACGAGATTTTTGAAGGGGCTATGAAGTATAATCCATGGCGATACTCGAATTCTAGAGAGGAATGGGAACGGAAGACGGCCGAAGAGAAGAAGGAGAATGAGAAGGAGGGTTTGAGGGTCAAAGGTCTGGGAATGGTAACGATCAGCGATAGTCATCTAGCGTTTGGTCTGGGTCGACATGCATGGTGAGTCTATTGCTGTATATAGTTATGAAGATATGCTAACATTTATAGTCCTGGACGATTCTTTGTCGCCCATGAACTCAAGCTAATCGCAGCCAAACTTCTCCTCGACTACGATATCAAGACGATTGACGAACGACCAAAAGCACAATGGCTGGGCGCAACAATCATTCCTCCACTAGATGCATGCATTCAAATCCGACCAAGAGCTTCACGACGATAAATTCACTATATAACCTATTCTTTAGCTATATCCACCATGAGCCTCTCCATCATTCAACGCCACCCCGTTCTTCTTATCCTCCATCAACTTCGTCAGCGCCTTGACCAAGTTATCAACCGCTGTCTCGGACGTCTGATGATGAAACACAAGTCTCGCCATAGGAAACACCGCAATATTCTCCTTTGCGCAATACTCGACGAATGCAGCAGGTGGAATACCAGCGGTTTCAAGATCGAGAATGATCATGTTCGTCTGCACAGGAAGCGCAAACTTATACCCAACAGCTTCAAGGCGCTTCGCAGCTTCCTTGGTCAACGCATGAACGGACGAGAACCTGGGGACGCTGTACTCGAGAGCTGAAAGTGCTGCAGCGGCCATCATGCCTGGCTGTCGAGTTCCTCCTCCAAGCATCTTTCGGAACCATTTGGCTCGCTCGATGAAGGGCTTCTTGCCGAGAATCACACTACCCATTGGGGCGCCGATGCCCTTGGCGAGACAGATGGAGATGCTATCGAAGCATGCTGCGTACGCCTTTAGATCAACGCCTTCGCCGATAACGCCGTCGAAGACGCGAGCTCCGTCGAGATGCATGGCGATGGGCTTTTGGCCTTCTGGGACTGGGAATGAGCGGACGTAGTTTGAGATGGCTTGGGCATCTGCAAGTGGTAGAATCGTCCCAGAGAGGGTATTCTCGAGAGATACAACTCTGGTAGGCGGGAAGTGAACTATGATGGTCAACTTCTGTCAGATATATGACTCTGGGACAACTTACTATTCCCATCAGCAATAATATTCTTCTTAACATCCTCCAACGTCAAATGAACTCCATTCTCAGGCTTAATCGTAGTAACACCCGCCTGTGAAATAACCGGCAGAGCCCCAGACTCCCAACAATGCACATGCGCTCTGTGATCCAAAAGCACACTATGCGGCGGCTGCGTAAGATGCGTCCTCAAACAGATCTGATTTCCCTGCGTTCCAGAAATAGCCCACAGCGCAGCCTCCATGCCGGTCATCTCAATCAGACGAGACTCCAAGGCTTTGACCGAGGGATCACCTTCTGGGTCATAGATGTCGTCGTTGACAGAAGCTTCGAGGATGGCTGTCATCATAGACTCTATGGGAACGGTAACCACATCGGAGCGAAAGTCACGGGAAGCTTTCTCGCGGTTTGCGAGGAGCTTGGATTGGACTTTGGGTGTGAAGGGAGATTCGGGGGTTTCAATAAGGCTGGGCATTGTGATGATGTTGAAGTGATAGGTGGTTTTGGGAACTATCTTGATGGTATGTCTTGGTCTTTATATACACTTTGCATTTATATATCTTTAGGAACCCCGCACATATGAGGGGAACCATTGCAACTCTCTGTTATCTCTGTGTATGTTCATCTGATCATGACGAGTTTCCCGCGGGGATCTACTCGGTTTAAGCCAAGTTGGAGGCTTGCATATGGTGTTGTGGATCTACCTACTATAGGTAACCAGATTTGGCTTGCGAATAGTAATATCGGTACATGCTGTTGGATATCAACAGGTTTGCTGGCCCTCACCAATGGGAGGCTATTTACTGTATTACAAGGAACATACATCAGCCATTGTCCAATCAATTTACATACTTCAAATACATCTTTCCTATACGATGCTGATGAAGTTATCAACAAAGACAAAGGTCCTCGAGCTTTGATCTGCGTAGATATGCATGATAGATAGGCAATCTGATAGCTCAAGACGAAGGATCTCCACATCAAACTCCGCGGCCAACTCTACTATACAGTTTCCCGCGGTCATTCAGTCTCAACACCGAACGCCGTTGAACTCCACACTGATCTCAACTGGAGAAGACCCTGGATAGACATGTTAATTGAAAGAACGAAATGTGTCATAAGAATAGTACTTTTGTTATATTATCAACAAGCCTGACATCTCTAATACAGATATCCAGTCTCAATCACGCTCAAAATCTCCAACACTATAGGTCAAAGCCCAATCCATCTGTGTTGCCCAAAAACATACCTCCCTGCTGTCCTTCTCTCAATAAAGCAGCAACATCAACTCTTCCACCTGTGATATATCGTTCACTCACACCCAGATTAACTCTCCTGCTCAGCTCCTCTCTTAGCTGGGCCTTGAGAGCACCCATCTCCGCCTTGGTAAGTTGTTGGGCTTTCTGCTCCTTTCTTCTTCGACCTCCGCCACGACCACCCTTAGGACCGCCGCCGTTGATCTCATCAATATCATCGGAATCATATTCCACGCCGAGCTCATCGGCAGCGTTGCGCAGCCATGTATCATCGCTGTGACCCTTTTCCTTGGCAAGTATCGTATCGGCAATCTTCTTGGACAAGTCCACGCGAGGCTTAAGGCGTGATGCCGCCTTGCGATCAATAAGAAGTGTCTGGATGAAGTGCTCTCTCTTGGTACCCGCGCTGCGCTCGGTATGAACCTTGTTTGCGAGACGGCGTGTGGGGAGAACCTCCTCGGGCGCGCAGAGAATAACACTGATACCGCTATTTTCGCCACGAGCGGTACGACCAGATCGATGGATGTAAGTGTCCGCGGATCGGGGAACGTGGTAGTGCAGAACTTGGTCAACCTCCTTGATATCAAGACCACGAGCAGCAACATCGGTAGCAACAAGAATAGAGTTGCGGTTGGCAGTGAAACGCTCCAGGGAGCGAAGACGTGCCTTTTGTGCCATTTGAGAGTGCAGAGGGAGAGCTTGGAGGTTAAGGTTTGTAAGAAGGGGTGTGATACGGCGGACAGCTGAGATAGAGTTGGTGAAGACAAGAGTGCGGCGGCCAGGATTAAGGATGAGAACGGTGTAAAGGTAAAGATCCTGTAGTTTGTTAGCATCGTGAACATGTGCAGTTTGTACTCTAGACTCACCTTCTCCATAGCACCACATTCAATAAGTCCTTCTTTTAGACCGGAGGCCATCTGACTGATAGGGTTGACATCGATAAACTTGGGCTCTCCCCTGAACTTGAGACACTTCATCAAATAGGCCATCTTCTCGTCGTCGCTTCCTGTAGATTTGCCCTTGCCGGCCAACTTGGTCTGAAGGTCCTTATCGAAAGTAGCTGAAAAGACAAGTGTCTGTCGAGCGTTGCGCTCATCTTCATCGTCTTCGTCCTCCTCATCCTCGCTTTCGGCATCATCGCCAGGGCTCTTTCCATCAAGAGCACCAATAATGTCCTCTGCCTCCTTGAATTGTCCAACCTTGAAAAGTCGATCCGCCTCATCAACTACGAGGAACTTGATCTTGGCGAATTTGGCCTGCAGAGCTCTGTCGCCACTGAGAACCTCCCAAAGACGACCGGGTGTACCAATAACAATATCGGCCTTCTCAAGTTGTCGCTGTTGCTTCAGAATACTGAGACCACCAGTCACAACACATACATATGGTGCGCTAGGAAGACCGTCACAGAGAGCCTTAAGATGGTCTCCCAACTGCTTAGCCAATTCTCGCGTAGGGGAGAGCACCACAGACATGGGCCCAGTCCTCTCGACACCCTGCTCCTGCATTTCTAGCCACCTCTCCACCATAGGAATACCGAATGCGAGCGTCTTTCCGGAACCTGTCTGCGCCTTGCCAATGACATCGTGACCAGCCACAATCTCGGGAATCGTCTTCTCCTGAATCTTTGTCGGCTTGGCGAACTTGAGCTTGGCGATGGCGGAGATGATCTGGGGCGACAGGTTTAGAGAAACCCAGGGCGCCATGTCGAGTTCTTGGTCTTCTTCGTCGTTCCCATCGGCCAGCGCGCCGAACGTGTTCCCGCGTGCAGAGGACTTTTGTACGCCTTGAGCGGCCTTGACCAATTGCTCGTCTTGTTTGTTGCCGGCACCGTTCTTCCCATCCAGTTTGTTTTTGTTTTGCTTTTTGGTCTTCTTTTCTTGCTCTGCATTCTTGCCCTTATTCTTGCCTTGAGGCTTCTCGCTTTCCACGCCGTCTTGACCACTGCCAGCTTTGCCGGAATCGATATCCCTGACCTCCACAGGGTCGTCGCCAAACCCTTCAAAAGATTGGTCCCCATCGACAAATTCTTGTTGCGGGTCGATTACGTTGCTCTTGTTCTTGTCGCCAGACACCAAGAATTGAACCTTGCTACCATCCTTGACAACGTCGACGCCCTCAATTACTTCGAGTCCGCCAAAGTCTTCTCCGACTGAAGCCCAGGCGAGAGCTCCAGCGTCGACGGCTTTGCGCGATGGCTTTGCGCTCTTCTTGGAGTTTGAAGGCTTGGTGGTGTTCTTGGATCGTTTCGAGGCAGGACCGGCGGTGGTAGGAAGCTTGCGCTTCTTTGACGGAGGAACCATTTGAGTTAATATAAGTCGCCTGTTATTGAGGCGATCGCGATTGTCGATTTGGTCGTCGTTCGTCGTCGAGAAGTCGCTTTAACGTCGTGTTTTTCCTCGTCGAGTCGATCTTGAATCCTGTAAGAAGGTCCCCGATTTTTTTATTGATACTTTTTCTTATCGCTTATCGGCAAAAGTTGATGCCGATCCACCGACACCCCCACCATTGGTGAACCGTCTCTCTCTCCTCTGAGGCGTTCCATCATGGGATACTTATACTTGGCTCACTTCATATCAGTAAGCAGAGTGTCACAAGCATTCTTAAATTGGCATTTACTTGATAAATTAGCCGTCATCATTTCTGCTTGGGCCATCTCATTTAACCAGTATCACCTTTTAATGCTACAAGATATGCATCAATATTTTCACGAGACGATATAAGTCAAATCATGAATTGAAACCAAGGAAATATTTCTCTTTTTTCCGTAAAGGAACCCAATATGTAGTAGACATGTAAAATGCTGTGAAACTCTCCGTAGCCTGTCATCCATTCTCTCATCCCACGTGTTCACCTTCCATGCCGAAATGACAAATAATTACAATGCGTTTTGTTATGTTGTTGTACAACTCCAATAACCAACTCCATCCGGGATATGCCAATCCCAATGGTCTATTAATGCGCTCCGCGAGCACGCTTAGCTCCTCCACCAACCTCGGAATCACCTCGTGGGCGCTTGTTACCAGGTTGGAAATCGTTGGCACCTGGGTTCATTCCGCCACGAGCACCACCACGTCCTCCTCGTCCTCCACGACCAGCATGGCCCTGTCCGCCCTCTTGAGTGCCACTGGCTGCGCGCTGACCGGGAGGAACGTAAGCTCCGCCTCTTCCTCGTCCACCACCACGAGGCATTGGAATACCAGTTCGTACTGGCTGCTGACCCTGCTGTTGGCCCTGTTGCTGCTGCTTTGGTTGGCCTTGTTGGCCTTGTTGGCCTTGTTGGCCTTGTTGGCCTTGTTGGCCTTGTTGGCCTTGCTGAGCTTGAGGCTGGCCCTCCTTAGCAGCAGGAGGCGCACCGTTCTCGTTCTTGACAGCGGGAGCACCACCTTCGTTCTTAGGAGCGAATGGGTTCGGTGCAGAGGTTGAGGCAGCGTTTGTAGACGCTGCAAAGGGGTTGTTGGCCTTGGGGGGAGGGATTCCACTTGTAGCTGGAGCCGCTGCCTGTGCCTGGGCTGGTTTGGCTTCCGTTGCAGGTGGTGCTCCTGCAGGCGTTGTTGTTGGTGCTGGTTGAGTACTCTTTGCAGGTGTTGCGGGCGCCGGAGATGGAGGCACGCCAGCTACTGAGCCCTGCCTGGCAGGTGCCGGCTTGGCTGCTGCCGGCACAGGAGGAGGTGCCTGCGCTGTCTTAGCTACATCCCAAACTTCAACAACAGGCTTTTGAGGTGTCTCAGATGCCGCCTTCTCGACTACACCAATCTTGGCGTTGGCTGCTCTAAGCTTGTTCTCCGCCATGTTAATCCTCAAGGTAGACTTCTTCGACTCCATAAGCTGAGCCTGCTCTCGAGCTGATGAAATCTTGGATTCGTACTCGTTCTTGAGAGTCGACTCTAGCTCTGTCTTCAACTTGTTGCTCTCAACCTCCAGCTTCTTCTTAATGTTTGCTGCGACAATGTTCTTAACAGTTGGGTTTGTCGAAAGGAACTGTCGGATGCCGGCATCATCAAGCTGTGACATGTCGGTCGGTCCAGCAGACGCTGGTGTTGCAGGGACAGTGGGAGCTTCAGCCTTAGCGGGTGTTGCAGGAGGTTGTTGTTCTGTTGCCTCGGCCTTGGGAGCATCTGCGTTAGGTTTGGCGTTGGGGTTTTCGGCTAGCCAGATCTGCTTCTCTTGCTTGAACTGAAGCTCCAGATCTGCGTTCCTCTTCTTGAACTCGTCCTCCATACGTTGCCTGCTCTCTTTGAGCTTGGCGTTCAAGGTATCCCGCATCCTGTCGGAGCGCTCCTTGATGGTGGTTTGAATTCGCGCCTCGACTTCATTGGCCTTCTGCTCGTATTCAGCAGCCTTGGCTTCGGCGGCTGACACCCTCTCTTCGAGAGCTTTCTTCTCCTCATCCGAGACGCCATTAGATGCTACAGCAGACTCGACAGGGGCTTGCTCGTTAGTTTGGGTGGCAGTCTCAGGAGCACTCTGCGTGTGTTGGGCAGCGGCATTGGTGGCCTCTTGCAGCTTCCTTGACACCTCATCCCGCTCCGAGATAACCGACTGCAGCTCATTACGAAGAGTCTCGAGCTGCTGCTCAGCGCCCTGCTTCTGACCATTGATAGCGTCGAGCTCCTTACGGGCTTCGGCGAGCTGCTGCTCGAGCTGAGTGACAATCTCGGAAGAGACCGAAGCTTCGTTGGACTGAGCAGCCGCAGGCGTAGATTGAGTGGCCTGTGCTTGTTGTCGTAGTTGCTCAACCTCCTTCTGGAAGTTCTGGATTTGTTGCTCCAAATCGGACTTCTGGTTCTTGGACTCCTCCGCCTCCTTCTTGATATTCTCGAGTTCGGCATTGGCCTGGTCCAAGCTCTCCTGCACTTGAGTAGCTCGCTGAATAGCCTCGTTCTTCTCGCCAGTAAGCTTCCTGGACCGTTCCTTGGCTTGCTCAACAATCTTGGCACGTGTAGCGGTCCAGGTGCCTCGTTCGGTCTCGAAGTTAGCCTCGACCTCGGCAAGCTTAGCCTTCAAGGGCTCTTCGCCCTGCTTCAAGGCATCTCGCTCAGCCTCCAGCTCGGTGATCTTCTCCTTAAGCTGATCTATCTCGGCAGGATCGACTCGTCCGTACTGGCTCATGATACCCTCAGTGCGCTTTCGCCACCTATCACGATCCTCCTGCATTCCCTTCATCTCTTCCTCCACGAATTGCTTCTGGGTCTTGAGTGTGTCAATCTCGGCCTCCAGTGGCTGGATACGAGCCTCCATCTCCTCAATCCTTTGATTCTTTTCAGTGAGTTGGTCCTTGAGATGTTGGTTCTCGTTTCGCAGTGTCATACTGCTCTCACGGTAGATGTTCAACTCATTCAGTTTCTCCATCAGGTCTTTGTGTGTCATGGATGTCTTGCCACTTTGAGCAGTCTGTGTACGCTCTTGGTCAAGCTTGAGGCGTGCTTCATCCAGCTGAGACTGTGTGTATTCAAGCTGTTGCTGAAGTCTCTTGGATTCCTGAGTCTTGAGATCATACTGAACCTCGAGAATTTCCTTTTCGCGTCGAAGATAACTGTTGAGTTCACGCAGGCCTTCGGTAGCGTCCCCGAAAGGTACGGGCGACATCCTTTCATCATTCTCCTGCTCCTCGCCACCAGCACGCTTCTGCTGGAGCGCAGCGACTTGTGCAGTCAAGCCCTCCAGCTGCTGGTGAAGGATCTTGTTCTGCGAGTTCACGTCCTCACGTCGGCGCTTGACCTCGGCCATCTCCTGTTCGAGTTGTTGGCGGCGATCCTCCCAAGAACTCTCACTCTGGGCAAGAGTAACCTTGGCGGAGTCAGCCTCGGATCTCAAAGCCGCGGCCTCGCTCTTGAGGGCGTTGTGTTCGGTTCGCAGTTGCTGGACGAGCTTGGCAGCCTCAGCATGCTTCACGAGTTCCTTCTCGTAATCCTGCTGGGCCTTGGAAGCAATTTCAGCCTGGGAACGGAGATCCTGCTGATGGTATCGGGTAGCCTCCAAGTGTCGAGCGCTTTCCTCCTGGAGTCGATTCACCTCTTCCTGCAAGATGGCCTTCTCGTCCTCGTATCGTCGTGCAACTTCACCCTGGGAATCACGAAGGCTAGAGAGCTCAGTGTTTGAGCGAGACAGCTCAGCCGACATATCCTCCACTCGCTGGCCAAGCTCCTTGATCTTGGCATCCTTCTCTTCGATAAGGGTTTCCATCTCTTGACGATACTGCTCTTGGGATCCCCGCAAGTCCTCGAGAGATTCTTCGTTAGCCTGGCTGAGCTCCTTGAATTGTTCAACCTGGGCCTTGGCATTCTCCAGATGGGTATTGGCCATATCCAGGTCTCGCTTAAGGTCGGATATCTCAACATTGAGCTCCTGGATCTCGTTCTCGAGTTGCTGTTGTTGCTCGCCGTTCTCGATGGTGCCAGGTCGAGGAGTAGGTCGAGGCTGAAGGCGCCCAGCTCGGTCCTCGGCATTTCGCAACTCAACGGTCAACTCATCAACACGAGCCTGGAGATGATCCCTGCTGGTCTTAACAGCGACATGCTCCTCGCGGATTTGACTCAAACTCGTCATGAGCTCGTCAATTCGCTTCTGTGACTCCTTGGCCTCATACTCCTTCCTAAGCTGCAACTTCTTCGTCTCCTCCGCCTCGTAGTTCAACTTTCTCTGGGCGTCGCTAAGATCCTGTTCAAGACTCTCAATCTTGGCCTGGGCTTTACGTCGCGCCTCGGATTCGGACATGTTGCGCTCATTCTCGAGCGACTGTTGAGTGGCAAGTAGGTTGTTGAGGCGGTTCTTCTCCTCAATCAAATTTTCGTTATCCTTGCTCAACCTGTCTTGAATGTCCTTCCACAGTTTCTTCTCAGCCTTGAGATTAGCAGTCTCGTTGCGAACGCTGTCGAGGAGACCCTTAGCTTCAATCAGCTCCTCGGCAACTTGTTGTGTTCGGATATCCTGCTTAGCGGCTGTTTCGGACAGAATCTGACTACGCTTCTGAAGCTCCTGGTTCTCGTTCTGGAGGGCGACAAAGTTGGTATGCAACATCTCGCGTCTCTCGGATTCAAGGCGAGTCTCGGCTTGAAGCTTGACCTTGTCAGTCTGAAGGGCGTTTCGTTCAGCAGACAATGTGTCGATTTGGTCGCGCAGATCCTTACGGACTCCGTCCTGAGCGTCGCGGTAGTTGTCGTATTCGGACTGAAGCTTGCGAATAGCCTCGTTGAGAGCCTCAGTTTGCTCGGTTGCCTCGATACTAGCCAAAGGCAAGCGCTCACCACCAGCAATAGAGTTTCGCATCATTGAAGCTTCATCGCCGCCTCGTTGTTGCAAAAGTCGTCGGAACATGTCTCGCTCGGTCTTGTAGCTGTCCATGGTCTTCTTGATTGACCTTGTCTCATCAGTCATGTGAGCCAGCTCTTGCTGGAGCTTCTCAACCATATCGTGGTCTTGCTTAGCCTGGTGCTTCTCTGCAAGTGCCTCTTCGCTTTCAAGTTGATCAGCAAGCTCACGAGTAATACGCAGAAGCTCCTCATTCTTAGCTTGTAAGGATTGGATGTCCTTGAAGACAACTAACTTCTGGGTAATGAACTGGTGAGTATCGGACATGTCTGATAGAGAATCCTCGGAAATCTCTCCCTTCTGCAGTTGCTGAAGGCGGTAGGTCTCGTCCTCGGTAAGCTGATCCATACCCTTCTCCATGGCGTGGATCTGGAACAAGAGCATGTTGATCTGGGTGCCGAGGTCACGTAGTTGAACGCGGAGAATTTTGGTCTCAGACTGTGCTGTTGCAAGTGCACCTTCAGCCTTTCTCGCAGCCTTCTTGGCATTATCACGCTCCTTATAGCTGTCCTGAGAAAGCTCCGACATGCGAGTAATCTCTTCTCGAAGTTGATCAGCCTCGGCCTGAAGCTCTTGCATCTCAGGCGCCTTGGCCTCCAAAGCAGACATCATATTATCCAACTCCTCGGAGAGCTGCTGGTTGCGACGTCGCTCAGTAGCCAGCTGGCCCTTGACTTGGTACAGTTGGTCAAGAGCCTGTGTGGCGGTAATGGCACCCTTGGCTCGGATAGAACCAGGTGTCGCGAAGGGAGAGGAGGGTCGCATAAGAGAGCCGTTGGCACGAGGAGTCTGTGGTGCAGACTCGGCAGGAGGTGCAGGTGCTTGTTGCTCAACTCGCACTTGGAGCTCGTCGATTTCGGCCTGGAGCTGGTTGATTCGCTCCTCCATCTGTGAAGAACTCTCGCGCTCTTGCTCAAGCTCGACTCGAACACGTCGAAGTTCGTTCTCGTAGTTGTCTCGAAGTCGCTCCTTCTCAGCCTCGAGGTCACGCACTCGTTCTTGGTGTTTCTTGCTCAGCTGATCAGACATTTCGACAAGTCGCTTCTGGGCCTCAAGCTCGTGTTTGTAGCTCTCGATCGTCTGGGCGTGAGTACCCTCCTGCTTCTGAAGCTTCACTAGGGCTTCGTCGGCCTTGGACTGCATGGCATCGAGTCGCTCACGAAGCTGCTGTTCAGTTCGCTTAAGGGCATCGACCTGTGATTGGATGTCTTCATTTTGTCTTTGCAGCTCAGCAATGCGAGCGCCCTTCTCCTTTCGGTACTTGAGGCCCTCCTCACTCTTGGTCTTGAGTTCGTTCTCTAGCCATTCGCTGTTCTTTCGGGCAAGATCGAGCTGTTGCTGGAGTGATTCCTCTCGGTACTTGGCGCTGCTGAGCTGGCCTCGCGCATTCTGCTCTGACTGTTGCAGAGCGGTGATCTCGCGAGAGAGCTCGACATTTCGCTGATGCTGCTTGGTAAGTTCTTCGGTAATAGTCTGGTCGCGTTTGTTGTTGGACTCGATGATGCTCAAATTGGTTCGGTTCGATGACTGAAGAGTTTCAATCTTATCATTGAGAGCCTTGATCTCGGCATCGTAATCAGACTTCTTGGATTTAAAGACTTGAAGTTCGTTTTCAACTGATTGACGCTTGGTTTCTGTGTTGAAAAAGCAATGTCAATAATCATGTACTCCACTTCATGCCTCACCGACACATACCTTCATCCTTCAGTTGCTGTCTGGCCTCTTCGACATCCTTCAGGGCCTTATCCGCAGTAGCCTTGAAAGTTTGCGATCGCGTTTCAGAGCTGCGCGCCGCGCTCTCAAGCTCAATGTCGGCTTGAAGCTTTTCGGCGTAAAGAGTGTCAAACTCGTGCGCTTTGGCTGCGACAGCCTGAAGCAAGATGTTTACGAGGTCAACGGTCGGTTCGGTCGTCAATGACGCGACGACAGGCTGATCGAGGCCAAGGTGGCCTGCGACGTAGCCAATGTCCACGTCTGCGGCCGCCATGGTCGTGGTCGGATCAGATCGATGTCGCGACACTCGTCATTCCCGTATCTGCGCGCTCGAAATAAAGAATCGTCGATTAAAACAGGTTTCGCGTAAAAGACTGTACAGTGCTAATTGCCGACGAAAGGGTGTGAGACGTTGATGAAAGACCCCCCGACAAAGGAAATGGAGTCTTTGATTGTTGTTGAAGAGACCAGGAAATTTGGAGCTTCAACGAAAGCTAAAGATCCGACACGCCTTCCTTTGTTTGCTACCAGGGAAGCAACGCGCACGGGCCTTCCAGGTTTGGGCAGGAGGTACCTAACGATTGTACCTACCGCGCCCACATTATTCCGGGCGCCTGCAGGTTACCCTGTATTCGTCCACGATGGGAGAGTGTAACACCCAGCGATTTGATCTTCTTGCAATATTTCGAAAATTACAGATAAAAATTTGTAGATCTCAAATCTGCTCTTTTCATCGTATATTGAAGCTAACTTGGGCCGTATTTATGTAGGTAGCGTGGGTTAATAGCAATGAATCACCTGTTCTATCAGCACAACCATCAGCCATTGCAAGCTCCAGGTCAGGGGTCGCACAGCCTACTCTGGCGTTGTAGCCCAACTTTGCATCTATATAACAGATATTTACTTCTCTCTCAAGCACATACGACCATACCTACCAGAAAATACGGGATCCCGTCCGCTCTCCCATAGTCAAGCTGGTAAGGGGCGGATTAGTAGTTGGGTCGGTGACGACCAGCGAATCCCCGCTGTTGTATGTTTTTTTGGTGTTTTGATCTTTTTGCAGCCACTGTGGAAGGACTGATGCAGTTCATTGAAATGTACATGTATTGAATAAGATCTCAGTTGCCCGTTCTATTATGTTTTAAAGTATGCTATGTGTGAATTGCTTCCTGCTCTTTAATCCTTACACTGATGCCTTTCAAGATACCCCCTGAAACTGGTCGCTAAGGCTTCTTCTGCATTGATACACCACTTACCTTATTGAAACGCTGTAGTTGGACCTCATCTCATAGGCTTCCGCAGTTCCTACCCGAGATACTGCATTAGGTCGCCATGAATGTTGTGGAGGCGGGCCCATGGGCGAGTTACGTCCATGCTTCATTGCAAGATGTGCTTGCAACCTGGCTGTTGGCGTATGATTGAAAGCATGATCCATGACATCCACCCCCCCATGAAATTTCGACTTGGTCGAAGCAGGAGGAGAAAGTTCTGATGTGATCGGAAACCTGGAGTGTCCGTCGAAAGGGTTGCTGTCTGTATCTCCAGGGTATTCAGGAGGACCATCAGAAAGGCGTTCGCCACGAGTCTTTCGTCGACGCTCTCGTCTTATGATAAGAAAGAATCCTACACCGAGTGCGATCAATATACCAGCTCCAGCAACTCCTCCCACAATGGCCATGATATGGGCATCTGAGCCCTCCTGTTTCTTGTCTTCGCCAACAGAGCCTGGATCTTTCGCAGTATCGATATCTGTGGTCGCAGTTGCGGTTGCTCCAGCTGAGCCACTCACTTTCGGGATCGCTGTACTGGACTGAATGCTAGAGGTGCCTGCAGTGTGAGAATGAGATGCAGAAATGCTGACAGTTGCGACGACCAGGTCTTTCGCAGCACTGCAATAGTACTGGAAGACGTTAATGGCAGATTTGGCCTTGCCTGTCTGTGTGCCATCGCAATAATCGTTGACTTTATCGACCAGGCTGCTGGATATCATCTTGTACATCCCAGACTTTATGCAGACGCATGAAGCTAGGTCTTGAGGCCCTTTGCCGCATAGCCAGGAACTTTGCTGTATCGTGATTAGCACCTAAAGACTGCTAGGTAAGGTATTGAGCTTACATCCATGACGGCAGTAGAAAGTCCACTCCGCGCACACTTGTCAAGAGATTTGAAGTGCGGGAGAGCTGTGATGTAGTATGTCACTGAGGTAATACGTTAGGGAAGCCCCCTTTGCGGTTCGTCGACACTCACTATCTCCCGGAGGACCTTTTGGTGATGCAAGTGAAGTCTTGCCACTGTTCATATGGCAGAACTGGCTGTATAGATTCTGTGCTGAAGTCATATCCTCATAATGTGAACATGACTTCTTAACCTCTCTGCTAAGAGCTGATTTGATATCCTGAACAACATCGGCCTTATGACAAATACAAGGCATGTTCAACTCAAGAGCCTCTGGACACCTCTCTGACCCCTATTGATGTTAGTCTATTTGTTCATTATGTATAGCAGACTCTTGAACTATACCACTTCAATCACAGCATGAGATACTGCCTTTTGTGCACAAAGGGGCAAATACTCCAACTCTGGAAGATCTGTAATATGCGCCTTTACAACATTCGCCGTCGGTGAGGAGAATGTGACTTGCTTATCCTGATCGCAGTACTTCCGCATTACCTTGGAAGCGCTCGCGATATCTTCCGTCGCACTGGGACCGCATCTATCTTTAACATCGGTCGAGATCGCGGCAGCAACTTGATCTGAACGTTTCGTGCAAATACATCTCTGTAGTTCAGTCTCCAAGTCCCCGCATATGTTTGAGCGAGTCTGTCTGGCCACATTGTATGAGATCGCGCTGGACACACATGGCGCCTACAAAGTTAGTATCCAAACCATTTTAAGATTCTTAGGAGATCATACCAGCGATGCAAATATCTGGAGATCAGTCACGTACGCCACATCTTTCGCAATCGCAGAAGTAGCCAAAGTCCAGAAGAGACTGTACAATTGCTTCATCGCGAGAACTCTACAACAGATATACTACAGAGCAAAAAGAACCATGATCCGAATAACGACATCTTCAATAGTGCAATCACCTCCCGATGGAAAAAAGGAGCATTTCATCCCGTGAACCTCTACGATGCATTCTCTAGCCTCCCCTTTGGTGTAAAGCCTCAAACAACGCCTCTCGAGTCTAGATACGAATGGCGTAAAATCCCCTGAGGCTAGCGGAGATGGCTTGCAAACCACACCATCGCCTCACATACTTTTCCTCTCCTCTCTCTCTTTGTGTGGAATGTGAGTCAGGCACAGCAAACTGATTATGCAGTATAGAGTTTATTGGGAAAGTGTTGCGATGTTTTCTAGATGGATATTGGCCGAAGAAGGAAAAAAGGTTATGGCCGAACGTGTTTCAGAGTTGATGGTGTTGACAATTGTTGCCTTAGCGCAGTGTTTGACCAAAGCATCAAAAAAACGAGCTTCAGTTGAACTTTTCATCCTGACTCTCTGACTTTTGTCTTATTTAGAGTGCTGTGCAAGTTTGGCGTACAGTAGAGAGTGAAAGCCTTGACCAAGGTACCTAAAATTATCACGGATCGGGAGGTCTAAAAAGCAATGTTTCATGCGCAACACAAGTTTCACGAGACAAAGCGACTAATTCTTCCGCAAGTCAACCACTAAAAGCGCTTGATCTGCGCCCAAAAAGCATTGATCACAGAAACAGAACAAAGAGTCAAAGCTTGGATGAAGAAGGGGTTTCCCCATGCTCAGTGATAGATGGTGGTGGGGATCTCTAATGGCATTGGAATTGGTTTCTAAATTCGGGGGGAGAATCTGTTTGTATGACCCGCGCGCCACATCAAGCGCTGAGCCAAGGGTCAGACCATTGGTTCACCTGAATTTGCTAAAATGAGTCTACTGTAGGGGACGATGCAGTTGAACAAACGCCAAGATGCAAGGTCGTGACTCTGAACACGAGACGAGTCAGGTAGTGAACACAACAATATGCAACCAAATGATGATCATGGGATAACAGCTATCCAGTTGATGATGATGAAATCATGTACAGCAATCTCTGATCAGATCGAAGTTGAGACATTGTTCTAGGCCCCCCCAAGTCATGTTAAGGTTCAGCTGGGCCTGGATCTACTGTAGGTACGTAACTCTACTACCGGCCTCCTTCTACCTGGAATAGGTTCGCCGGCTCTTCATCTCATCTGGATCCCGCGGCAATTCAAGCTGGGATCTTATGACGTCGGTACTGTAGCTTCTTAACACAGATCAACTATCGCCAGGTTGCAACGTCAGATCCGAGGTGATGTCAGTAGAGCGTCGATCCAGTAGATGCTGCATCTTTGATCAAGTCTTTCTTGGTTAATGGTGTCGATTAAACTTTGCAGTCTGCAGCTTGACAAGCTGCCATGCAACGCAACTTCAACTAACAGGGGGTGAGTGAGGTAGCCAAATGGGCCATTAAAATTTCACGACGATCACCATCCCAAGTTCATGATTGAAGAATATTAATGTAAAATTTGTTTGAAGACTTCATTTGAGTGTAATATAGTCAGAGTACTAGTGGTAAAATAGCTGGTAGTTTTCCTCAGCTGTAGTATAGTAAATAGTGGTATCCGTAATCCGTTATTGTCCGGTGCCGTTTGCAGTTCCAGTTCCCCTTGATTGTCCAAAACGCCTTGCTAATACTCAGAGAAACATGCAGATAAAAGACAAAATATGTTGGCCTAGTATAGCGGCTGCTGTGCACTTTGCTGTCCAGGTACAGTAACTCCCGCTTTCAAATTGGACAATATAGTAAAATCAATGACAAAGGAAAGAAATTCGTAGAGTTGTTTGTAGTTGTGATATAGTAGATGCAAGGCGCAGCGCTTACAGCACTCGCACAATCTTGGGAACGCGATACCGTGAAGGGCTGTCGTAGTACTCGCTGATCATGCCACCCTGAAGACCCATGGGTCTCCTGGGAGGTGCTCTGCTGTGGCTTCCATCTCTTGTTGCGGTTGTCTTGCGCGAGTCACGGCTGCGGCTGCGCTTTTCGTTCTTATCAGCCGAGACCTGGCGAGATCGCTCAGATGCTAATGTCTCGGAGGCAGATGTTCTGGAGCTGGCGCGGGATCGTGATCTTCTTGGGCTATCCCAGCCGGAGGGCTCCTCTCGGATCTCGTCAAGAAGGTCATCGTCGCTGTCCTCTTCGTTGGATTGAGGGTGGAAGGTGCTGTTAAGAGTCTCCCAGAGATCGAGACCAAGATCGTCCCAGATAACGACGGCCTTGAAGAGACGACGGCATGCTTGTGTACCGGCGGTCTTGTCGAGGTCGGCGAAAGACTCGAGCTCGCTTAGGCTGGGGAGGTTTTCCCATGCGATGGAAATTTGGTCGGATTGGTCCTTGAAGGGGGATCGCTCAAGGTAGTAAAGGAGGAAATCTGATGTCTCGGCCTTGGTTGCGAATTCAGCTTCCTCGAGAGCTTGCAGGCGGAGCTTCTCTTCCTTGTCCTTTTGCTCCTGTTCCTGTTGCTGTCTCTGCTTGCGTCTCTTGGGGTTGCCGAAGAGGGCTGTTGAAGTAGTTCCTCGAAGCATCGTTGCGGTATTGTGTTGTTGGTAGTATCGTTTGTTGTTGAAGAGCGTTGTAGATGAGTTGAGTTGAGTCGAACGATTTTCAGCTGGAGGGTAGGGAGAATAATATGATTATGAACAGGAATGGTCGATGGTCGGCTGAGGGAGCAAACAAGACAGTATGCGTGTCAGGTTGTTGCTATTATAAGATATGTTTATGCAGGCGCATGCAGGCTTGTGCACAAACACGTCCGAGCCTTGTTTGATGTTTTTGACTTTTGACTCTTGACAGACAACCAAAGAGAGACCAGCTCGGTATTTGTTTGACGCTTGGATTGTTGAAAAGGGTTGAAGAGATGTTTGAGGTAGAGTTGAGATGAGATGGTTGGGGGGATATTGCAAGGTAATGTAATGTAATTGAAATGTTGAAAAAATAAAGGTGGTAGGGGTGTTACCCAGACGGATGGATGGGTATGGATATGGATTATATGATATGAGATGAGAAGAGAAACCCTGGCTTTGTCTGCCCGGGCTTGGCTTGGCTGGATGGGCTTGCTTGCTAAGTTACCCGTGAAGGATGGTTGGGTCGGCAGCTTGTGATGTTACTTGACTGGGGGTGTGTGATGAGGATCCGCGGCTATTTTGGCGATACGGCAGAGGTATCCGTACTGTCTAGACCCAAAGGGTACGTACTGGTTTTTTTTTTCAGGTACGTCTTTGTTTTAGAGTACGGCAGAGTAGAGACCAGTAGGTTGGATAAATAAAAAGCCAGGCCGTGCTCTTTGTTGTATCTCGGTTTCGGAAGTTGACGGGTCCTGGTTGACGATCAAAAAAAGATTTGCAACAGATCTCTTTTCTTCTTGATTAAGGAGGGACAAGAGACAAGAAAGGGAGGGGGGAAAGGATGTCTTTATCATGTGTTGCTTCTGTCACATTTAATTGAGCTGCTTTGCTTTTTTGTTTCTTTTTTGTTTCTTTTTTCTTTCCCTCTGTTGTCTTCAGTCTCAGTCTAGGCCAGCCAATTCCGTTAGGTTCCCTCACTTCAGGTGAAGGGCCCCCACCACCAGAGACCAAGAGCGGGGGGGTTTTTCGGGCTACAGCTGTTAGGTGGGCTGAAAGATCAACTGTCTTTTAGTGGAGGTCGAGTCCAGTTCAGTTCAGTTCAGCCGAAGGGGACGCGCTAATTCCATTTACCAAAAACGCCCAGAGCGGATCCGTGTCATCACTGAGATGGGAGATGGGGAACCTACGGAGACAACAAGAGACTGGGCGAGACGCCCCTAGGGCTTGGCTTCTAAATTAGTATTAACGGTGTTGCTATTGCTACCTATTCATCACTCGAGTAAAGTTTGAACCTCTTTTTATTCACGGTACAGTAGCATCGAATCAATCTCTTCCAAGAATTCGGGCTGCCAAGACCTAGGTGAAGCGAGCAAGGCGCACCAGTAACCAGCCAGTTTGATCGATTGCTGCAGCCTCTAAACCAATAGGATGTCTCCCCTTGCGGGTTGAAGCGAGAGGCACAAGGTATCATCAGTTCGCTACCTGAACCTTTGGATACGGTACGAGGTAATCCCTGTCTGCCACCAGCCAATGTCATGTACCTGTTTCATTCCTCGGTACGGAGACTGATACAATACTGATACCGTATTAATTATCATAAGTTGGTAAATTACCCGGAAAGGAATTGTTCACGAGGATGCTTCATGATGATCAGTCACAGTCACAGTCACTCGGTCGAGAACGAAACAATACGGCAAAATTATGGCCGCATCAATCATAGATCAGCTCATCTCTGAAGCAAGAGGCTATTTGCTTTTTACCCTTCAGCAGCAGCAGCAGCTCAGACTGACAGACTCACAGTTGTCTTGTCAACGTTTGGCTCCTGATTAGCTGCTGCTCATTTGACGTGGCTGTTCCTTCGGTCCCTGATCGGCAAACTAGATCCATCCTGGCAAAGCTTTGGTCTCTGTGAGTGTCTCTGTTTGCCGGGTTGAGGATTAGCTCTATTGGCAATTGGAATGCGGTATTCATTCTTTTTTAATTCTTGTCTTGGCTCTCGTCTTTTCGATGAGAAGCGATACTGAGCGAAGCTTTCCACAATAGTGGACTGTATTGGTTGATCCCTTTGTTGGTTGACGTGTTTATTCAAAGCCCCGCGGAGTCCGAGAGAAGCGAAACGAGAGATCAACCACATATGTCACAGGTACAGTATTGTCAGTGTCTCATTGGTTCACTGCCCTCGAAACAACAATCGCTAACTAGGTCCTTTTACGGAAGAGGTCTTATGCAACAACGGAGTATATCTGCGCATTATGAAGCGCTCCGTGATTCCGTCCCGTCATTAGTGTGGAAGTATCCGCGTCTCCGCCTGCAGTATCAGTACGATCCCGCCCGTGCGAAGAACTGAGTGCCTATGAATCTCAGTCTGCCTTGTCTCTGCTCACTTTTCGCCCTGGCTAGTGTGTCCTTGTTTGACCGGCCCGTACAGAAACTAATCTCTAAGGGGTGGGAGCACGGATGGTCACGCACACCAGCGCTGCTTGCTGCGTCTCTCGCACGGTTGGGGCATCAGAGGAAAGAGAAAAAACCCTTGGGATCCATGACTAGAGTATTCAATTGATAGGTCGGCTTCTTTTCCGGTGGCACATCTCTGGCGGCACAAACGGGATAATGCAGGGGAACAAGACGACAACAAACACGGACCAGACCCCAAAAGCAATTAGCTATACATTCAATACATACAGGCTATATGTTTACGGTGACAGCTGAGGCAGGTAGCAATATATCGAACGAATGCAATGCAAATGCAGGTAATAGTTGCGATACCCCAAACACACACACTCCAACCCTGCATTCCTCCCAGTCCCAGTAACCCGGAACCACTGTAACAACCAACTGTACCCCGACATCGCAGCAATTTCCATCATTCTCGGCCTCTTTCTTATTCACCGTCAATGCCAAGACCTCATTTATCAACTGTAGCCTCGCTATTGTTGTAAGTCATGAGCTACTACAAAGTACGTACCCTCAAAATATGGCACTTGACTCGCTCTCCATAAGCTCGATGAAGCGATGTCTACACTATTCAAGCCCACATGGGGACGCTTCCCGTGGTTTGTTGGACGTTGAAGGACGATCTCTTAGCTTCCCCAGCTGTGCTGTATCTAGACTCTTGAATCTTTGGCCACTAAATCGACCCTTTTTTCTCTGTTGCTCTAGGATTTGTTGGCTATAGCTTCAACTGCTATCAGATCAGATGCAATATCTGATCACTTTAAAATGTTAAACTCCACCAACCAGGAAACTGTTGAGTTCGTATTGACGAGGCGTCTGTCTTTGGTGCCTCTGCCGCTTTTATGAATTGTTTATCCCACTCTATCACCGGTTGTATAGTCACTTAGATATATATCCAATCATGCCCCTTTCGGAGGCAACCTCTATCAAACATCCATACATATTCAACCCATCATCATCTTGACAGTAGTGGTAAACCTTCACGCGCGGTCCGCGGTTAGTCTAATACGTAACCCTCAATAACTTCATCCGGAGTGTGTCAACGTTTGTTTCTATGGAACCTTCTACGTTACAACATACACTTTCGCCCAAGCATGCAAGTCTTCGGCTTTTACCAAAACTCCAAACCCAAACCAAACTTGTGTTTCTTCACGTACCTTTGGACGGATCCTACCTTGAATTGCGGTTCCGCCGTGGAACGTCCAGAAGGAAATTAGTTCTGCCGATGGAAGCCCGTATACAGTTTTGGTGTTGAGAGTCTATTTCTGCACTAGACCTGCCTCTAGGAAGTCAAAATTCGCTGCCACATTCCAGCCATCGATTATCTCTCCTATTGCTCGTTGGATACAGCCAATGATATTCCTCCGTGTACTTTATCCCCAAGGAGGTTCTCTCATGGGGCCGCGGGCCCGGTACTGACAACTGCGAGTGCGGAAGAGGCTTCAAGTTCTAGCAAAGCTTTGGAAGCCATCAAGCCATCCTCTGCTGCCATGATGGAATTTACCATACTCGTTCACTGACGGATTGACATTGACTGAACGAACAGTGACGTCCGCTCATCGGCCTCAGTTGATCTTGTTGCTCGCAAACTACCGCCAAATCCGTGTCAATAATACATGACGACCGTTCAGTGGCTGAAGTCTGTTTTATTATCGAGAAACTCTCAATAGGCACATGAGAGTTCACTTTTTCGTGTCGCGACCAACATACATTCAACTGTCTTGGCACTCCGAGACAATAGACAGTGGTTCCTATTGTTGTCTGATCTTGGTATGGATTTGTTTGCCTCTATTCAGGAACCAATGTCTAGATCTCCGATACGAATACCAGACGGTATAGCATAAATCAACCACTGCCCCCAAATGATTTGTATTTCTGATTGCCACCTCTGACCTCTCGATCTTGACGTGTCTACTGCATTGTCTTGCATCGCAGGAACGACAGTATCCCCTATACCCGTTTGTACTAACAGTTATCAACTAAGCATTGGCAGCAGAGAGACGTTTCCTACTAACTAGTCAAGACGGAGACTAGGGCTGCTCATGCAAGCCTGATCAACCATTGTCACCTTTGCCAGCCGTGAGCCAAGCAACTAACTAATACTGACTTGCCGTAATGATATTCCAAACACACCTCCGTGCAGTAACCAGCACGTTATCATGATCATCACAACGCATCCTCTTTTAGGAAACTTGATCCTGCTCTTTCGGCAGTGACATCTTGGCCTCTTACCAACTGTCACGTCGATCCGGGACCCCAGGATCTGGTAATTAGCGTGCGCCATACCCTTTGAGTTCCCATCATCGTCATCTCTTGGTACCCTATCACCATGCACAAATGTTGATGGTCGTGGCGGCAAGCTTCTACGTATACCGGCAACTCATAGAGTCCAAATATGCCATTGGGAATGATCAGTGAATTGCTGGCCTTGTGGTGATGGGAAAATCGGCAAGGCTAATGCACGTCATTTCTTCAAGCGTCTGTATTAGGAAGCGATTAACTTCGGACTTTTTTAAGCAAATTCCAACGACAACGGATCTCAACGTAAGCCCTACGGTATAACGCCTCTTGTTGTCACTCGGCCACAAAGCCGAAAATATGATGTTGCCAGTGTAAGTTTCAGGATGTAGCCAACATTAATTCCGCTTCCTTAATACAAGTGTCTAGCAGACAAGTGTCGATGTTGGTGTTGATAGACTGGGTCTGGTGGCTTCACAAGTTCAAGTGAGGTATGCAGAACTACCAACAAGCTCTCTAGTAGCCCCACGGCATCAAAATTCTGTCTTACAGATGACTTACTCATGAAGAAACTTTTTATCTGGTTCTTGGTAGCAGTCACTCGTTCTTTATCCAATCAAGAAGTTATACAAGTAAAGTTGGTTGAATCGATGTGATAATGGCGGCTCTTGAAATAATGTTCGAGTTGCTAGTGATTGGCTGTTCATTCCCTGGGAACAAAGCCGTTGTGTGACAACGAAGAATGATTGTCTAGACTCATTGGTAATTCACTGTTGACTTGCAGCTGTGAACAAGGGGAGACCATATAGATTGTAGTTGTAGTTACACAGGTCTGGACATAAGCTAATTCTTTCAGCGAAGCAATCGACAGCTTAGAACAAGGATAGTTTGAACACGTTCAAACATCTCACTAGCCGATCTTATCTGTATCACATACCTATACTATTCGTGCTCTTAATCGTGTTCACTTTCGGCCGTGTACTGAGGTCCAAGATAAGTGCGAGGATATATCTAATAGGTATGGAATCAGACGTCAATGGTAGCAAAAAGGCAGTTTTTGAATAGGAATTTGAGCTAAAACCCAATCCAATGGCTATCAGAGAATATTCGTCCGGTGTTTCGCTGCCGAAATTGCTTTCTGAATATGCAATCAGGCAGCAGGAGACCGATGCACAAGATGCATTGTATCAAAGAGCTGAACAGAATGAATTTGGACCAAAGAAATTGAAAAATAGGTAGCGAAGAGCGCTCTTGAGCAGATTATTTTAATTGAAAGAATGGATAGGAGCCATAGTTGCTTAGGCAGACAAATAGTGACTGACGGCTGGTGGGTTCAGCAAATGTGAATCCCCTCACTTTCTGTCACTGGCAGCTCCAGCCTGGCACTGCCACAGACCTGCTATAGCCGTTCAACCTCTTCACTTTCTTTTCCAAAAATCACCAACGCAGAATTATTCTCCTCCACCAGTCAATCTCAACAACAAGCGCAGCTCTTTCTTCCTTCCATCTACATCGTCGACTTCTTTCATCATCTGAACAGCAGAACAGTCACTCACCAACCATCCATCGTTGCTTAACCACCAGCACCAACTTTTCTTCATAACTTTTTATCATCTCGATCACCGCCGAAATGTTCTGGCAGAAAGAACTTGGGTACGACCCCAAAGACTACCCCAACTACCACCCCTATCAGGGAACTCCCTTCACGCGCCTGCTCAAGCAGTGGCCCGAGATCCCTCTCTTCATCGTCTGGACCTTTACCTTCTTGTTTTCCATTCTTTCGATCCTCTGTGAATGGTTGGACATGTTCGTTCGTGATCCTCTTCACTTCGGCAAGGCCAATGCTTGGCTCATCGAGCAGTATCAGTCTTGCGACTCTGTCTTCCAGATCACCTACGGAGCTTTCATCACTTTTTGGTTCTTGCATCTATGTTACTGTGGCTTGCTTGTTGCTTTGGATGAGCTGCTTCACGCATATGATGATCCTGTCTGGGCTTGCCTTCAACTCTTGGACCTTGTGGATTATCTCCAGATTCTTTCCATCCGCATCTTCACTGGTATCATCTTCGGTATCCTCAACGTCATTACCAACTCAGCCATTTTTATCTACGAAATGACGGAACACGGTCTTGGCTCCCTGATTGTCCTCCTCGGCATCTTTGCCCTATCACAGCTATGCTATTACCTCTTCTTCTACGACCCCACAGCCGAACAGTCTCAGCCTCAGCCTCTCAAAAGTATTCTCAAGAAGACCTCAGAGAATGTACTCCAGTCTCAAATGACCAACTCCGAGTGCGGCTACGGAATATTTGCCAGCCCAACCGTAACCCCCATTCCGGTAACACCTTACAACCCACCATGGAGAAGCAGCAGCGGTTGCTTCCGAGTACCTACACCCTCCACTGGATCATCCAACTCATCTCTTGACAAAACTCCATCCCGGAGACGCCCTAGTCCTAAGTCCAACAAACCTCCTGGAGCATCATATGTTTCAGTTTCACCCAAGTCCGCCGAAAAGCTTCGTGCTGATGGCTATGGTGTCCCAGAGCCCACCAGAGAGCCAACTTACTCCTGGATCAAACCCGTCACACCTGAAAAACTCATCCATCTCCCACGTATCCAGCTCCGCGTCCGAAAAAACCCTCAGCGAAGCTAGGAGGTCGCTAAAAGGAAAGCGGAAGCCGAGGAAGAGGGAAGATTCATCCATTCCATCGCGCCCACAAAGGCCCAGTGGGTCTACTCTTCTCTCGATGCCATTGAGCGACGAGTCAGGCATATCACCGAAGACGTCGAAGAACTTGCCGCAAAAGTCACTTCATTCAGTGAAGCTGCCACTATTCAACCCATCCCCGAACCCTCAGATGACCTCCCAGCCTCACCCCGAACACAAAAGCGTGCAGCTACAATCCTCGAAAGAGAGCGCATCAAGGCTGCCAAGAAAGAACATGCCCCCAAGATCGAACACGCCGCAATGGCCATCCTCCAGCAGCAGCACGGCGTCGAACAGCTTATTAAACAAATTGAGAGTTTGATCAATAAAACAAAAGACCCTGTCTCTGGCGCAGCGGGCCGCGAACTGGAAGATTATAAAGTCAAAGTGAAAAATATCTTTGCTAATGCTAATCAAGAACTGATCAAGTCTCGAAACACTGAGGATCTTTGCGATGAGCATCTTGCGAAGCTGGCAAACGAAGCTGGCCAGTTGAAGCGTCTTGATAAAGCTCACCTGCTTTTGTTGGAGATCAATGCCAGAAAGGCTGAGATGAAGGAGATGCGAGATTTGGGAATGACGATCAAGTGCCAAGGATGAATAACTGGTCGTATACGATAATTGACCATATACAACCTGGCCACCTACAACAGCAACTGGCAGTATACCAGTGCAAGCATGTCACAACAACACAATGAATTCATTTACAGGACTAGGGATATGGCGTTGGGGATTGCATTTTAATGATAATGACGAGCTACGGATACGTATTATGCTTATATAGCATGGTTGAAACATGCATGGATCAATTGAGATGGGGTCAAGGATACACCCGAGGGCTTGGTCTATGTATTTGTAACTGCGATAGATCACTTTGAGATGAGATGATGTTGCTATTTACAGTACTTTCTGTTTCACTAATGCTCAAGTGACATCTGAATACTTATTGAAGGTAACATGGCAGGACGAACGGTATGGATTACGATGAGTCTCGACGACTGGTGACTTGAGCATACATCTGGTAGGTTCACTAACAAGACATCACGATGAATCACATTGATCAGATAAAGTAAGAAGATTTATGTACTTGATCCTGGCAATATCTTTGATTGCCAATCTTGTGTGTAGATAAATTGGGTATCGCACATAAACAACGCATGTAGTCATAAAGACAGTTCCAGAACCGATTACTCCTTATAGACCCGTTTGTGAATCCTCAAACCAGTTCCGCAACCAGCTCACATGCAGAACAGATGATCATCAAGACCACCAAAGAACGAAAAAAAAAAAAAAAAAGAAGGAAAGAAATCCGTTTAGTAATGAGGCGACTCCTCCTCCTCTTTCTCGATGCCGTGAATCTCCCAGTAGAGACCACCCTTGGTCTCACCATCCTCAGCACCACACTTGACAGCTCCTCGAGCCGCCATCTCCGTTCCAGCAGAGTTGTCCAGAACAGCCTTTTGCATAATCCACACGATGTCCTCATCACCAACCATCAAAGCCTTGTCGGCGCGGACAGAAAACGCGCATGATCCTGACTTGACAACGTCGACGTGGCCGTTTCCGGTAGCATACTCCTTGTCGTCTTCGCATGCGCGAGGGACCATGAAAGTGCCGTTGCGGGATCCAAAGCTGGAGAGAAGCGCTGCGCAATCGCGGTAGTTGGCTCGCAGAGTGTCCTTGGGAGCTTCGCGGTCGACATAGCTGTCCTCGTCACAGGCCTTGATGGAGTGGTCGCTGGCGGCCCAGTAGGTGAAGACGTCTCCGGAGGCTTGGGGAGCTGAAGTCGTGACGGCGATCATTTCATCTTTGGTCGGCGTGGCAGCAGGTGGTGGCGCATAGTACGCAGGTGCAGGCGCAGCGGTAGCGAGGCCGATGAAGACGGTGACAAGGCCGACGAAACGCATCTTTGGTGGTTTTGTTTTGTTTTTGGTCAATCAGGATTTAGAGGATCGTTTGTTCGAGAAAGAAGAACAAAAACACAAATCGATTGTGATTCAAAAGAGTGTAACGGAGACGGGACCAGCGGGTGATCAACACCGGAATAGAGAGAGGTTGGGTTAAACGAGTGACTGAAAAAAGAAGGTGAGAAAGAAAACGAAACGAAAACGCTACGCGCAGCGGCGATAGAAGAGAAAGAAGTTCGATATTTTGGTTGGAAAAAAAGTCGAGAGAAGTGTTTCAACGACAGGATTTGGGGGAAAAGAGAGAGATAGATAGACTACTCGTAATAGTAAGTTAGAGATGTCGGTGACTCTAGAATTGAACGAATGGAAAGACTGGCGATCAGACTGTTTCAAGTAGAGTGGACGAGTATGAAACAAGGATCACAATTGGAGATTTGATGAACAACTTGGTCAAGAAAAAAAGTATTTTTGGATTGTGAGAGTATTCGGAAAAAATAGTACTGTTGGTGTTTTACTGATATTAAGTCTCTCGTCAAAGTCTGTGCAATCGCAAGACTTAGAGCGGGTTCTTTTAGATTGCGATGATCACTCGGTGGAGGACTTTTTTGGTGTTTGTCCAGTCTTTGCTTACAAGGACCGGCCTGGTTGTTTCGTGTTTAATGCCATATTTATGCAACGTCATGAGAAGAAAAATGCAGGAAATAAGAGACGAAAAGTGATGGCTATTTCATTTATTAGATACTCATATTGATTATATCTGGTGTTTAGATGTCTAATGTTTCGAGGTGGTGTGTCAAAGATCGGTATAATACAGAGTAATAAGGTTCAATGTCAAGGTTATAAATATCATATGTTTCTTCCTTAGAAACAAACCAGCTAAACTGTCTCGTCTTGTGCCGTCTTTCCTTCTCCCTTTGAAACATTCCGTGTGCAATGCCTTGGCTAGATGTCCATGGATGCCCATGCGCATAGCTCACAGCCTTGCATCTAGCTGAGATCAGCACTTTTGGTCTTGTTGAGTTGACAGTCTGCCAGGTACCAAGACCCTACAACTTGGTAGTGATTGCAGTCAAACCTGTCAATACAACTTCCCCTCACTTTCCCTGCAAACTTTATACCTATGTTGCATTCACTGCAACTCTCACGATAACTTCACCGTCGGCTCTTCTCCAGGCAGACTCCAGCTGCTATGCCCCGGCCGACAGTGGAGCAAGTGACGCTTCAGTGGAAAAACCGCCCCCACCTTCAGCGGTTCATCACCCCCAGTCTAGGGAGTTTGATGACGCGAGGGGCATTGACCACTTACGGGAGTTTTAATTCCTTTTTTGAAAATGACTTCATTCTTTCGTCCATCTTTTCTTCAACACCTAAAAGTCTTGGCTACACAGCTAATACTGTACAGAGCTTGTGAGCAAAACTGTTACTAGCATTTAATATGAATGGCTCGCTTTTCAACGTTATATCGGCCGAGAGATTGAGTTGAGAAATGACGATTCACATGATAAAGAATTATGACCCTCTTTATTAAGCCCGCCTGTACCCATTCTTGGTTCCATCATTGACTGCACTATAACTCGGGGTCTTATTCTTGGCTCCGTTCTTGGTTCTTGGCTCCACGATGAACAGTAACCAAAAACCTGAAAACTCAACACTTGTTGGTCGGCGCATGTGACCCCCAAAAAAGAAAAGGGCCGTTGTTGATGATGGAATGGCTCTGATGATCTTGGGTCATGTCCATTCACTCGGATCATCGGCCAACCTTTTACAGGCGGTTCTTACCAACAGGAACTGCCAGAGGGAGGACCCTTCTTTTTTGACGATTTGTTGAATGTAACCTTGACTCGATTCCCGGGACCCGGACAAAATGTCTTGTCTTAGTTAGGGATGGATGAATGGATGGATGTTACTGCAACCGGGACCCATCCTATCCAATTCCTGATATCATCGTCATCATAAAACCCGATGGAATGGGTATTCACTAACAAATTGTCAGCTGAAGAGAAAAAAAAAAAGGAACTTCATAGTAAGTCAATTGGATCCAGTTCTTCGTCTCGTGGCACATTGTACGTAACTTGGTAAATTTCAAACTCTCTTCAAACTCTCTCCATCTTTCAATTCTCTTTTATTCTTCATATTGTTAGTCTCTTCAACGCCCATCATGAAAACTGCCTCTCAACCTTCAGCTCCTCACAATGCAGCAAGCAAAATAAAACATCTCGTCGGCAAGATTCGCCGCCACTCACATCCTCCGCCACCCGAATCATCCTCTGCCTCTCCCGCCTCATCCGCGAACCCTTCTCGAGAATCCTCATCATGTCCAATTCCACATATCGGCAAGCACAGCCAGCGTAACAGCCGGCGTGGCTCAGCCGCAGAGGAAGATGAACGCGTGCACGACCTGGAACTTTGGAATTCTGCCTACGATACTCTGAAGAGGGATCATGCATCTTATAATCTTGTACTGGCTTATGAGAGTATCATTTCTCACGCCTTGCCTGATTCGCTAAGACCCAGATATAACGGAAATGGCAATGGACTACCGACTGAGGGTGAAAGAAGAGCTGAACTCATGATGATGATTGCAAAGTCTGGTTTGGAGCGTGAGGTCAAGGAAGTTTCCCAAACGGACTCTGAAGATGGTGATGCGCGAGAAAATCTGATTCAGACACGATCGATTATAGCTTCATTACTCGACGATCAGCCCAGCGCCGCCATCGCATGGGCGGGTTTCTGCTCTCTAACACCTGTAGGATCCAATCCCAATCCATTGAATAACAACGCTAACTTTGTCTCTAGCTCCTTCTTGATCCTCTTCTCCGGCACGACGATATCCGTCATGGTTTCGTCGATATTACAAATGCCATTCCTCACTATATGACTCTCCACCGTGTCCTCCATCCTTCATCATGGACGTCCCTCCCAGACTTCCAGCGCCTACAGCCCCATCTTTACCAAACACTCCTAGACCTCTACCGCCGCATCCTCGAGTATGAGATGAACATTGTCTGCGCCGCTGCGAGCGCCTGGAACATGGCTGCCCGCAACGTCGTCGACTGGCATGGTTGGAAGACCATGGCCGATGCCGTACGAGAGTCCGACGCCGAGCTGATGAGTCATGTCGAGAAGAGTGGCACTGACGAGGCGAGGGCTATCATGGAGGTTCAGAGGAAGCTGGACCCCGAAGGTGGAGGGCGCGGTGAGCTCGCAGATGACCTTTCGAATCATGATGAGTAAGAAATTAGAGAATGAAAGAGAAGTAAGACATCAAGTTAGTAAAACGGGCAACGGCACTGCAAAGCGAGTTTTTGTTATCATTTGTGTAACGAGTCGATTGATTTACTGCCAATAGTTACATAAGAGATCTATTCATTTTTACCTACCGCAATGCAAACTCCAGTCTTGATACTTTTTGACTACCTACCTGAGGCCAGTCGGATCGGAAAATCTGATTGCAATTTTATACACCAACACGAAACGCTCATTTTGTTAACCAACTCCAAATCTTGAGGGGGGTATCTCCAAAAGAGGACCATCCAAAGAAACACACCGGAAGACTCCGAAATCAGAGTCCAACGACGCCTGTCTTGGGGACAATACCTTGTTTGTCAAGGTTACTTAGGCTTCCAACGTACTCGTTCAGACGTCGCCAGCGACTGGCATCTTGAGGGAAATCAATCGCACCCATCATGACTAACCATCCGGGCACCTGATCACGAGTCACGAGCTCGTACACGCGACGGACGATCTGTAGGAACTCGGCCTGGGGCTTCATTGCAACAGCGTACAAATGTCGCACCAGGTCAGCCCAGCCAGAGATGAAGTCAACGTCAAACGTCGACTCAGGGTATCGGAATTCCAGAGTGTTGTACTTGGATACCACAAGCGCACATCGAGTCGTTGTGTGCTCCATGCCCTCGTCGAATTTGCGAAGTCCTACATCGAGACTAGCGAGGCTTGGTTCCGCCCAAAGACGTCGCATGGCTCCAAGAAGGCGTTTGTCAACCTTCTTACGCCAGCTCAGCTGTAACATGAGCTCGTCAAGGGCTCTAACAAGCGCTGCGCCCTCGCCCCGGACTTTTGGCTCACCGGGTTCCTTGGCGAGTTTGGATTCGACACTGATGCGTGCCGAATAAGGAGACGTGGAGCGGAATGGATGACAGAGAGGATACAGCAAAGTGTCCTCGAGCAACCAAACCAAAGTAGAGACGCGCTGGGCTGTCTGGAGCGTCATGTTGCCAGCGTCGTTGACGTGTAAGTGCAACCCGCACCCAGAATTGAGTCCAACTACCGTATTGCCCTGCACTGCCTTGAGGCACTTTCTGAGGGTAGGTAGCCCCTTTCTGAACTCTTCAGGACGTGTGAGTATTGGGCTGTTGAGTTCAGTTCCGAACCAGTCGTATTTGTCAGAAGGTGTCTTTCCAGACTTACTAACGCAGTCTCTGGTTATATGGACCTCGGGAACGACGAACCAGGTGTCGGCCTTGCGGATTGGTCCAGCCGAGTCCGCGTCCATCTTGCCTTTATTCCATACTCGAACTTGTCCGCTGTTTTCAGTGAGCGGAAGAACTGATGTGTCGGGGGGCAGGGCAGGGCTGGACTGAGGCTGAAAGACGTCGCACGACACAGCAACACCGGTGCTGGCGATCGTGTCGCATACCTTATGAATGACCGGGGGCTTAATCTCTGTGTAGTCTTCCATCACGAGGCCCATATAAGTCCCTGGCGACGAAGGACAAACCCATCGAGTCTCGCCAACCACAGCGTCGGAGTCAAGGATCTGCAGTGCGACCATAAACTCCAGCTCAATGCCGACGCAGATCGAATCTGGGACCTCCATCTTGACGTCTGTATCGAGAGTTGCAGGTATTTCTTCTTTGTAAGTGAGGTATTTGTCTGTCCGGATATTGTGATAGTTTTTCAACGATAACAAGAAAGACGCTGCGGAGCAAGCAGACGAGACTTGAGCCCGCAATGGGCCATGATTTATAGCTGATACTTCCATCTTTGAACACGATAGAAAAACATGAGGAATAAAGAATAATATTATTGTTTTGTTCTGTTCGTCTTTTATATGTCAAAGGGTTGAAGATCGTGACCGGTATAGGACTGGTGTGTCGGTAAGGTAAAAGGAACACCGGGAGGTACACATATATATCAGCAATTGTTCACCGAAGAGCGGTCAGAACTCAATAGCGAATTGAGGCTGTGAATTAAAACTTAGACTTGCATGTGCATTGTTAGAACCTACTAACACGGAACAAGCTTTTTAACAAACAAGACTGTTGCTGTCAAAGCGGACCGGCCAACAACCGGCAATGTCTGGGCCAGCCGCTACAAAGCAAAGCATGGGACGGGACATAGGGTGATGATGATGCTTCTTTCATGTGCTAAAGATATGGTATCTCGTTCAAGGGCCATTGTGCAGACCATACAAAGTAGGTCAGAGAAGAGACAGAGTAACACCTCTCTACCAGGCTCACTCTGACTGGCCCAGAACGTGTGATTTTTAAGGGTAGTGGTAGTGGTAGGGTGATCCATGCACCCAATATTTTGACATTTTGGCCGGGGGATCAAGATTGGATAAGAATCTCTACCTATGGAACTCTACAACAATGGGGATGGCCTGTGAGTCGTGGAGAGTCTCGTGATTTCGGTTGTGGTGGGAGCTTCTACTTTTTGGTAACCCACCTTTCAGGCTGTTTTGGGCTGTAGGTGTGATTAATTGATGAAGCTTATCGTAGCATTGTGCCATAGAAATGTGTTGAACAGAGTCGCCTCGGTGAGAAATAGTTGACTTTGACTTACACGAGATGGACGCAAGGGAGGGAGTGGGAGGGTGTACTAAAGTTATTCCGATACAGCCAATCATTGAGCTGCATGAGTACTTCTCACTAAATGCACCGAAATGATGGTCTCGCATCTTCATGTGTTTGCACTGATATCGAGAGTAGACGAGAGTAGGTTTGGGTGTTTAGAAACATGCAATAAATAATTGATCACTATATCAAGCATTATCCCACTAAAGTCTGACCAATTATTTCTGTCGTCAAAGTCACTAGTAGTCAGTTTTAGCTTGCCTAGCTGACCCCCGGCTCTCTTTGATTGATTGATTTGATTCATGGGTGGGCTCCAGAAACGCGACTGCGCGCGTTGGACTCCAAATTAATTGACAACTTCAACTTCCACTATCAAAGTTGGGCAATTATCTAAACATCCCTACCTCGACTACCCCATCGTATCCGCCTACCTACTCCGATCGCATCCTATTCGAATTGATCGCACACGAAATAGAAGCTCAAATATTGTTTATACAGCTCTCAACTTCGCCCTCCACCACAGCCTGATTGCTCCCTGGGCATGCCGCTCAACTTTTCATAATGCACATCATCAAGCCTTCATGGCTGAGCCATAGCGGCGAGCAAAAGGATTTCGAAGTTTACAGTTGTCATGTTTCACCAGACGGCAAACGTCTTGCGACCGCAGGCGGCGACGGACACGTGCGAGTTTGGTCCACCGAATCTGTCTACAATGCCAACACGCCAGATTACAACAAGCCGCGCCAGCTCTGCCATATGAGCCATCATCTTGGCACCATTCACTCCGTTCGATTCTCCCCCAACGGTCGTTATCTTGCCAGCGGAGCCGACGACAAGATCATCTGCGTCTACCACCTCGACAAAAGCCCTCCAGCTGCCACCTTTGGCACCAACGAGCCTCCGCCCATCGAGAATTGGAAGACGTACAAGCGATTGATTGGCCACGACAATGATGTTCAAGATCTTGCTTGGTCATATGATTCCTCGATACTTGTTTCTGTTGGACTTGATTCAAAGGTTGTTGTATGGTCAGGGCATACCTTTGAGAAGCTTAAGACGCTTCCAGCACACCAAAGTCACGTCAAAGGAATCACTTTCGATCCTGCAAACAAATTCTTTGCGACAGCAAGCGATGACCGAACGATCAAGATCTTCCGATTCACCTCTCCCGCGCCGAATGCGACCCAGCACGACATGGTTAATAACTTTGTTCTCGAGACTACGATCAGTTCTCCGTTTAAGAGCTCTCCACTGACTACGTACTTTCGACGATGCTCGTGGTCGCCGGATGGGAACCACATTGCTGCCGCCAATGCCGTCAATGGACCTGTCAGTTCTGTCGCTATCATCGAACGAACGAGATGGGACAGTGAGATCAACTTGATCGGTCATGAAGCCCCGACAGAAGTTTGCATGTTCTCGCCTAGACTCTTCCATACCAGCAAGCCTGATCCAAGCGTCGATGACAAGTCGCCGTCGCTCGTCACTGTTATTGCTTCGGCGGGCCAGGACAAGACACTGAGTATCTGGAACACGAATACGTCCAGACCTGTGGTCATTCTACAGGATCTGGCAGGCAAGTCGGTATCTGATCTGGCCTGGACCCCGGATGGTCAAACACTGTTCGCATCCAGTTTGGACGGCAGCATCGTGGTTGTTAAGTTCGGCGAGGGCGAGCTTGGCTGGGTAGCTCAGCCCGAGGAAAACGATAAAGCGCTTCAGAAATATGGCGCATCACGAAAGGGCATGGGTATCGCCGAGGATGTTGATGGTCTCATGCTAGAAAACCAGAGCAAAGCAGGAGAATCACGAGCCGTCGAGTCAAGAATGGGTGCCCTTATGGGCGATCTTCCTGATTCTACCAAGGAATCGACACCTGTCACCAACGGTACTAAGTCTGCTGCGCCTACATCAAAACCAGCTACAAACGGTTCAGCCGAGATGGAAAAGGAGAAAGAACCAGAGAAGGAGCCAGAAAAACAGCCAGAAGAGGCGGCGGACAAGACGGCTTCGCGTGTCAAGGAGCTCAAGTCTCGAGTCACTATTGGCAAGGACGGCAAAAAGCGAGTAGCGCCTCTATTGGTATCTTCATCAGGAACAGGCACGTCTTCGTTGCCGCAGACTCAATTGGTCGGAACAACGAGTACCAACAAGGCAGCTCAAAACGATGCGCCGCAAACAAGTCTTGATTTGACCAAGCCATTTGACGGATTGCCCAAGGGCGGCATTGCTGCTATGCTACTTGGTAACAAGAGGAAGCTAAATCTCGGCGAAGCTGAAGAAGATGAGGAGCCGTCCACCAAACGTGCCACTACAGGACCTACCCCTATCGTTACTAATGGGCCTGATGGTGTTGAGCCAGCGGCTCTTGTGCCTGTTCAGAACGGTGTTGTGCCTACCCCAGAGTTTCTCAGGCCTGCGGTAATGAACCCATCTATCTCATTCGCGCAGGTCAGACTGGCGGTGCCAAAGATTAGATCACATATACTCCGACCTTTGGACAGGGGAGTTCTCCACGGCGACAGCTCATTAGAGGAAGCAACCAAGACCCCAGAGAATATTATTCTCGAAGCCAAGAACGATTCAAACCCCCGAGATCCCTCACATGTAATCGTCAGCAAGAGAGGTGGTCTTATCTGGGAGGAGTGGCTCCCTCGGGCTATCATCCTAGTAACAGCTACTAAACATTTCTGGGCCGTTGCCTGCGAAGACGGTTCCATACATACTTGGACTCCTGCTGGCAGAAGGCTCTTGACACCGATCATATTGGAGTCACAGCCTGTCATCCTGGAAGCACGCGATCATTGGTTGATGTGTATCACAGCCACTGGCCTCGCTCACGTCTGGGACTTGAAAACCCAGTCCTCCCCCAATCCTCCGGTTTCACTGGGACCAATCCTGGATATCGCCACAACCTCGTTGAACCAACATAGTGCCACACCTGGCCCAGGCATTACTTCCGCTCACCTCAACTCCACCGGTCATGTTATTGTGACCCTGACAAACGGTGACGGCTACTACTACGCCCGAGAGATGTTCACGTGGCAACGTCTTAGCGAAGCTTGGTGGGCCGTGGGCTCACAGTACTGGAACTCCAACGATTCGTCCATTTCTGCCCTGCAGTCTACAGCTGTTGGCCCAGCTTCAAAGGAGGGCAAGGACAAGGAATCTGGAAAGGCAACCGTTTCGTCTGGCATCATACCTTTCCTCGAACGTCATACAACCAACGAGTATCTTCTTAAGGGCAGAGCCTATGGGTTGCAGCGTATCATTAAGATGGTTGTGCAGCGCAAAGAAGCCGAGAACCTGGAAAGCAGTGTGAGTATAGCTCACCTGGAAACCCGAATCGCTGGTGCTTTGCAACTCGGAGCACGCGAAGAGTTCCGCCTGTACCTGTTCACATATGCCAAGCGACTAGGGGCCGAGGGAGCAAGAGTCAAGGTTGAAGAGCTCCTCAGCAGTCTCCTTGGAGGTATCCTTGAGGAGGATGAGGATGAAGAAGAGGAAGATGATGGTAATGGCTGGTTCAGCAAAGAAGGCGATCTGTGTGGATGGGATCGCAAGGAGCTGCTGAGGGATGTAGTAATGATTCTTGGTAAGTGCTGGACACAACATTCCTTGGTCAAGATATATGAGCTAACCGTACAACAGGTAAATACCGTGAGCTTCAGCGATTGACTCTACAATACGCCAAGATCCTCGATATAAGCCTAGAGGATGGACCAGTAGATGTCGAGCATATGGATGTGGAGGCTTGAGGTGATTCAAGCTTGTATCATTATCAGTATAGTACTACTCCCGAGGGAGAGGGCGGGAATTCTTTTCTTGTTTAACAGACAAACTTGGCGTTGAGGGCTTATCTTTATCTATTGGGGATGGCAAAGCGGTGCGGACTTGGGGTACGGGCGATAGATTACTGTTGGTACTCGTCGATGCGAAAGAACGCCTGGTTAATGAAGGGCATGCAATCACAACCATGCCGTGTTATGGTGAAGAGTGTATTGATTGGTGAAGGTCCATGACAAATTCCATGACTGCATGAGTGAAGTAATTTCTCGACACATCGTTATCTTTCATTGTTCTGAGGTGGTTTATTGTCGGTCGCACCAAAGAGCCAAGTCTCGACGTGGGAAGTGATCACATGAGGTTGTTTGCAGAGGAGCAACACGATATGATGGCATCGTCAGTTAGCAAATGAGTGCATCATCACCCCCACGCTGTTGTTTTCTCGGTGGCCGGATCATTTCCTCCGAGTAGAGCAAAGCTAAGCAAAGCAGGAAGTTATTGACTGAGCGACTGCCCGAAGTGAGGCTCAACTTGGCGCAGAGACTGGCACTGCACTGCAACTGCTCGCAGCTGCCGCCTGCAGCATTGAATCACCTGCCAACTTGCATCTCCCTATTCTCGCCTGAGGATGCAATAATCTTGGTGGACTGGGCTACTACCAAGTACTTGACCCCTCCTTTGCTCTTGTTATTCTCGCCATCCTACTTTCTTCCTATTCTTCATACTTTGATTGATGCATCACATCTACTTTACTATCTGAATCGACAACAATCACAAGACCCTTTCGCTCGTCTGAGACGACGCGATACTCTGCTCGGTACCTAAGGTGCCTTCACATTCCTTTCTTACGTCTTCGCGATACTTCCCCTCTTCACCTTTCCTCCTCATCTGGTCAACCTTTGTCCTGGCCTATTCATCCTTATAGCCCTTGACACTTCACTTCTTACCTCACCTTCACCTCATCAAGATCACCCCAGCATCCCCTTCTGCCTCTCATCATGGCAAGGGGCCATCCCTTTACTCTTAGGTGGGCAAGCATCACTGCTCTCCTTTGCTCTACCTTTTTCGCATATGACTCTGTCTTGGCTTTGCCCACTGATCGTCCGGTTAAGGCAGCCTTGGTGGCCCTGGTTAAGGACAACGACATCGACGCTACGCTTTCCAGCATCAAACAATTCGAGGACAAGTTCAACAACCGCTACCTGCATGACTGGGTTTTCTTCAGTGTCGAAGATCTCTCAGAGGACTTCAAGGAGAAAACCTCTAACGCTACAAATGCCACTTGCATCTTTGAGGTCGTTCCCAAGGAGAACTGGAAAGCTGCGGAATGGGCTAAACTCTCCCAACAGTGCATCCTTCCGGATGTCAAGATTGACCACGACCCCTCAGCTCTCAAGGCCATCGCCAACATCCGCCAGATGAAGCGATGGAACTCGGCCCCTTTTGCCAAAGAGAAGCGTCTCGGATACTATGAATGGTTTTTGAGAGTTCAGCCAGGCGTAAGTACAAGTTCGGATTAGCGGTATGTGAGATATGGCAGATAACCAGGCGCTGATATCGTACAGGCTCAGCTGGCCCAAAACATTCCTTTCGACGTCTTTCGTTTCATGCGAGACAATGGAATCGCCTACGGGTCTAGCCGAGCTGCTCTTGGTCAAGCCCGCCTGACTCGCCTGTCTCCTCGAACCAAGTCCTTCGTTGGCAAGCATTCGGGGTTCCTCCACCAGGACACCGACGTCGCATGGTTTATTGAGAACGATACAGGCATACTCACACAGACCAACTCCTTGGATGAAGGCTTTGAAGACTTGGTTGACGAGGGCAGTGACGAGCTGAGGTCGCGGGTCATCTAGGAGAGCCGCCCCAGCGGTCCAAGCCGCTCGGCGACTAAAGAGTTGCAGACCAAGACTGTTTCCATCGACGAAGCCCAAGATGAAGGCGAGGCATCATCTTGGCTTAGCGAGTGCTTTGCGTCTTGGCTAGCTGACATTCTTGGAAACAGTCTCTTCCCTTACTTCGAGATTGGATCACTGGCTTTCTTCCGCAGCCCTAGTCACGCTGCTTTCTTTGATCATCTCGACAATGCGGGCGACCTTCAATTTCGCCGAGTGAACGATGCACCAATCCACAGCCTGAGCAAGAACATGTTCCTCCCTCGAGAGAGCGTCTGGAACTTTCGCACGATGGAGACCAAGCTTCGCTCTCAGCACGGCGACGAACAAAGCCGATCGGAGCGTCTCCTAGACAGTGAGAAGTGCATGATCAACTTGGACAAATCTAACCTGAACAGCAGTGTGAAGAAGGGCGACGCTCACGACGCGATGGTAGCTCTGCTCCAGTCCTGGGATTTGATGGCCCAAGACGTGGGAGCGCAGAGCAAGAGTCCGAAGCTGATTTCGGGTAACACGTGGATGGGGAAGACGAACGGGGGTGCTGGGTGCTCGTTTATCTGGTTCTGGCGAAAGACACTATCTGATGATCTAGGATTTGGATGGAAGGTTGATCTTGGCTGCTTGGATGATGGGATGAAGGGACAGGTAAAGATCAACGTCTAACATGTGTATCATACTATAGTGAACCGTACAGTCAGGACTTCACCGCCTCGCTGGTCGAGGGCAAGCAGTCGATATTGGAGATCACATTTGCTACTGTATAACAATAAGAGAGAAGTTGCTGAAAAGAACCGAGCGAGCGGTGAGCGAAGTGATGTATTACGAGTGTATCTTATGGTCTTTGTGTAGAGCTGAGACATGACATTGCGCTCACTATGGCTGGGCCCGAGAAAGAAGGCGCCTGCATCGGGCAACGGCAGATGTCACACATTGCATGGAGGTTACACGGCGTCTTTGGCGCGTGTTTGACATGAAAAAGAGGCCATCAGCCATGAATGGATGTCGACGTGGCTGGTAGTGCTGCAGGATATGATATGCGTGAACTCAGGCTGTACGTCACCAGGCGGTCTAAGAGAAGAGACAGATGACGCCATTAAGCGTCTGATATTTAGTTGGAACATGTTTGTAGGCAATGTCAGCTAAAAGGAAAAGATTGGACACTGTGATTGTGTTGTTAATCATGACGTATGAAACAAAACATAACAGAGCAGGTTGGAATTAGTTGAGGATATGGATCTTTTGCACTCGTAAACGAGTGGAGGTCTGTGGGGTTTGGATGACGATCGGCGCCGGCGCGATCGGAGCCGGGAGGAGAGAAGATGAATTTAGTTTGAGATCCGAGATGGACAGAACTTTCGTATTGGTAAATGATATATTGTGGTTGGTTTGGAGTCTGTGTATACGAAGGGTTGTCTGAGAGAGAAGCAATCCCAGAGACCATCACAGCTTCAGCTTCAACTTGAACTACAACCTGCACACCGTTTGTTTAAGCGTCAATGCAATCACTTCCACTTCCACTTCCATATAAAACAGGGATAAGCCTTGCATCTTCTGCCTTATAAGGATACCAGGCTCCCATCCCATCCTCTGGTGATAATACACTGCATCTATCGTCTATCTGGACAGAGAATTGATCGTTGATGGCCCATTTTATATGACTGCACCGAAGCGAGAAAGCCAAGACAACCAAAGATCGACCGCCGGTATCCGTATTGGAAAGCTTTTTCCTTGTTCCTGAAAATGGGCTGGGTTGTATCCTGGTGGGCAGGGATAATAAGGGGCCGGGGGGGACTTGGACAGGACAGGGGAGTTTAAAGCTCCAGCTGCTTGTTAGTGGTCATTGCGTATCGAGTCAATGCTGAAGCTGAACTGTGTTTGAGAGAAGAGATTGATTCTGCAAGATGGAATTATAGCTATTAAAATCATGACCAATGCTATCTCGTCTGTATGAAGCTTCATTATTAAATGTGGCGTCTGTGAGTTGAGTCTCATTTTGCTGAAAAAAGAAACACCTGCAAGGAGGCATCTGTCCGGTAGTGCCCCAGTGCCCCTCCCCTCCCACTCTAGCCCCTGATTTCCCTCTGTCAGCCCCTCAGAGCTTAGCAGCAGCTAGCTGCCCTCTAGCGTAGTGGGAACCCATGGACGCCATGCCACATGTCTTCCTGCCTTACCTGGCATGGCATGGCATAGCATCCCATGGCATGTCTCCTATTTTTAAAGACAAAAGACAGAAAGCCATTGGAAGTCAATTCTAAAAATGTAGTGCAGTGCAAGGGGCTTCACTTCAGGTTCCCTTCCATTTCAGGTTGGTTCCATTGCTAACTGCAACTGCGACTGCCTATGGTCATGGTCGCACCTACCCCAGGGTTTTTGTATCCATTGCCAGACGGAGACTTCCTTTTTTGAAGTTGGTCCTCCCCGCCTCTTTCTCAACGTCCTTTTCTTTTTTCCTTTCTCCTCTCCTCTTCTTCTCCTCTTCCTGACAATTCATTCTTTTCCTTCAACATTACTTCTACTGTTAATCAAGCAGACCCTGACGTTTCGGTACCCGAATGGCGAGCACGGACTCACGACGTTGAATTGGCAGTGACGATACTCTTCCAAGACATTTGGCTCCCGAGCCTTGGCGGCAGCACGCGCTTGCGATCGCAGAGGGGCCCTTCCACTTCCCAACGATAAGATAATAGCTACGAGCATCGACTTTACGCAACGCAGTTATTGCAATTGCCTGAAACAATACCAACTATTCCTTTATTACCCAAGCGAGCATAAGATATTTCAGGGTCTAGATTCGCTTAATCGGCACGCGAGTCATCGCAACGCATTCGCTTCTCGTTTGCTGTCGCATTGCATTTTGTTCCCAGCCAGCGTCGCAAAAGGACCCGTATTGGGTTTCAGAGCGCATTGTACTTCAACTCACCAGTTTTACATCGCGAACATCCTCCTTTTCCTTCGCACTCCTCTCTCGACTTTTTCTCGACTTTACAATGGTGATCCTGGAGGCTTTTCCCAAGGCTTCGCCTGCTAGTCAGGCTGTCTTCTTGGGTCTGAGCAAGAAGCAATGGGCATTAACAACAGTACGACTTCCTTGTCTGATTTCCAGTTATACCTATGGCAAGAGCATTGTTTGCGAACCAAGATGCTAACATACTAAAATAGTTGACCTTTCAAAACTCTGCCCTCATAATTGTAAGCTCTATCCCAATGGGGCCTCCTTGACCCTGCTAACATTGCCCCAGATCATGCACTACTCCCGCGTTATGCCCCCCTCCGGCGATCATCGTTACTTTACTTCGACCGCTGTCTTCCTCAATGAAATCATCAAGCTTGCCGTTTCTCTCTCATTAGCGATATACGATACTTCTAAAACCTTGGCTCCCACGACACCCGCGACAGTTCTTTTCGAGCAAATCTACAATTCCGTTTTTGCTGGCGATGGGTGGAAGCTTGCGATCATGGCTGCATTTTACACCCTGCAAAATATGCTGCAGTATGTTGCTATCGGTAATTTGGATGCGGTACACTTCCAAGTGCTGTATCAGTTGAAGGTATGTCTCATTGCAGGTTGTCATCGAGTCTTGGCAGAACGATCTTCGCCGAATGGGTGTGCTGACTTGACATGCAGATTCTCATCACGGCCCTTTTCAGTGTCGTCCTGCTGCGTCGACACTTGGGTCCTAAGCGATGGCTTGCTCTTTTTATTCTTACTCTCGGTGTAGGCGTCGTCTCCCTTCCTCAGGCCGACTCATCATCGAGCTCCTCCAACATTCCTCTTCGCCACATGACGGACCATTTCTTCCCTCGCTCGCTCCACGAGCTGGGTCACGTTCCCACCGACAACAGCCAAACTGGCCATCTCTCCAAGCGCTCTGCTACCTACCAAGGAATTGACCATGATATCCCCCCTCCGGACCCTCTCATGAATTACTCGGTTGGTCTGGTCTCAGTTTTGGTGGCCGCTACGGTGTCGGGCTTGACTGGCGTGTATTTCGAGAAGCTCCTCAAAGAGAGCCACACTCAAGCCAGCGTCTGGATTCGAAATGTCCAGCTTAGCTTCTACTCCATCTTTGCCGCGGGACTGGGAGGTGTCATATGGCAAGATGGCGAGGGCATCAGCGAGCATGGTTTTTTCGAGGGTTACAACTGGGTCGTGTGGAGTGCGGTTGTGCTGCAAGCAGCTGGTGGCATGTTGGCAAGCGTTGTAATTCGCGATGCTGACAATATTGTCAAGAACTTTGCGACAAGCATCAGCATCGTCATCAGCTTCTTGATCAGCATCATGTTGTTTCAATTCGAGGTGTCAATAACAGTAAGTTACCCTTGATGAGTCATGAAGCTCTAAAATATTAACACGGTTTGCAGTTTGTCCTTGGTACATTCCTCGTACTCCTATCAACCTGGATCTACAATGGATCTGATCGCGCTATTCGCCGCCCTCCACCAATTCAGATCCATAGCTTCGAGAAACCAGCTATCGAACCTACTCAGACTCCACGCAACCTTGCAGCAAGCCGACTTAGTCTCAACCCTATGGACAGCCCAATGGGCCTGACTACAAGCCGTCCAAATACACCACTGCTACCCAGGACGCCCAGCAAATCCAACTTTAAGAGAGATGATTAATCTTTCAACTGGATGATATTATCATACAGTCGAGTACGAAATCAAACGTATTCAAATTTCAGTCATGAATTCGAACGAAGATACGAACCACGCAAATTTGTGCAGCAGCGTTATATATAACCTCAATCTCCTTGGTACATTTTTCGAATAGATAAAAAAATACCTTACCGTCTGTTTGAGCAATGTCTCTCATTTCTCTTCCGTCGGCTCAGGTATGGTAGATGGTGGGAAAAGAAAAGATACCCGTGCCCAAGGTGTGGCGTGATAGAATACCCCGGTTGGAGAAATATTGGATCTTAGATCAAGATTAGAGGTGGCAGAGACTGTGACTCCTATGGACCACGGCTCGTAAGTTGAAGGATATGGCAAAAAGGCCCTGGACAGAATACAAGTCCATGCATGATTCTCTGTTTTTACTTGACAATGCGCTTCATTCATCCCGCTTCATGTGATCCAAGTTGGACCATCTTCATTTATTCCCTGGATATCACTCCTATATACATCCTCCATTACTTTTTGATGGCTTTAGGTTGTAGACATCTGACGCCTCTTTCATACGTAACGATCGCAAATTTTGCGCTGATCTAGTTTAGAGACGAGATTCCTTTACATAATGACTTCGTTGACGACATCCTAAAAGCTTGTTAGTGGGGTGATCAATTTCACGAGTTGGCATTTTAAACATACCCTCTTCAGCTCCTTGTAGGGCAAGCAGACACAGTTCTGAACGCGGACCTCGTCGCCGACACCACAGTCCTTGCCCAGGATGGTGATGCTCTGAACCTTGACACCGTTCTTGATGATGCTGGTTGAGTGGCTGCCGACGGGAGTAGGGGTACCCTCAACACGAGCCCAAGCACCGACGCGGCTACCCCAACCGATAATGGAGTAGAGAACACAGGCATCGTGCTTGATCTCAGAGTCCTCGAGAACGATACTCTCCTTAACACGGGCACCGGCGCCAACAACGACGCGGGGTCCAATGCTCACGTTGGGGCCGAGCTTGGCAGTAGGGTGAACTGTGGCGGTAGGGTGAATGAAGACAGGAGGAACGATGTTGGCGCTGGGAGTGGCGAGCTCTCCGGCGGACTCGGATTGAGCGGCCTTCTGAAGGTACAGAGCGTTGGCGGGAACAGCAGAGCCAGCAGTCTTGATTTGGCGCCAGAAGTCCTTGGTCTCGTAGACGTAGAACTGCTTGCTATCGGCCATATCGGACAGGATGTCCTGCTCCAGGCGAATGACCTCGCGCTTCTTCTCCTCGTCCTCGTCATCGTCGTTGGCGGCAATGTAGCTGTTCTCGAGGTTATCGGAAGAGGGGTAGGAAACGAGACGAGAGGGGCGGTCGAGGCGGCGCTTGATGGCGGAACGAATAGAGGGGAAGATGGCCTCAGTGGAGAAGAGGTAGACACCACAGTTGATGAGGTTGCTGATGCGCCCCTCGGGCTTCTCGACGTAGTGAAGAACACGGCGAGTGTGAGAATCGGAAACGATGCAACCAAAGTTTGTAGCAGCCTCGTCGCTCACACGGGTCCCGAGAATGACGGCCTCGGCATCCTTGTCGTTGAAGAGCTTGAGCATCTCCTCGAGAGGGAAAGAGCAGCAGACATCGGCGTTGAGGACAAAGAGGCGCTCAGGGCGGCCCTTGAGAATAGCATCGCGGAAGTGGTACAGACCACCAGCAGTTCCAAGAGACTCGTACTCGCGCAGGTACTTGATGGTGATGTCGGGGAACTCCTTGGCAGAGTCTCTGATGAAGTCGCGGAAGACGGACTCGTCGTAGTAGCCGATGATGTAGACCTCCTGGATCTGCTTGTTGGGAACGCGAGCGATGGAGGAGAGGCAGTGCCAGATGATGGGGTGGCCGGCGACTTCGAACAGAGGCTTGGGCACGTCGAGAGAAAGAGGGCGGAAGCGAGTTCCTCGAGAAGGACCACCGACCTGTAAATTGGAAGCGATTAGTACTCTTTTATTGACTGACATAGGGATTGAGACGGTGAAGCTATTCATACCAGGATGACGGCCTTTGTGGCACCGCCTTGGTCCCTGGAGCGATGGGCCATGGGAACGTGGAGAGACATGATGGTTATGTGATTGTGGAGTAGAGGAGTTATGGGAGGGAGAGGGATAGAGGAAGAGTTGAGCTCTGGAAATGGATGTTTGAAGTGGAGGGGACACTTGGAGAATTAAAGGCGGTCACCGAATAGGGAAACTGTTGTTGATTGATGGTGGGGGTGGATTTCTGCACGTGGGAAATAGGGGTTCTCAGTTCTCTTCTCAGCTGAATTAGTGAGGGGCTTACCCTGTATCCATATTGAAGAATCGTGATCTTGACACGATTTCATAGTTTGAATAAGATTATATTCTTTAGTAAATCCATTGAATCAATTGTGAATAGTCGTCAGGTGCTAATCCAGTTCTTGAGTTCAGGGCCTCAATTGAAGCTTACCAAGTAAGTTGGTAGAATCGGACTTGTAGCTGTAGCTGAGCTATCAAGCAACAAGCAACAAGCCACTGTGGAGCACCAAAACATTGCAATTTCTTGACTTCCTAGCCTTTTATTCTCGTATCGAGAGATTACATAGCCATTCCCTAGAATGTAGCTTGAAAATGCTTATTGCAATAGCTTCAAGAGATGTCTTCTGTTATCGAGAGATGGTGCACATATTGTAACATTACGTCACTGTGGTCCGAATCATCCTTGAGTAAAAATGTCTTAGACAGTGGATGTCCGGTCCATGTCATTGTTTCATTGATGAAGGCTTCTTATCTTGGTCCCGTGTAAGTTCAAAGATAATTGTAGCTCATGAATGATATCGCGAAACGCAGATAGCCTCCAAGTCAATTTGACTCTATAGGCTACAGCTGGAAGAGCGGCATGAGATAGGAATGCATGAGCTCGAGAAACATTACTAACATGTAAATGGTATGGTTTCATAGCAGCCACGATTACTTTTAGAAGAGTAAAACAGATCCGGACCCTATTTTGGGCCGATATGAGGAAGATTGACGGAATTACTCCAACCTTGCGCCATGATTTGTTGCAACACCCGTATGAAGAAGTACGATGCTGTAGCTCCAGTACTCTACCATTTAAAAATCAATCAAGAAGATTTGATCTTATGGAACTGCTTGGGTTGTATGCACCAACTTCAGGAAGGTAGTCAATTGAGGCTTGTAGATTGCCAACGGTGAAATATTTCTTCAATTATGTCATTTTTACATCGTGAGGAAGGTTTCAAACTTCATCTCGAGATCTTCAGAATGAGTGGGTCGAGCTTCCTTAGTCTAAGATAGCTGCCGAAGATGGACCCCTGCTAGAGAGTGGATTCTCTGATAATGATAAGAAACGGACCCATTCTTGACCTCTTGTGATAACTTCAATACTGTCAGTTAAAGTACTGAACCACCATATTGACAGTTAAAGCATGCTGTGACGATTGAGGCGGTGAGTGAACATGCAGTTAGTCAAGAATGCAACATTCATCAGCCGATTTTGAGTCGCCATCTCCGCACTTTGCCTCACACTCAAGACATTCAGCAGACAACTTCCTCCAACCAAAAGACAAAGCAGTCCAAATCAGGGGCACGGCACAGCAGAACCACCCAATCCCTGGATTAGGTCAAGTTGCCGTCTGGGGAAAATCCGGGGGAAGAGATGTACATGTACAGTACCTGTAAAGTCTCTCTGTGGTACTGTGGCTGCTTACAGCCTCTCTCCAAATACCACGATGTGACTTGACACAATACAGTATCAGGTCTCGCATCAATGACGGCGCGAATTCCCCCGCAAATGGAAGCACATCCCCCTCTTTCCTTCTGTTTTTAATCAAGAGCTCTGCTTTGCTTTGGCTTCGAATGGAGTTGTTCCTGTTCCTTCTTGATATTTAGCTCCGTTCATCACTCCATAGCTGCGGGTCTCAACAGACAAAGCTATCATTGAGAGTTAACTTCATCGAGATACTTTAATTGTCAACATGTCTCCTCTCGTTACTCGTGTCGCTCGATCCACTGTCGCCCTGAGACCTCTCCCTGCGGCTCAGCGAAGTCTCCGCACTTCGAGCATCCTCCGTGATACCGAACCTTATCAAGCGAAGACACCTCAACAGAGCCGAGACCAGTGCGCATAAACATGAATGCATAACCGAGTCTTATTGTACTGATATCTTCTTCTTAGCAACAAGCTTCTCGGTGCCGGCGCTGTCCTCATCGGCGTTGGTTTCTTCTGGTTCTACCGAGGAGGCAAACCGAAGGCCCTCGATGCGTCTGGCGAATCTACAGGCATGAAGCCACCTACCAAGTAAATCAAGATAGACTTGTACATCAGTCTCTCGTTAAGATTCAGTTGCGATGGCATTCCGGCGAGCAAACAAAATATCGGATGGTAGTGAGGGCAAGGACGGGCACACAGACATCTCTGGTTTTGCCTTTGGCCTTTGAGCATAGTTTATGAAGGATAAAATGGATTGATGAAATTGACAAGTCAGTCTCATCTGGAACAGTTGTTATCGTTGGTGAACAAATCTATGCATGGTTGCCGCTTGGCTTTCTCGATACACTGAACTCTCTTTTGAAATTTCACCGACTTTCTCGATGCCAGGTTTCTCTATCCACAATGTTGTAAGCTTCGGAAGGCGCATAGGAGCCTCTTAAGTCTTGTTATGAGGGCATAAATAGAAAAGTAACATTTTGTTGCCCAGTTGAAGAATCACATGCCGCTGAGTACACGCCAGTTGGGAAAGAGCACTTGACGCCACTCAAGTTCATGCCTCAAATCTGACTTCCAGTAACCCAAAAACAAAACTTATTTCCAATGCCCCCAAATCAACCAGATAAAAGGTTGCTGAGATTTCCAAAAGTTAGCAAAACCAAAAGATTAATCGCTTGCCCCGTACTGGAATCGAACCAGTGATCTTATCATTACTAGTGATACGCTTTACCACTGAGCCAACGGGGCTTCTTAAGCGAAGGTGCTTTTGATGTGTGGGAGGCGTGGAGTACCAGTATATATACTAAACAAATGCAGTCGTACTTTAAGCACAGAATTGTGTCATGTTAACATATCGTGTTAAACTCATGGTTTGACTCAAATGAAATTACTTCCAAAAACCATCGCACCCCCATCTCATACCATCTTCGCTAGAGACCACCGGCATAAGTCACAGACAAGACATAAAGATCAGCGGAACAAGCTGAACATTTGGCTGTAAGATCCTTCTTGCCTAACATGCATCACGCGCCCAATGGGGATTTTCAGGCCCAAAAGGAGTTCTAGGACCCAGACGCCCATCGTCCAAAGGATCTACACAGCTGGGTGTAGGAGAAGATGGCATATACTGAGCGCGCGTAGAAGAAAGAGAATAATCAGATCCACAATAATCTTCGCTGTCCTCTTCCTCATCTTCAACATTCTCGTCGTCGTCCTCCTCTTCTTCACCCTCCTCCTCGCCCTTCTCTGGGCCAAGACGCAGAGCAATGATTGTTCTCATGTATCGTGTTTGCGCACGAAACATCCAGATAAGTATTACCTGGATCAACAACATAATGGCCATTCTGAGAACAACGTCGAGGGCCCAGCAAGCAAGATATAGACTGTAGAACTTCCACAAATGGCTTTGGTTGATGTAAAACCGAGGTAAAACCATTGCGATAAGACAGCAAGTCCACCAAGCTTGCACGACAAGGTACAGAGGATAGAAAAAGCTACCCAAGATAACGGCGCCGAGGCGGAGGGTTTCGTTTTCGTAGAATCGGCACAGGTATGGGTAATCTGAGAGCTCCTCGTTGGAGATTGGGGCATCCCAATTTAGTAGACGGTCCAAGAACGAATTGTCTGCATGATTGGAAGTGTCTGCCTGTGGGGTATCATTCGAGGCCTTGGAGTCTTGCTGGATTGATTTGACGACTGGCGGCGGGCTGTGTTTGATGAGCTGTACACAAGCGACGATTGAGTAGACGGCGAAGAGATGAAGAGTGAGCCAAAAATCAGTCGTGGAGAAAATCAGCTTCATATACGGCGTTGAGCCGTTCTCGTCAGTATAGTAATCCCAGAAACCACTGGTCTGGTCTGGATGTCTCATGATGGCGTTGAAGTGAAGTTGTTCTTGGGTGATGGGTTTGTTGATGTGTAGGGATGGTGGAAGGGGCACGAATCATGAGCTGTGAGTGTGAGGGGAACAATGAAGAAGACAGGGCTTGTCGGCTGGAGCCTTGAAACAGTACTGTAAGCTCGGAAGATACATAGAATCTGTGAAAGGATTTCGAATCTTAGGGTTTTCCAAGTGGCGAGAGCATGCTCTCCCTGGGAGATGCTAATCCATTGGGCATGATATGTTTTTACGATTCCCGCACCAACATATACTTGCAATGGTAGATTTCAATAAATCTTCTTAAAGGAGCCAATTACTTGTAAACCATGTCGCTGGGTATTGGTTTTGCCTACATGTCAACATGCATGGCAGAGCTTAAATCGAATTTACTTACTAATCTTACATACCTCCCCAACTTCCCTGCCCGGCGGCTCCCATCTGGCCCATATCCGGTCTGTTGAAACTTCTGAGAGCCTCATCCCAGTTCTTCCAATCTATGTCGTCGATTTCTCCAGGGTCCATGTTCAAGTCAAGGTCGGTAGACGACAGAGAATTGTTCTGGAAAAAGCTTTTCATGTCGCCTAAAGAACCAGGATCTTGCGCGTGGTGAAAGATTTCCGAGCCAGGCCATGGCGAAAGGCTATTGTCCCCCACGGCTTGGGGGTCGTTGTCAGCCCTATGCGTGGATGCCACTCCAGAAATAGCCGGTGAAGCAATGCTTGATAAACTCCCTAAGCTATTTCCGCCAGGATACAGACCATTTAGATTCTGTGCATCTGAGTTACCTCCTTCAAAGTAAATTTGTATACCAGGATTGCCACTCTGTAGGTTCTGCCATGCGGTGGGATCGAATGCGTGAAGCGACTGGTTTATTTGTGAATGATCCTGATGGGATTGCTGCAAGTTTGCAGGGGCGACATTTGCAGGCGTACTAGATGTAGGCCTTTGCTCCGGATGCGATAGGACGTTCTTATATTGTGCCTCATCAGAGAAACTCCCCAGCTGAAATGTCTTCCTCCAGCGCAGTCGTAACTCTGACAAACGTGTCTCCATTCCCGGGGCAGGACCAATACGTTCGAGCACGGGCTTCAGCCTATCCTCCCGGTCAAGTTGCCTGGCAGCTTCAGGGTTTGCACGAAGACGCACGAGTTCTGATTCACGGTGGCGTTTGGCTTTAGTATAGAGCCTCTTGATAGGCATCCACACCGCGGTATGATCTGAGTGACTTGCACCCTCGATTGGATGATCGTATTCCAGGATCTGAGCAGCCTCCCATGCACGCTCTGAGTTAATTCCCCATGGTCGCTTAGAAAGTTCTAGGAGCATATATGCGATGGCGTGCCATTGTCGATAGGTAAGAAAAAGCCAGCGCCACTGCCGGCATGAAGGATCGACGTTGAGAATATGGGTGTACTCAACAATCTCGATACATGATTGCCAAAGTCGACTACGAACCTCCCTTGATGCCTCAGGGCCAGTTCCTGGAAATAGAACTGGCTGGTAAATGAGAAGTCCAACCTTGGCCATCAAAATTCTTGAAATGAGAGAAGCTACCCAGAAAACCGGGTCATCTTCTCTGATGGTGTGCTTGAGGAACTTGCCTTCCATTCGCTCATAGACTTCAATAAGCATGCGTTCACGCTCCTCCAGGCTCTTTTCGACGTGTTTGGGATCAACAGGCTTCATTTGAGCCACAGCTGCGAATAGCCCACGGGTCAGAGCAGTTGTTTCGTATCGTGTAAGGCATATGGACGAGTCTGTACGACCTTGGCGTGGAGTAGGCATCTCGGTAAATGAAGGGTCGATATCAGTGTCGTTAATATTGGATGGTAGCTGAGTGTCAAAGGTGTTGTCGCTTATGATTAAATCGGAACCCATTTCCTCAGCGGAGCGGATATCCAGGGCTACAATTGCCCACCAGAGTCGACGACGCATCTCAACCTCGAAAGGAGGGAGGCCTAGCTGTTGGCCGTCACGATATAGTCCAAGTGCCTGAGCCATTCGGACACATAAACTTGTTAGAGTCCAACAAAACTTGCTGTCGTCATGGCATTTGACAACAGTCAGGTAAATGACAAACGCTTGTAGAACGGCCATGTCGGTAGTATTGAGAAGGTTGGATTTGGCCAATGCTTGTTCAAGTGCGAAACGGAATTGAGAAATGAAATGAGATTGTGATACACCGAGGTTGGCCTCGATCTAGAACATGTCAGAACAGATTGTGTTATGCGCACTGAAGGCTTACCTCTTGCTTTTCCGACGAAACTACAGCTGCATAATAGATAGTGAAAACCAGTGCCTCGTCACCAGGACGTAGGTCATGTTCACCTCGTCTGACTTGCGACATAAGTCTGCTCATTGTAGGAATGTGCAGGACCTTGACCAGAGGCTCAATATTCTCCAAGAAAATCTCCCATAAATAAGATACCTGCGCAGGTAGTGGATGAAGACCTGTGAGATCAACGTCGGAAGACTTGTAGCCAAAGATAAAGCTATGGTGGTCATAGTCAGTGCCCAGGTTCTGAGGAGGTGATTGCTCTGGGGTTGTATCGTCGTCAAAATCAGCCTCTTCGTCATGAGAACTCATTGTCTCCATCTCATTGCGAATCTCGGAAAGCTACCGATGTCAGCTTAGATCATAAATTAGGACAGTAAGCTAGTACCTCGTCGTTGAGCTTGACAAAGAAGCCACTGTGGACGTATCGGGGTGTTGGATCTCCTTCATGCAGCACCAGGCGCCCAAGTTGTTTGTTAACTTGTTCGAAACTGAGGTTCTGAGTATCTTGCTCAACCTTTTCCTGAGTCGCTTCAACAATACTTTGTCCGTCCTTGGTGTTGATATGAGCCTTTTGCGGCCCGCCAGTGCTTGCTTCTAAACCATTTCCGCCAGCAACTCCCTGACCATTCATCTCATAGACAAGCCCCTCAAGCTTTCGTAGGCGCTCCATTAGATCCATTTCGCGGTCACTGTGTCCCGGAGCTGGCGCAGGATTTGCCTGCATCTGTGCCTGCGCATGCCTTGGGGCGCGACCTGGAGCCGGGTACATGCAATCGCTCTGAGCCCGGCGACAGTTACTGCATGGCATCGCCTTGTCGCAACGGACTCGACGTCTGCGACAAGTAACACAGCTACGCGGATTCAACAGCGGAGCACCGGAGGTCATGAGTGCCACTGGGCGGTCATATGGGATAGTGGCGACGCCGATTTGACGTCCAGAGGAGACAGCGGGGTGTGGAGTTCTATGAACACTCTCAGAAGTGCCAGATGATGGCGTCTTGGGTGTTTGTGAGGCCATCGTGACGGTTTGCGCTAGACGACGGTTGTATATGCGATCGTCAGCTCAACTGAAGACGGGAATCAGACAGAGGGAGATTAAATATTTCTTGGTGCCGCTGGCATGGCAGATCTGCGAAATGATAGCCATGACTAAATGGGCGGATATCTGGGGGCCGTAAGCGCTAAGAGGTACCATTACAACAGTCTACAATGCCATTGCAGGGTTTATCATCTTGCCTTGAAATATGAACAGGAAATTGCTAAGAGAACCCGCCGGAGTTTGGTAGCCTCACATCGGGGTTAAGAATCGAATAACAAGTGGCTGCTGACTCTTGCCACACTTTGTAGTATTTGTATTTCGAGTCGCCCTTTCCTTGTCATTGGGTCGGATCTTCAGCCGAAGATTGATTGATCGTGACTAGCGCCTGCCGATTAACGAATTGGGCCGTGCTAAATCGACCTTATTGCAACCTCGCACCTTCTTTATTGTACCTGTTGTTCTTTCCTAAAGCAATGAGTGAATGTTAATATTTGTAATAATTCTGTCCATCGAGCTGGGCAGGTGCCTCGCCGCCTATACTCTTGGCTCTCACCAATTCAATATGACACTCACGACAGGTTTCGACTTCATCTAATATTTGTAATATTGTTGAGCTGCTGAGATAGTTGCTTCATCTCTTACTGCAGCGCAATAATATCCATTTCCATACTTGCACCAGCTGGCAATTTCGAAGACTCACAAGCACTTCGAGCCGGCTTCTGAGGAAAATACTCGGCGTATACCTCATTCATCTCTTTCATATCATCCAAGTTCCTAAAATAGACCTTCCAGACAATTAGCAAAGGACAAAGCCACATCTATGCTCGGCTTACCGTGACCTTGACAGCTTTATCAACACTGGAACCCGCTTCCTCTAAAACAGCTCTGGCGTTCTGACACATCTTGTGTGTCTGCTCTGCAATGGTTCCTCCGGTGAGCTTTGCTTGAGGATCGGCGGGGATTTGGCCAGACAGGAACACCATGCCGTTTGCCTTAATAGCCTGGGTGTATGGACCAATAGCTGGTGGCCTGTCAGTCAACCTGACGCTGGGTCAGGGGATACGTACATACGTGCAACAGCCTCAGGAGAGAATACAGGCTCCATTTTGGAAAGTGATAAAGACGAAGCTGATAATGTCCGAACAGATATACGGTTTGAAGTATTTAGGCCGGCTATGTGTTGGAGTACACGAGTTGTTGGTCGAAGAGCAGAAACATTCCGAACTACGCGATGAGTTGCTGAATACATTTTATTCTTATAGTATGGATGGTTAAGTGCTCTTAATACTCAGAATGCGGTTGCTGGTACTGGAATACCATATTATAGATGAGGCCGGGATACCGTTCCGTTCGTGTACGTACCTGGCACCGGAACAGTATTCCGGTGTAAGTCGGCCCCAGGGCTAAAAAGCTAGCAGCCGCCCAAAATTCGCCCAAAATGGCAAAAACATACAACGACGGCGATTCGCTGGTCATCGCCGACCTATGCAATTAACACGGGTCGCTTCGGCGGACGTGTTACATAGATTGTGTGATGGATTGGCAAGCTCGCCTTTCTGTTGGGAGCCCAGCATGGCTCTCTCTGGGCTCATCAAGATGTCTAGTTGTTTGAAAGCTCAGATCATATTAATCTATACAGTGGCCCCCAAGTAGTATTGCTATGCCGTTTCTCAAAAGAGGGCTAGAAATAGCCAACATCCATGCACGCACATCAGCTGGCAAGCGTAGCTCTTGCCTGATAGGATCCTCGGCAAGGCTCTATAAATCCTTCTCAGCGACTCATGGCAAGACGACTCACATATACCAAGCCGCGGGACACGGACCTGAACGGGCGTCTTTCCTTGGCGTTCGGGTGCATGCATAACCCCAACACTGAGAGGGGATACATTGGTGCGTGTTTCTTTTTATCTTTTGAGGATCATGACTGGATTCGTATCTTTACCCGAAAATCATGGCTCCTTTTGATGTTAAGCTGCATAGTCCAGTCGGAGCTGAGTGACTGTAAACAGATATATCTGGCGCTCCCAAGACGCATGGTTGAAAGCTGGGATAACGTTGCAATTCCTGCAGGACTGAGCACATACGAGTTCAAAAAAGACGTAGATGGCAGGAACCACGTTACCATTAGGTCCAGAGGATGAAAACAGGAAGAGGAAAAGGTATAAGAAGGCTCATGACCGACAACTTGTTGAGTACTATTCTTTTTCATAACACCCACTGACTTGAGATTCATCACCTCGTTCCTCCTTACTTATCTTCCAAGCCGTCTCTCAAACACTACCATGCTCTTCAAATACTTTCCCCTAGCTCTGCTGGCTTCAGCTACGCAAGCTATCCCTGTTGCAGATATCGAACAGTCCGATGATGATCTTGTACTCTTCAAGCGTGACAGTGTCCTGTCCGCCCGCGACCTCGAGCTTGCTGATATCCATGGCGTTAATCTGACCGAGAGTAAGCTAGTCTCTTCTATCTCCTTCTAGTCAACCTGTAAAACAATGCTGACAATGACGATTGCCAAAAGTGTACAAGCACTCCATGTTTAAGCGCGATGATGGGGATCACATCGTCATCTGGGTCGCCCGTAACTTCTTGGAGCATCAAGATGGGACCTTGATGAAACGCCAGCAGGCTCGTCCCGGCAAAAATGGCAACTACAGAGACAACCGGATTTCTGACCATTGCGATCGCCACAGCAGGCAAAACCACGCAGGACCAAACGGACCCTACTCAGGCGGTGTACAGGCCATGTATCGCTGGGCGGATAGCCACCGCGGCATCTTTAGTGTCACGACTAGCTGGGAGAACTTGATGATTGCTGGGTCAAACACTGGCGCCAACGCTGTCTATAAGGCCAAGACTAAGGATGGCAGAGGCGGCACGAATATTGGTACTATGGACGTACGTAACGATGCAGACTGGACACAATACAGGGCCATTGAGTTTAGTGGCCGATGGAGGGCTTCTTCCAAGGGAGAAGAGAGTTGTCAGGGTGGTAAACGCATCTCGTATGAGATTGTAAGGAGTGATTATCGCGTCTAAAATGTTGTTATGCCCTAGGGCCACACCTGGCACAAGGCACCCAACCGCAAGAAAGATTTGTTGCTCAGTTATTGTAATCGGCTCAAGTCTGGCTATGTAGACTATAGTGTTACTGAAATATCATCTAAATCCCACATCCATCCGTTGTCAAGCATGACAGTATCCAACATATTAACTCCCTCAACGTCTAGATCATCAATCGCTGACAAAATTGCGCCAGGATGAGCAGGATCAAAGGCTTCATTTCCGTCACGAATATTTGACCATACTGGATCTGGCGATATACCTGTTTGGCCTGGGTGGGTGATTGCGTACTCGGCCAAACCTGGAACAAGGTTGATGTTGAAGACGCTTCTGGTATCAAGACTTTGGCTGTTATTATTACCTCTGATCTTGGTGTGCAGTTCCAAAATCTGAACAAGGTCAGATCGATAAGCCTGTGCCGGGGCCACGCGCCGAGAGACAAATTCGCCGAGCAAGTTCATCACTTCCGGCAAGTCCCAGAGCAACTCGTTTGCTGGTCTAAGAATGTCAATCAGAATTAATGCAAAAGCAGCTGAGAACAAAGCATCAATGTCATATGGCAGAAATATGTCTGGTCTCGAGTTAGAAAAGGGCCAGCAGTTAAGGATCGAGAGAACCTACCGCACATCATCTGCTGTCTCAGAATTGCCATAATTTTGAGTATCTGCACTGCAGACTCAATACACATCTTCAACATTGATTCGAACGGAGATGATGACAGGCGAGTGTTGGTCTTTGAAACATCTGGAGCCAGTAAAGGCTTCAAAAGCGAGAACAGAACCGGCCGAACGGTCAACACGACACACTGGAGACAATTAGTCAGCCGGGGTCTATGGTTAGAATACTCGACATACCTGATGCATGAGAAGATGCAAAGTAGCGGACTCGCGAGAGAGCGGCTGGCCTGGCTGCTGTACATCAAGGGGCAGATGTTCACGCAGGACAACATAAGTCTCAGCAAGGCGTGAGAGGATGGCTTTGACCTCGACAAGAAAATTCTTCTGCTGCTCGTGGACACCATAAATAACTGCCAAAGAATGAGATAAGATGCTCCGGAGTACGACCAAGGCTGAGACCTACCGTCGAGAATCTTGCCCAAATGTGAAGACAGAATGGCATGGATTGCGAACGCATTCTGCGATTCGTCTCCGGAATTTAGCTCTGGGAAAGGGATGGAGATGTCATCCTCCCTCATAACCGATGGACTACCTAGCATAGCGGCGCACTTCCTGTCGATGCAGTACACTGTCCACCAAAGACGTCTTTGGTACTCGAAGTTTGTTGATCTCATTGCTTCTGGGAACTGCTTGTTTAAGACTTTGGTGACAGATATTCGTAACGCTTGCCCTATCTAGATATAATGTTAGGCTGAAGGACAAATGCGAGGGCAGATGAACTGACTGTTACATAGGCTTCTTGTAAAAGATCAGCAGCGTGCATGAACAAGGCCGCCAAACACAATATCTCGATAGATAACAAAGGATCCTCATAGAGTCTTCGTATATCTGGCATAGCCTCGATAGCACGTGTAAAGTAGGACATACCAGAAGGTCCCATCTCGGAATGTTCTCTCGACTGAATCGACTTGCCAAATGCCAACACTAGTAGCATTTGAATGTGCCAGAGACTCGCTCCGTCCACCAGGCCTCTATCACGCCCATCGTAAAAGCTTCTCAGTCTTTGGAGAAATATTTCCGAGTCGAATATAGAGTAAAGAGAGCCCATGTGCACTAATACAGTATTGGTCAAGTACTCGGCGTATGGGAGTTTAGGCAGTGGAATAGTTGACAAATCCAGAGCTATAGGTGGCAGTGTTCTTTTGTACGAGATATCCTGCCTCTCTGTAGAGACACTACCCGGATCTGTGTTAGGAGACAGTTGTTGTAGAAGGTTGCGGACATTGCGGCTAAAACTGAGTGTTGAGCTATGGCCAAGGTAGGCTGGCATGGTGAGTACCCTGGTAATTCTCAAACTCGATCAAAGCAAAACTTACCTGCATGGCCGTATCGGTGGACTTTGATTTGGGGTTCCGAAGTCACCAGAGTATTTGTGAGAGTTTCTGATTCTGGCCTCTCCGGCCGACTGTTCGGGATGTTTACAAGCGGTGCGTTCCCATCTTCATCCAAAGGACTTTGAGAAGCAACGCTGGACGCAAGACGCGAAGTTTGTCCCCTTGGGCTAGTTGTAGCAACATGGGCCCCAGTATCAGCGTCAGCGCCTTTAGAAGATAGCAGTTGAGCCTCAAGTGACTCGATACGAGCGTGCAATTGGTCAAGATACCTAAAGCTGTAAGTAAGCCTTATGCTGAGATTCACACTTGATCAATCACGTACTGCACAGAAATAGCAGCCTTTTTCTCTTTCTCTTCAAAGGTACATGTCTCTTTGCGTCTGATGCATCTTTCACAGGGGTGTTTACCTGAGCACCGAGCCTTGCTGTTCCGGCAGCTTATACAGCTGAAGAAGGCGTCAATTCGCTTAACTCAATATTACGAATACTCTCGACTAACGCATTGGAGATCTTTTCTCTTTTACGAGCTCGAGCTCGAGTTGATGGCACGTTAAGTTGTTCGACTTCATCCATGATATTGTGATATGTTGTTGGAGAAGGTTAATTCTACACCGGAATCACATTCCGGTCCATGGGACGGAAATAAGCTAAGAAGTTACTCTGTACTTCGTACCTTCCTCCTTCTAGCATTCCTTGGGGACGGGACGTTGGCGGCAGGCGGGACCCACTTCAATGTTCAGAAAGTCGGTCGCAGTCATTGTTTCAGGGCACATCACTACTAAGACTCGATTGAACTCGACGTCAGTTGACTGAAAGAAAACAGTAGATTTAGTGAAATGATTGGCTGATAGGAACTCTATCGATAACAACTGTGGGGTTATATTTCGTACCTTTCAGGGGAATTGCAGCAAGTGTTCCTGAGGTGTATGGAGTAATAGCCCAACCTCCTATTTTATCTGCAGTAGCAGGGGTGCTATCTCACCAACTCCACCAAGCATTAAGTGCTGTTAGGATGAGTAAGAACTATCGCGATAAAAACGTCTTTCTATGCAAATAAACATGACTAAAATGAACTTGATCGCTTGTGTTATATATCCAGATGGCCTTGGATTATTTTAATGTTTATCGATACATTTGCGCACCCACAGTGACCGTCCAGTCCTACGTGCTCTATCAGCTGTTATCGAAACAGCGTGTTGCCCCAGAGCAACGGTAGCGTCAGTCAAAAGAAGCAAGCACGTCCCAGGCAGCCAACCGCCAATCGTTGAGCGGCATTGCAATAGATGGAGAATCCTCAATTCAATCTTCTTTCGATCTTTGTATTCGCTTCGAATGCTGTGATACCACTCATCTCATCTGTCCGATTTCCAAATCTATCGCTCATTTAAAGTCTGCTATTCATTATTCCTTTTATTATCTCTGTTCTAATACCCTCGTTCTCATATATCCTCCTACTATTTGCCTAGGAAAAAACCGACTTCAGCTTCATTAACCAATCTTGAGGCAGACAAACAAACATCACTTCGACAGTGGCATTCATTCATTTAATTCACCTTTTTCTTTAAACTCCGCCATAAAAGCAGCTAGCTGCCTGGCAGCTGCGCATAACTGCATTTAATGTCTTCTCACACCAACCACAGCCATTCTTCTCACACAATGCGTCACCCTACAAGACGTCGAGAACCTCGGAGCCACAACCGCCCCATCAAACCAGATCCCGATTCTTCTGCAAATAATTATTACCCAGATCCAGAAACTCACAACTTTGGCGCGCCTCCTACACCTTCAGCTGCTTCTAGCTACGGAGGCAGCACAACCCACATCCCTCCTGACCAGGCCTTCTATAGGCACGGCAGATCAGATGCCCGTGAGTATCTCACCACTACGCATGAACCGCGCACTAACAAACTCTTGAAGCGGCCCCAAGTGAACGCACCACTGAACCTGAACCTCTATTAAGAGAGCTCAGGATGCGCCCCAACGCTGCGGCTGACAGTCCAACCAGCATCCCCGTGGATGGGAGCTTCTTCCAAACTTCTTTCCAGGACATTGGAAAGAAACTAAAAGCATGCAACGACACACTGGGCGAGCTCCAACAGCTCGGGGTGTCTCATGATGTTCCGCTCCCTGAACTTGTGCTCGTTGGTGACCAGTCTGCTGGCAAATCCAGTCTCATGTCAGGTCTCGCTAACCTAGAGCTCCCGCGAAGTGAAGGCACTTGCACACGCTGCCCCCTTCACATCAGGGTCTCTCGAAGCCACGACCCATCTTGTCGAGTATGGCTACGCAAAGAATATTCCTACCAGCCTCCGCCTGGTGGTCGGATCTCTGAGAGCGACGTAACCAACAGCGACCCTTTCTTTCCCTGGCGCAAGCGAGTGGCTGCGATTCATGAGTTCAAGACCATGATCGATCATAGTGAAATCGAGGAGGTTCTTCGGTGGGCTCAGATCGCTATTCTCAATGACGACAAAAGCCCCGAACTATTCGTTCCAGGTTCCGGTTCCATCGCCGTCAATGTTCCCATTGACGAGGCAGCCGAAACTGTCGCAGCCAAATTCTCACCCAACATTGTTGCTCTCGAAATCAAGGGTCCTGAACTCCCAGATCTTTCTTTTTACGACATGCCTGGAATTTTCCAAAACCCTGCAGATGCGAGTGATGACTATCTGGTCAGTGTTGTCAGAAACCTGTCCAGGGAATATATTCAGCATCCCTCAGCAATCATCATGTGCTCTATGCCCATGAATAGCGACGCCGAGAACTCATCGACTTTTGGCTTGGTTCGCAGACTGGGTGCTCTTAATCGTACAATCGGTGTATTGACCAAGGCCGACTTGATTCCAGAGGGTGGCAACCATGAACAGTGGCTCGCCATCATGAGGGGGCAAGCCCACATCACTGGTCTCGGCTATTTTATAACTTCTCGTCCTCAAGGGAAAGATCTAGACGAACTCAAGAAGTGGGAGGAGCTCGTCTTTGTTGAACACAATATGGAGCGATGGCCCGCCACTTTCCACGGCTTCTCTGAACGCTGTGGAGTTGAGAAGTTGAAAGCGTTTCTGTCAGAAAAGCTTGGTCAAGAATTCGCAAAAAGGTATGCCCAACGGCTCAAGGTATATACATTAAGCTAACATACTGCAACAAGTCTACCCCGGATCAAACAAACACTTAGACATCACCTGGACAGCATTGTCGAGCAACTGTCTAAGCTGCCCGAGTTGCCTTCTAATGTCGAACTTGAAGTGCAAACCAGCGTGATGGAGTTCGGCGAGCAGGCTCGATCACAATTGAAACCTTCGGAATTTTCGAAAGAATTCGTCCCATTACCAGAGAACTTCCGCGATTGTCTTCTGGAAATGAAACCAAAGTTCACACTCAGAGATAGCAGCGACATCCCCGTTGTGGATATCTCTGACGACGAGTCAGATGCTGGGTCAGTGGTCACAGTCACGAACCCCAACACACCCAGCAAGCGACGAACAATGGCGCCGCCAATCACACCGTCGAAACGTATGCGCATGGAACAGGCACCTGCTGGAACGCCCTCTCGTCCGCAACTGAAACCCGAAGAAAGTAGAGCTACCGCAGGGTCGGCGTCCCCTGCCCCACGTCGACAAGGGTTTCCACATCCCTTTACTCCTTTCAGTAACGTCGGAAGAGGGTTCAGAACACTTCGCCAGGTGCGAGATGAGATCAAGGCCAAAACCAGAGCTGGTGTTCCAGATATCATCACGGAGGAGGTGTACAACGACATGTGTCGTGAGGCGATCGAACCTTGGTCGGGGCCAATGAAAGCATTCCTTGATAAGGTCATGAGTCTGCTGCATACTATGCTTGATAAGGCCCTTGCGTACTCGTTCGCTCGCCTCAACAAACGACTGATCTATCAAGAGTGCCAAAAGATTTTGGCAGACTATCTTGAGGACCGTCGCCGCGAGACCATGGGCGCACTCGAAAGTGTATATCGACTCGAAACATATGGTCTGTTCACTGTCAATCAAGAAGCGTTCCGCAGATACCAGAAGGACGAGCAAATTCTGCTGACAAGATATCGCCACCAGATGCGCATGCAGGCTGCAGGATACGGAGATGGCCGACCTCCGGTTCCCTGGGAGAGCCTCACAGAGGATAAGCGAGTGCTCGACGAGAAGCGGCGCGAAAACGAGATGACCAAACTTGGACCTGACTCTTTTGAGCGGGAGCTTGAAGTGGTAGCATACGTTAGAGGCTACTACCGCCTTGCAGCACTGAGGTTCGCGGATGCTATAGCATTGCACGTCACGAATGGCATGATACCTCTGATCCAGCGACAACTCCCTTACCATCTCGACAGAAAACTAGGTCTTGGTGGAGCCGACTCTCAGAGTATTTACGAGAGGCTTATGGAAGAGGATCCGACCACGGCCGCTAAACGAGGGGTGCTCAGGGGCGAGCGCGAGAAATTTGTGAGGGCTTTGGACAGCATTGAGGAGCTGGAGCGCGGAGCTGGAAGCAGCACCATCTCGGAAGAGGATCGCAACGGCAACGACGATGACGATGACATGGTTGACCTACCCCTTATGAGCGGTGCTCTTCCGGCCGAAGAAATCTAAAACGTTGTATCATCACGCAACTGGTTGTTTACCATGGTTTGTCTAGGGCGTTGTCAAGCTTACTGCATTTGCCAGTTGTTTCTCGTCATTTATTTGGGAAATGTTTGTATTGGGAACGGACTGTCCGGAACTTTGCTTGCTCTTATTTTCTTTAATCTGTTATCTGGTACGGAAGGGAAAAGTATTGATCGTCAAGTCGGTGTATGGTTTGGGGTTGAGAAGCAGGTGAAGAAGCTCACCCGCACGTCGGATGAAAAGTTGATGTCAACCAACATTAGGTAGTTTACCAATATCAAGGGGAGGCCTCTTGAGAGAGTCCGGCGATTCCAGTTTGCCCGGATATTAAGATCTATTTGCCGTCATGAAAAGCCGTGTATTGAAGTGACATTTGAGCTGAGGTGTGAAGTTTGCCAAGATCTTGGTCATAACATCAAGTCAACCGGTAAGGCGCAGGAAAGCAAATCAAATTTGGACCATCAAACAAAATACGAACTACAATGCATTCGCAACACCTCGGACTCTCAATATCCGAAAAGTGATTTGATAGACAATAGCAGGCTAAATTGATGCGATAGGTCTGGACTTCGCAGCCAACGGTAATAGATTGATCGTTGTTAGGCTTGAAATTGCCAGCCACAACCGACGAACCGACTGAAGGATTCAAGAGATGGTGTCTCGGGTTTCGGGGGTTGGCTTTTGAAGGGTGCAAGAGCCAGGCAGGCTAACGCAGGTGTCTCTTACCTCGTGGCAATGAAGGCGGGGGTTTCCCAACTTGTTGGATGGGAAGGAGTCACGAGAATGAGAGTCCCTCCTTCTCCAAATGTGACTCGAGTCTAAATTTTACCTTATTCTTGCTCCTGCTCTTTCAGCTCGCCCTTTTTGTCTTTCTCTTTAGGCTATTCTCGGGCTGTCATGAACTGAGATCCTCCAAACACAATCCCCGGCATCAGTCAGTCGCTTCTAACCATCCTTTCGGTTATTATGCATGCATGCACGTCTCGACGTTGGTGTGCACCTTTCATTTACACTTTAAGATTGAGGTTACAACGGTCGCCCTACCTAGACCGGTCTAGTCAGATGAGACACACGCACTACAGACGACAATACAGATGGCGCCAGGCGGTGACAGGTCGGAGCCTTATTGTCAGCAAATAATCGCCGACTATTATCGTCCTATCAGGTATTTCTCGGCATCCATCCCGCGCAACCGTACCCCGTTCTATTGTTGTTCGATCTAATGCCTTCCTTCCACCAGTAAAGGCACCAACCGATGAACGATCCCATACCGAACTCGCTGCTTTATCCGGTTATGGAATAATTCAGCTTTTGTTAATTCAGATTCATCGAAACGGAGTCAGCCCCGTTTTCCCTTGGCCCGCCCTGTCTGTCGATAACCGAAAATCCTCATATGGCTCGGCGACTGAAGATCCTGTGGGTCTGCCAAGTACCAAGAGCTTTCGCTTCCCCGTTACAGAATACAGCCGAGATCTGATTGATGCCCTCGATTATTCTGGGTATCTTCTCCAGATTTACCAAGCCGCTGGGCTCCTTAGACCGCATTGACCAGCCGGCGTCTACCGACAGTCGTGTATATGATTTGATATGAAGCCTGAATTATCGTGCGAAATCTATCACTTCAAGCAACAGCCGCGTGATTCCTCCAACGGGCCTGAGATCCGAAAAGAGGCGTTTTTAGCCCCTCGTGCTACGCAGTACACACAATCCTACCCTTTACTGTACGCCTCTTCCTTCTTGGAGGCTACTGTGGTGTAATTTCATTGGACAATCCCTGAAACCTACTGGGAGATCGTAGCACGGTGGGCGAAGGATGAAACCGACTATGGCTAGGAGACACATGGCTTGATCCTTTTGCCTTCCGGGAGGTTAGATCAAATCTTTACCCCAAGTTCCCAAAAAGCTGAACACGCCATTGACGGAGTCGATAGAAGTGGTCACACACAAACATGCACTACCGAGGGCGGCCCTTGGCTTGCTTGGTTGCTGGCTCTCTGCTTTTTCGCTCCAGTGCTCGTTTACCCCAGATCCCTACCCCAGGTCCCTTCCCCGGTCTGGCCTCAGACCCTCCACGGTTTTGGGTATAGGGACAAGGGTTGGTTCGTGTCGACTCTACTTGGCGGATGAATGCCAACCCCATTTTTCCGGTTGCACTAGACTATGCAGAGAGACAAGGGCTACATTGATGGATCTAGACTTTTGTCCTTTGCGAACCATGTTGGGAGATATCAGGGGTATCGCAACTGACCTTGGTACAGTACAAGTCAACACAGTCACAAACAATGAGTGGCACTTCTTTGGAATATCGCTGCTTTATGTTGGCAGTATACAGTAGAGTCGACAGACTTGAATAGGTATGTTGTTCGAATAAGCAAGATAAAGTAATCAAATTGTGGGTAGCCTGCACTAAGAATCTTATGTCTAAGTCAATAAAATGGGTCTACCCTCCTCGGATCTCACCTGCGATCGTCTTTGCTTATCAGCTTGTCAAAGCCCGACTCTCTCAGTTGATAGTTGTCAAGACGTTTGAGATTCTCATACGAATCATTTAGCCTCGAAAATTTTCCACTTTCAATCAGACCACCTCATTGTGCTATACTGGAGATCAATTGTTCGAGACAAGCGGCACGTACAGTACAAGATTGGCCACTGCGGCCCAGTCCTATTAACTTGAACCATTTTGGGGTCGAGATTGCTGGTACTTATAAGCAATACTACTGTGGAAGCGGAAGATTTAATGCCATTGGGCAAAGGTCTCGCTTTCCTGTCTCGACCCGCTGATGGTGCATTGCAGGTCGCTCAATTGCTCCATCTTAGGTTGACCTCCCCGTCCCATCATGCACTGTCCCAGCGTGATCTACCAACTCTGCCCAAGCAAGATAGCCCCAGGTACATGTTCACGGTACGTAGCATTCGAAATTCTACTCAAGATTTAAACGAGGCAACTAAAGCTGTTTAGCCGTCTTGCCGTTGCGGGTGATCCTACACACACCATCTCCGGCTCTGGGATCCACCTTGCCGTACCTGTGCATTTTCTAGACCCATGCACGAGTGATTGATCATGGATCCAGACGTTTGATAGTCCATGAAGAGGAGGTCTGTGTTAATCTGGGGTTGACCGGGGTGGTCGCTGCTTCTACTTACTGCAGACATTGTCTTTATAAGAAGCAGTGCAATCCCTGGGAAATTTGGGTCTTTTCTTCCTCACTCTCTTCACGAGACGAACCACTACTCCATTCATTGGACCAATACATAGTCAACTTGATTTGCATCGTTGATCGATTGTATCCAACTCGCAATGGCTCTGCCAAAGTTCTTGCAGCCCATCGGCTCAAAGGCTCCTGTCCATCACGACCGAGTCGCTGTCGATGTTGCCCAAGCTGAGGCTCCCAGATTCGAAAAGGTTATCTGGTACAAGGAACCTCATCTTCGCAAGCTTTACTTCCTCATCATCTTCCTGCTGATTGCCTCAGCCACCACCGGATATGATGGTATGATGGTCAACACCTCCCAGCAGATGGACAGGTGGAAGGAGTACTTCCCTGAGCACAAGAACGACAGCAAGCTCGGTATCCTCATCAACATGTACAACATTGGTTCCATTATCTCTTTCTTCATCGTCCCCTACCTCGCTGATAACTGGGGCCGAAAGCCCACTATCATGACTGGCTGTGTCATCATGATTCTTGGTTCTTTCCTCTCTGCTTTCTGCAATGGCTACGGCAGTAAGTCCTAAACACCCATCCTTCTTGTATGTGTTTTAACCAATTTTTCTAGTGTACATGGGCGGTCGATTCATCCTTGGTTTCGGCAACTCTCTGGCCCAAATGTCCTCCCCCATGCTTCTCACTGAGATCTGCCACCCTCAGCACCGTGGTCCTCTCACTGCCGTCTACAACTGTCTCTGGAACTTGGGTTCTCTGAGTAAGTAACTCTCTTACCTTGACAGAAACCATGGTCACTGACACTCTATAGTTGTTTCCGTTGTCGGTTGGGGCACTGCCAGCATCAAGGGTGACTGGTCATGGCGATCCATCACCTTCATCCAGGCCGTCCCTTCCATCATCCAGCTTTGCGGTATCTGGTGGGTTCCTGAGTCGCCTCGTTTCCTCATCAACAAGGACAGACCCGAGGAGGCTCTCCGTATCTTGGCTAAGCACCATGCCGGCGGTGACGAGAACAATGCCACAGTTCAATTCCAATACCGCGAGATCAAGGAGACAATCCAAGCCGATCACGCTACCAAGTCTACTCGCTACATTGACTTCTTCAAGACCCGGGGTAACATGTGGCGTCTTGCTATCATCATCTCCCTTGGTATCATCTCTCAGTACTCTGGTAACGCTATCTTCTCCAACTACATGGATATCATTTACGAAGGTGCTGGTATCAAGGAGCAAAACCAGAAGCTTGCTGTAAGTTCTTGCATCCCATCACTCAGTCACTACTTTACTGACTAGTCTTTCTTCAATAGCTCTCTGCTGGAAAGACCATTCTCGATTTGGCTATTTCCATTGGTGCTGCCTTTACCGTCGATAAGGTCGGACGTCGTCCTCTCTTCCTTCTCTCCATCACTGGTATGGTTTTCGGTTTCGTCTTCTGGACCATCACCGGTGGTATCTATGAGAACTCTGAGTACGCAACTCCACCCACCAAGGATATGCCTGATGGTGGTGTCGCATACTCCAACAAGGGCGCTGGCTTTGCTCAGATCGCTGCTGTCTGGATCTTCGGTGTCTTCTACGATATCGGTTGGTCTGGTCTGCTCGTCGCTTACGCCCTTGAGGTCCTTCCCTTCCATCTCCGTGCTAAGGGTATGATGATCATGAACATCACTGTCCAGGCCATCCTCGCCATTGGTAACCAGACCAACAAGGTTGCGTGGAACAAGATGCCCAACCACTGGAACTTTATGCTCTTCTACACCCTCTGGGACTTCTGCGAACTTGTCTTCGTCTACTACTTCTACGTTGAGACCAAGGGTCCCACTCTCGAGGAGATTGCCCGTATCTTCGACGGTGACGATGCTGTTGCCCACATCGATCTCGCCCAGGTCGAGAAGGAGACCGCTATTGTCCGCCATGAGTCAATTACCGAGTATCCTACTTCCAAGGCTTGAAGTAGTTTCGTGTAAACTTTACGACTCTGGCTATGCTTGATGTAGTTGTTTGACATCAAGTAGCCTATGCGACCTTTGACGGGATTATCTTTTAGCAAGCGTTTTCTCATGTAATAGCGTATGATGGATGGTACCTCGACGAACCGAAAGGTCAGAAAAAGCAAAACATATATTTCTCTTTACCATTGTCAGGTTTTCTATAAGTTTTATATTATTTTCTCCTCCTCATTGCTGTCTCATCGTTGCCTGTGACCGTATGATGTACCCAATCATTGTGAACTACTTGGACGACTTGACTAGGGTTATATGTCTGTGATAGCTACATTTCCTAGTTGTCCTCAATCGAAGTAAGACTCGATGTAAATGTCTGGTCTCCAGTGCTATTTGATTCCTTTTTTCCTAAGCTTTCTCAATATCTTTAGTAGTCTAAAACTATACGTGGTATCTTCTTATATCCTGAACCCCACGTCTAACCAATACTCCCATTCAGCGCATGTCTATCAGGATTCTAATGCATAACCTAGATGCAGAATTCTACAAAGGGAAAAAGTGAAAGTTCTTGAATCTTTCATACCACAACCACTGCTAACCTTCTTCCGGAGTCCACAACATAGGCTCGGCACAGATTTGAGAGCGCGCAAAAGATCTATACCGGTCGAGAATATCGGTTTGATCCATCCCTGCGCGTTGACTTCCGAAGCTATAATGAGCAGCAACGCCTCTTCCGTCAGCAACGGCATCTATAGAATTTGTCAGTAAACTTTCTGGTCATCGCATTATTCTCACTTACGTCTTCCTAGCGCTCGTGGTACGGCACATGTGAAATAGTTCTCGTCGTCTGCTTCGATCGGCTTGGCACGATTGATGTCTTTGCCTAGCAAGGCAACGAACTGGATGCCCATTCTCTCGTACTGAAAGTCCCATGTGCCGAACTTGTAAGCGGATAACTTCTTCTTCCAGAGGTTCTCGAAGAAGCTGAAGTGTTCTTGTGCGCCAATCTTCCATTCGGTCCAGCCGCGGCCCATGGGGTTGTACTCGGTCGTCTCAATAGGCGTTGAGTCAAGAATGTGATCCTTTCCGCCGTTGTCGAGTGGCAGCCAGCGGTGCTTGGTACCTTCAGGTTCCCAGCCCTCGAGTGAGAAAGCCTCGGTGCCACTCCAGGGAGGAAGGTTTAAAGGGCTCCATTCTCCCTTCTTCGTACCGGAAGATTCGACTGGTACAGTCTTGCTGGAGGAGTCAATTTCGGGAAGATAAGGTCGTATGGCACCGAGATTCCAGTGTACCCAACTCAGAATCGGCTGGTTGACGACATTTGCTGAGACGACATAGTATTCAGGGTGATCCACCTTCTTTTTGACGATTGATGGGATAACGCTGTCTTCCATAAAGACCTGCGTGCGTTAGTACACATGCCATTCCCAATTTGCGTAGTGGACTTACGATATCGTCGTCGATCTTGACGTACATAACGTTGTCTTCAATGCGGTCGTAAGAGTTGGCGAAACCGTTTGTGAAGTTATCCTCGTCAGGCATGTCTATCTGCCACTTCTCATATGTTTCCTCGCTCTTGATAAGCTTTTCCAAAAGTGCAAGGTCCAGGGGATCTTTGGTTCGTTCAACGAATATGACTCCATCAAGCAGACCTCCGTTCTTGACGAGATTGCGCTACGGGTGTTAGAGTTCTCGATTATCATCTGGTGTGCATGAATTATAGGTACCTTGAGATAACAATCCAAGATCGAGACGGTTTGTCGTCGTCCATAAAAGACAAGACCCATGACCTTGTCGACACCATCGGGCTTCTCCCAGTATGCTAGATCATCCATGTTTTCTCCATTTGCCGACCAGAACCGTGGAAGTATCTTGGACTCTTTTTGGCCTGCGGACTTCTTAGAGTTGGGCATTGGTATCGGCGGTAGCGGTTCGAGAGCGTGGATCTGAACAGCGACGATATCCCTCTGTCTCCATACCGTGGTAGCCATCATCAACATTACTATAACGGCACATATTCCGACATAGCTTCGTGTACAGTTCAGCACCCGGGTTGGGCCTATTGGGGTTGCAGTTGACGGTTGTGACGATTTCATTCTGTTCGCTGGTTGTCAAGTCAAACGCGTCAACTTCTGGTGCAGACTTGGCCGGAATACCCTTATATCTAAGTAGTCGAACAGCGTCATAGGCCTCCGTATGATGGACGTTCGAGAATTACCAAGCAACACTAGACCCGTCAATTAAGCATCTTGGCGTATGAAATAGACAAAGAACCGTTTCCATTCTAGTAAAGATCGGGGTCCATCATGGTCGAGTCCTCAACTCGAAGGGGAGCGGAGCCGATGTGCGACGTCTTTGGTGACGACCGACGATATTATTGTCCTATTGAAACTGCTTGCTCCACGATACACGGAGCACCGGCACGACCCATCACGGGGAGGTGTCGTCTGGTGCATGCAACCGTCGTGAAGTCATACGCCTCACGCCGTTTTAGGCCTTGGCGTTCAGGAACGAGAAGCCAGGTGCAAGAAGACTTGACACTTGACGTCGGCATGGCCGCCGATCTAGTGTCTGGTCCGGATAAGGTAACGAGGGAAGAGTGCTGTGATAGGTGTCAAGATGTTGTGCACTTCGCAAGCATAACCAGCCGTAGAAGTGCTGGAGTCATGGTACCTCGATTCATCAAAGATTACCAGGTGCCGGTTCAATTGAGAATAAAGCGTTTTGGAATTCTCTGGTTGCGATTAGAGCCAAAAGAACCCAGACTAAAGATTGAAGTGGTCTTGGGAAACACTGGTGGCTGGATGTCTCGGTGCAAAAAGATCCGAGACATTCTTACCCGATCCCTCAGGACATTTCGAGTCAAGGGGACGGAAACAGCGCGATTATATCATGCGTAGATTGAGATCGTAACATCGAGTGGTACAAAAACGTCGCTAATCTCAAAAGCCTGTGTTTGTGGTTGTGTTGGTTCGAGGTCCCTGGCTAATGCATGTGATAATGCTGATCATCTAGAAACTTATGCATACTAGATTCGGCTATCACCTCCGTAGCCATTTTCGGTACAAGTTGACTTATAACTGACGTATCCAACACTGATTACACCCCCTTCGTCTGATTCGAGATGGCTGTGCCAGATTGTTGAGTCTAGGCTTTGATCTCTGGCAACTAAGATGAAAGGTTTTGAGACATCCCCTTGATATTGTGCCTGACTTTGCTGCTCCTGATCCCAAGTGCGCAAGAGAGTCAATTGATGACTGGTTTCCGAAGCTTTGGGTCGCGATGCCACTACGTGAGTCTAGTATCAGATGTTGCCGTGTTGAGTTGGTGTATCAAGCCAACATTCCAGACAATTCAAGTAAAGAAAAAGTTAAAAGATATCAGAAGAAGTGAAAAAATGAGATGTTAAGAGAGATAAATGAAAAAGATAATAGAGGATTTCCTATCACTCTGTGTAGTGCATGTACGTCGCTGGTACCATTGAAAATCTGTGTATCAAGACAGTACTTTGAAAGATGATCGTCATGACTACGTTATTTAATACTACAATTATCGTATTCAAGTAGTTAATGAATAATCTTAATTGATTATGTTCTTCTTATTGCTTTTTCCTTCTGCATATTGTCCTAGAATAGTCGCAAAGTCTGGTGCCTTTGAGGACTTGTGGTTGATATAGGGTATTTGATTACCTATGATACAGACGCAAGCTCAATTAACAACGGGATAATTTTATACGTAACTATTTGTGCTGTTTCGCTTATCAGTATTCCGAAAATTGTTTCAAGCCTGAGAAAGACAGTAGACAGTTGTGGTAATATATCTGAATAGAATGCCAGCTTCGAATGATAAACACGTAGCCAAATGCACAGCACATGACTGCTCTACACAAGATCACTTCAGCAGCACCTACGCGATATTGTTATAATTCTTTTTTAAAATTCAATACTATAAGAAACTTAATTACTACCATGAATACTGATTACAGGCCCAAATTAAAATCTTCCACTGGCATACCATTGATATCATCCCATGAAAACTCCCCTCATTTTTGTAAAACACTAGGAAAAAGAAGCGCCATGATTAGGCCTCGATCATCACCACCGAACAGAAAGAGGTGAGCGAGCCTTCTTGGCAACTGCGGTACTTGAAGGCTCAACAGTCACAACCACGGTGTTGTAGACGGTCGCTATGCTGGTAAAAACAGCAAAGGAGTCGCATCCAGTGGGATCAGCACCAGAAACCTCGGTGTAAGTATCACCTTTGCCATAGGTGAGGACCTTGGTGTAGACAGGGACGTTAGAGTTGTAGCCATTGCTGCCATCCTGGCCCTTGCCATCGTCACCAGAACCGGGATATCCGGAGTTGTCAGATCCCTTGTTGTCGTAACCGGTCTTGTCGTTGTCGTAACCGTGGCGGCAGGGTTGACCGTCTTCCTTGGTGCAGGTGGAATCGCCAGTCTCAGGATCGTAAACGATAACTTCGACTTCGGGCTGGCCTGTGTAAGTTGCGGTTCTAGTAAAAGTCTCGCAGTCCTCGTCTGTTGGGCTGGCGGATCCATAGCGAATAGGAGCTGTCAAGGTATAGGTGTGAGGAGCTTCAACAATGGTGGTCTTGTAGTCTCCATTGTCCTTGTTGATAGTGCTGACGGTTGGCTCGGGCTTGACGATGACGGTGTAGTCCTTGTCGCCTTCATGTACGGTCTTGGTGACGACGTAGTTGTTTGTGTTTTCGGCAGTGACCGTCTTGATGGTCTTCTTTCCGTCTCTCAGAGTCGTAGTCTTGACGACCTCATAGTTGTCTCCATCCGTGTAAGTCAAAGTCTTGATCTTTCCATCATTGATAACCGTAACAGTGTGGGCAGCATCAGGGTACTTGACATCATCGCCATCGCCTCCATTATAGCCAGGGGAGCCAGCACTGGGAGCGGGGTATCCGTTGCTGATCGTCACGGTCTTGGGTCCGGGTTGGTAGCCGTTACCGTTCGAGTTTCCAGGGCCAGGATAGACGTTTACTTGTTTGGTGACGATGCGTTCATTGGTCTCTGTCTCGGTGACGGTGACAGTCTTGCCAGATGCAGTGACGGTAACAGTCTGCTTGGGCGGATCAAGAGTCTCACCCTGGCTAACGTACACGACCTTGGTCTCAGGCTTCTGGTAGTTCTGGGTGACAGTGACGGTCTTCCCAGGTTCGCCATGCTCTGTAACTGTGACGGTCTCGTATGATCCAGCTGGCTTGGTGACGGTTACTGTGTGAGAACACTCTTGCTGCTCGCCTTCCATCGCGCACGGAGGACATTGCGCAATTGTGTTTCGTGCGTACAGCCAGTCGAATCGTGCTTGAGCAAGAGGCACTAAAGCCAAAGTTGCCAATGAGGTAAAGCGAACCATTTTGAGGTTGAGTATTAGATGTGAGGAGAAGTTAAAGGATCAGAGACTGATGAATCAATCACAATGATGGAGATGGGAGAAGTGTTGAGGATGACGAGAATGGATTATGTCTGGACACAACGCCCATCTTTATAGTTGTCGTCTTTCTCATACATCTTGAGCTGCACGAACCTAGGGCAATGATAATATCACTACAAGGGAAGAAAATCAAGGAGGATTATTGCCAAGTGCACAGGCGACAACCATGGCACAAGGTGATACTCGAATGAAGGAGGTCCATGATGGAAAGACATTGGCAATAGAAGAAGGACAGGAGTAATAGAGATCCCTTCACGGGGCGGGCCAGGAACAATATAATTGAACCATGAAGATGAGAAGGGGAAAATCAATTAACTGATAGACACTAGTCATTAGCCCTCGACAAAGGTATTGTCAGAGCTCCCTTATTCAGGGTTTCTGGTCTTAAGGGAGCGAGCATCAAGGGATGCAAGATAGCAAACACTTGCAGAATCTGTACTGCAGTTGTGGGTTCATGCCAAAGACTCGAATACGATTTCGATATTCCTCGACAAAACTGAACAAGACCAAGTCTTTGCCAGAGTGAGCAATGCCTTGATGGTGTTGCTGCTGTTGTTGTTGTCGCAATGTCCCAGTAGGACGGTAACGTGGCGGACGGGCCGGTGTTTACCCGATGTGGCCTCGGGTTCCTGAGGAAGGACCCACCATGCGAGTAACATACGTCGTGAGGCAGGCGCGACACACGACGAAAGCATCACGAAGTCACGAGGCTGTACGACCAACCTACAACCTTCCACGCTCCTTAATACGTATCTTATCTCTTTCGCCTTGTAGGCCATGTTCATGCGATAGTTCTCGACCGACTGCGACACTCGCTCGATACCAACTTTTCCCTCTACGACTACCATCTGCTATGGGAAACTGTTTTTCGATTACGCCATAATGGGAGCTTGCGCATCATGTTTAGGAAGGGGGGATACCAATACTTATGATGAGGTATGTGTCAAGCCATACAAAACCATCAAACAGAATACCCGCTAACCTTTGTTCTCGCAGGAGGAAGAGAGCCGCCTCCTTTACGACGAAGCCAATGGAATGCAATACGGCAGCTTTGGGGATCAAGCTATAAATGGAGAGAATGATACCCTCGAAGCTCAGCGCGAGAACGAGGCTTTGCAGCGAGTCATCGCTAAAACCTCAGAGTACGTTGCTTTGGCCGATTCTAGAGCTTGGAAGATGCTAACACCGGCGGATAGTAACATGGTAGACATCTTCGATATCGCGCCGCAAGAGAATGGAAACCGTGGAACAACAACTCCCTTCGCTTATGCTGGCCAAGGCGCACGCCTTGCCCGATACCAGCATCTCGTGGCAAAGCTCAGTAAACAAGGCGAAAACACTCCTGTGAGCGGCGTCAAGGTGGACTGGTTGCCTGAAGACGAGACGATAGAGATGCAAAAGAACGGACCGGCCAGCATCAAGACCCTCGAGAGTGATGACGGACCCCTTGTGGGGACCTTTGCGGATGCTGCAGCTGCAATGCAGTGACGGCCGCGTTTCTTCAACATACATACCGATACAAAGCAAAGTCCTGTTGTCAAAAGGGCTTTAAGCTGAAGCCTAGACACTGCCAGTGTGGAGAGTCGGCAGTTGCGGCGAAATACAGCCTGTTTCGCCATGGTCGATCTAGGACGCTGCACACCGTACCTTTGAGTGTACAGAACTCAACTCCAGAATGCGGAAGGTCCCGCTTGCCCAGTCCAGTTTTCTTTTTTCATTTGGCTTGGTTCAACTTGGCCGGCATCTATCTTGGTTTAGCTCTGGAAGGGCATGTGGGTGAAGTGGGAACGAGAGAATGAGCACAAGGGACATGGGACGACGGACCAATCCATTTCCTTTTTATACTAACCGCAACTAATAAGGTCATTGCAGCCTCTCGATGTTTTCTGCTTCACAGAAACAGCAGAGCCTTTTGACCAGCAGAGATGGTCGCTGCACTGCATTGCATAAAAACCCGACCAGGACACGATTCCTGATACGGTGTCAATTTCTCTTATCTCTTCTTTACCATACAATTCTTTTATGTTTTCATTAGTATTTTTTTTTTCTGCAGGAACTTCTTTGATTGTTGTGGGTAGGAAGTGGACTTGTACAAACAGACACACCCAATCGAAAATTACAGAAAATTTCCCCCTCGTCTTATTGAGCTGGGCCCAGGGGACGCAACCCTAGTCCGCTTAGTGTTTCGACCCTCTTCATCAATCCATACCGTCGGCCTTTCTCTCACAGTCTGCGACACATGGCGAGGTCGAGCGTTGAGCTAGAGAGGGTCTTGCAGAGTCAAAGCCCAGCAATTCATCATCCAAGTGTGACTTAATCCTGTTCAACGATAACATACCCATTAAGCAGCAGACACGTGCGCTCCCCTCACTCTGGCTCGCATTGACTTTGAGGTGGCCTGGCAGCCAGTGGGGTGGTAGCAGACGCTAGACCAGGGGACAGAAGTCAGAGATTCAAAGAGGATGGGTGGCCGTCCCTCTAGCTCTCTAGCTTGCCGACGGCCCTCGATTTAGATTGGTTTTCTCCGGCTTCGGCTCGCACCGTTGATGGGCGACTTGCATGGGTCCCCATCCACTGGAGACCTTTTGATGGATCTCTTTCGTCAACCCGACCAAGATCCCGTCCACGTCCCAAGCCTTCGGGAATTGCTTGAACCAGCTCTACGGCAGCCCTCCACCAGAACACGACACCACGGGGGTCATTAACCGGTAGATGGGGGTGCGTTGAACCGTTCTAGGAACGCCATCACGGTGGGTGAATGGCTGCATTCTAGAGGTAGGCGCGGAACTTATCCAGGCTCTCGGGTTAGGAGAGCCAAGTTGTCGGGAAACAAACCGCCCATCCATAAATAACCGTCTCTCTCTCATGAGACATTAGGCCCCTGAACCCCGTAGACGGGCGGTCCCGTCTCAGACAAGGCTCGAATTTACGTCAAGCAGGGGCTGCTCATGTCGGGTTGCGCCCAAGACTACGTACAGTTTTGTACTCTGGTACTCTGCACAAACTGAAAGTGTCTGTGTGTGAATAACCTAACGGACACTATGAGCGGCGCGGGTCAGGCCGGGACGGCCGGGGCCTGGTGTGCAAGGGAAAGGTCGTCAGAGGCGGACAGACATGAAATCGACCAGTCAGATACGACACAGAATGAGCTCATGGGTTCAAATCCTCTGCGTCCACGTCCAAATCGTTCGCAGCATTTGTGCAGGTTGGACAAGCAGAGCTCGCATTGGCCTTTCGTCACATGCTGTTATTTCACCGCAGCCTCTCTTCTCGAATGTTTCTATGGGGAACAACCCTGGCCAATTCGACAGACCGCATTTCGAGAACAGAATGCCTGCAATTCTGGCACAGCTAAGCTCGCCTGGCTAATTAATTACCTGAGTCTGAGCCCTGATGATCAGTCGTCTCCACCCGCTGTCCTCGCTCACACTCAAAGATTTCTGGTTTTGTACTCTGTACCTACTGCCCTTCCTTCCTTGGAATTGCACTACACAATACCGAGTAGGACTGGTAGCTGCATGAGCCTTCTACGCTCGTTAATTTTGAGGCCTCCCAAGCTCTCGATGCTACTGCTACCCGTTTATGGGCCGTTCTAGCACGTGGTTCGTTGGCACATAGTCGAGATCCTCTCTCGCGATTTAACAATCATGGCTCCCGACACGACGAAATACGACACCAAAATCGATATGCGCAACTATACGTATCTTATTCTATCATCGCCCCAACTCAACTCCGCGATCACCGACCACAATTCCAACCCCAGCTCGGCCCCCGCCTCGATTTCTACACACAGTCCTCCACCAGCTCACATCGGGCAATCCACCCGATGTATGATGGTCTGTAAACTTTGACTATTCAGCTAATAGTACACGCGTCGTTGTATACATCAACTAATACGATACTTGAGAGACATGTCTCGGACTGCCACTCTATAGCGGGCAGTTTGGAACGGTAAGCCACAAAGATGATCTGAGACATTTGGGGGCACCAAGTCCCGATGCCGCTTGATTTGAGCATGAGCACACCGGTAATTCCGCACACCTTGCTTCCTATTCGATGACGAAGGGTTTGGGGCTCTCTAACCCATAGGTCACCCAAGCCCCGGCAAGACAAGCATATGCCTCAATGATTGCTCAATGACTTCCCGAATGACAGAGCGGCCTGTCATGATGAGAAAATAATACGATAGATCCGGTTGGTCTTTCGTTGTGCGACATTACCTAAATATACAATGTCTTGAAGGTGGTCTGCTTTCTCTCACTATTGTCCTATTTGGTGTGACTGAGAACCTTTTCCAGCCGACTGCGTCTACATCGGTCGTGTTTCCTCAACTGATATCTCTTGTCTCCTCATGCCATCTCCTACCACATAATAAAATGCTTATCCTGTACCCTCCCCTGATTTAATCTCATGGCACAGGCGCTCTTGGTTCACGATACATAGCTCACAGATGCCCCAAATAATCTGTGTCAAACATAGACTCATCCTCGTTACTTGTGTGCTTGTGGTCCACACACCCCGGCTCCGCCTATTCATCCATGCACACAATGCTGGCACTGCCACCATCCTCCGTCGGCAATTTCTACTGACTGACCCTGTCGGTACCGTCGAGGGCGGTAGATAGACTGCGATGCATAGTTGATATACGATCAGCCCTGATCCAAGATAGATGGAAACGAGAGTGACTTCAAGATAGAACGCGCTAGATTGACCTATAATTCCACCTGGTTTGCACCCGTGGATATAAAGAAATAAGGCAGTACAAACATAACTTGGCTGCCCAGGGGGTTCAAGTTTCGTCCCACAAGCTGCTCGTGCATAACCCCCAATGCCTGCCTGCGGTTTCTTCTCGTCTTTCGACCTTTTTAACTTCTGCCCCCTTCTTTGTCGTCTCGTGGGTCTCACGAAACTCGGCTAATACCATGGAATGTTGAAAGGAAGATGATATAAAGAAGAAAGACATATCTCTTCTAACACATGAAGAGTGTAAAGCTGAAAAAGAGCATAATTCATTCTCAAAAATTGCCGCTCACGAGAGAGACCGTCTTATCGTTCATTGTCCATCCTTTCTTCTTCTGCCCCTCTTTTGCTCTTGGCCGAACTCCATCTTTCGGTATCAACTGTAGGTAACCTTTTTCGTCCGTTTCGTCTCGCGCGAATAGAAAACAAGGGGTCATAATCATCATCATTATACGATAGCACATGTATCGATGTCCTAGCAGAACTCTGCCCTACCGCCTGCTCACTGACCAAGGCTCGCTGCCTTGTCAGCAAGACAAAGCAGAGTAAAGCAGCACAGTTCGCTCTGCTCGCTTGGGATGCCATTTGCTGGCGAATCGGTTTGAGATATTGTCATTTTACTGCAACAATAGGGTTAGTCAGTCGCTCACAATCTCTGTATCTGACGGATGCCCGCCCAACCCCAACACCCACAGCCCACGCTATATGCAAGCAACACCACCATTACAGCCCAGGCACACACCCTCACACCCCTTTTGGCTTTCCCGTCCCTCTTTTTCTTTTCTTCTGGGGGTGTTTCTTTCTTCTCTTTGCGCCCATTGCCTCTTGTCGTCTTTCTTTGGGTGTGTCTTCTTCACTCGAAGGGAACAGACATAGAATCAAGGTGAATAATGCTCCAAACTCACCTGGCCAAGCGTCCGTAGCCTTTGATCATGCTCCTCTCGCATACGGTAAATCTGTCCCAGCACTTCCTGCATCTCTCCGCACGTCCGTTCAATAGTGGCATTACGGTTGCCCTCACGTTGCCAGCGTTGAACATCGCGATACATCTTGTCATACCGGCGCTGTTTCTTTTCAGTATCGTGGCAGAGTTTACAAACTTCGCGCTCGTCTTTGGTTTCGTAAACAAGTTTTAGCCCGCACGTCTCGCCCATGCGGTACTCTTTGTTGCACTGCTGGCGGAAGTGACCCCAACGCCAGAAGCCGCATGTCCAGCGAGTCTGCTCAAAGTAGCACATGGCTTAAGTGTAGTTGTGTGTTGGCACAGGGCCCAGGGCGGTTGTTCAAGAGGGAAAAGAAGCAGGGCGTCTCTAACTGGCTGGACAGAACAGGATAAGTAGCGGAACGACCGAAGGCGGAGAGCGGAGTCTAGGAGGCGAACTTGTAGTCGATGCGAACCGAATCCCGAAGCTCAACTCGCACAACTATCGAGTCGTATCGAAGCGGTCCAGGAACAGTACAGTACAGTTCAGCAGAGACGAGCCGAGCGTATCAATATAATCGAATCGAAATAGTGTGAGCAAGTCAGGGCCGGGTTTCTTGTCGAGAGGAAACCTAGAGTGCCGCAGGTCAGTCACTGTTATTCCTCCATTGTCTATATTCCGTATGTGCCTCCTTTTCGCATTGGGCAAACTCATTTCTTCCCAACCCAATACCTCCACTTTCGAACCAAGGTCACCAGGTTGTCCTGCCATATAGCCGACCTCTGAAAGAAGTATTTGACCACGATGTGGAGGAGATGACCAAGATACAAGGCCCAGTTGATGGTCGCCGTAGATAACATTTAGAAAACTCAGACATTTGACTTACCTGTGAAGCGATCACTGGTGCTGGGCAGGTTGCTACTGGACCCAGAGCAGGTTCAGTCCTTTTGTAGTGTAAATTGGTAGCTGTATCGAAACAGTTTTCTGATTTTCGGTATTTGATGTAATCGGTAATCTTGATTCTGTTTTATGGAGTGATGGAGCCGTTATCTGTTTATGACAAACAGAAAACAATGAAAACAGGATTGTGTTTGTTGACTAGTATAATGGCCGGCCGTTTGCCCTTCTGTGCTTTACAATGCTTCTCCGGGTTTGCAAAACAGAGTTGAGTCCAAGGTGAGCTGGGCTGGATCTTCAAGAGTGATGTTCGGTGAGATGCTCTAGAAGTTCGAGCTGCCGTTGTAATCTGAAACCAAACTTGTGCAAGCGGCACGGAGTGATGTATAAGAGTTCTCCGACTAGGACAGAGTGGATGCTATAGCCATCTTATACTCGTTTGATCCGAAAGTCTCTTCATGTATTCGATCGTCGTGCTGTATATGGCATCCCACATCCACATGTGGGACTCCAGCACACCCAACAAGCAATCGCCTTCTTTCCTTGAACCCCTGGCCTTCACTTCAGGCCAGGTTAATGGCCGTCCACTATTGTGCTTGTTCTTTTCTTCTGCATCTGCGTCTGCTTTTGTTCCTGCGGGATAAAGAGGCTTGCCTGCATGCGGCGATTGGGTATCCGTACTTGAAGTCCCAAATGGCTGTCTTTTCATCGCATCACAGTGTACTCTTGACCACAAAAGGTGCATTACATTCACCCCTCACCCGCTCTAAATCACTCTCACCTCTTTCATACCGCTGCCGCGCGACGTACCGCGACTATTTGATGGCTTTAACCTTGAACTACGCGGTTCCTGAGTCTCGATGTGGTGCTGAAGCAACCAATCCGTGGGTGTGTTTCCTAAGGACCCTGCAGCATGTCTATCGACGTTAGAGCCGCCTAACAGCGGCCACTTGCTGTCCTAGACTTGAGTTGACTCTAGCCTTATGCTACACATTAGGTCCGGCGTCATTCTCTAGGTCGAATACTGCCAGCCTCGGCCGCGCTCCTGCTGGTCAGTGCCTCCATGAAGGAACAGCCAGAGCTTTGGATAGTGAAGTCCCACGCCATAGTCGACTATATGGTATTAGAGCCCGTTGGTCGCTTGCCACGTTGAACTAGGCCTAGAGTTCGATACACACACCCCTAGCGGTATCAGCAGCTACAGTGCAGCAAAGCAGGGTAGAGGTACGGGGCATCCCCACACCACAAGATGCTACTGCAGTATGCTGTGTGTACAGCACTCGCCATGATGCCGTGACTGCAGTGGAAGCAACGAAAGCAGGGCTGACGATGGGTAAGAGTCTCTCGACAAACCCGCGGGGATGCGTAACTGAATTCCAATGACTGCATATACCTTTGGTGTGATTCAATTTGCCTTTGTGACAGACATTGTTCCTGTCCCATTTCACAATGTACCTGGCCAGATGATATACCCTGGGCCTCTCTCCCTTTACACAAACTCCGACATCTATAACAGAAATATGACAAGAGCTTCCTCTCGACATTCCTTTTCCCTGTCTGTCAACCTTTTTATTCAGCTGTTATGTGTCAGTCTTGTCTGTGCTGAGCATGCGACTGTTCTGTCAACATTCCATAAGTCTTCCATGGCGCGCTCGTGCTAGCGAAGCCATGAGGCAGCCGGGTCACATAACCGGCCGTGTTATTGATAGGAGCCCTGTGCCCTTCCCGCTGCAGCCATGGCCTCGGCCGTGTTCCCCTCGAAGTCTTGTCCTAGTCGAGTATACATGAGGTGGTGTCTTGATCTGCGGCCGTGTGGGGCTTTATGGTTCGTCCCGAGGGCGGACAAGTGTCAGGAAACAAGGGGATTCTCATTGCTTGCACTCTTCAAATTGACTTTTTCGGTGAAAGCCAGGGCTCTGGTTCGCTGCTTTATCCTGCCTGTGCGTCAGGCCCTTGCGGACTCGAGCTCGATGGCAACGGCGGCCCATTGGCAAATCGACTGCAGGTCGAGGATCAGCCATTGGATTCTTTCATGGCCTACGACATCAAGTGCTTTTTACGACATCTAGTCGTTCTAATCTCACAAGAAAGCCTGTATTAGGCTTCATCGGCTTTCCGCTTTTAGTTCGGGACCCTACTGGGACCATTGGCCTTGCAAATCGCTTCCCCTACTCCAAGTTAAGTTCAGGTCAAGACATATTGTATGTTGCCACTTGAAAGGCCAAGTGTTGGCTATTTATGCCGTTCTGTGCTTTCTCTTGTGCTTCTATGACCCCTGACTGGTGGCTGTGTTTGTACAACTAAACCTCATGGTTCTGTCTCGGTCGGTTGCTTCCGTAGTTGCGCAGCATCTTCGTTTTTTTTTTTCTTTTTCAAGTGGCACGCCAGCATCATCACCCCGGTGAGCAAACCGTTGAAACCTAAACCAGCTCGAGAGGCGGTAGTAGAATTGGGCGAGCGCGATCACTGTCAGTTCCCACCGAGATAGTGAAGATGCCCGCCAAGAACACTTCACAAATAGCACTCAGCTGGGTACCAACCTCTCCATTGCCCCTATCGGTCTTTATTGACCCAAGGGTGTCAGTTGTACGTATCATTTTCGAGATGAACAGAGTGTGATTAGGTCTCAAACCCGAGAACTGCTTGTGTGTCTTCGTTGCGGTGACGACAAACAGTAATAGGGGGGGCCTTTGCATGGTTCTCGTGCATGGCTGCTGGCTCACATGAATTGATCCATTCGTCTCGCCACTCGGCCGTTGTCATAGCTTCTGACCCTGGGAAGTCCTCTACCAAATGATTCTGTCAACATTCAAAGCAATCTGAAGACTATGCTGATGTGCACAAGGCACGTAAATGCACAACGTGGCATCACGCCTCTGGCTAAGGCTATAGCCAGGTCATTGCATTCCGTGGGCTTCCTAGAGAAGAAGGAGACTCAAATGCTGGTCGGTGATTCAAAGATACCGTTGTATCTTATTCCATTCATGCCCTCCAGTCATACCTGCCGCCTCATTTGAGTCAGCTCATTCGAATAACGTCCCAACTTATCCGCATGCCTCTCTAGATGCAGTGCCATACCATGCAAAAGAACTATATATCACATCGACTCCGCTGGAAGTGCTTCAGGCGTTCGATTGGGGGCCAGGTAGGTCACTATGTATCTTTTGCCTCAGATTTCGATTTGGCTCCTGCGCCGTCAAAGGTTGCTCAAGTGCATACGGCACAGCTTCTGATAGAACAGTCAGCTATTCGACAGCGTTGCTGATTGTACTGTCGGTACATATCAACACCAGTTACAAATACTTCGGGGTCGATGTATCGGGCTATGACACCCACGATCTGAGAGTGACTTGTTGCAATGCTACGCAGACATGCATGTCTCTGTAGACCGAACAAAGCATCATGCTATGCCTGGTCGCAAAGAATCATCTCGCTTCCAGTCTATCAGCGAGTGTGATAGCCCTAACCTGGTGATTAACACCTGTGGCATCAAACACCCAAGCCAGGAACGTGGCGGTGACAAAGTATTCGTCACAGGGTTCCTTGACAATGCATCTGAATACTGCTGAGCTGGCCTTCTGCTTCGGGAATGGCTTGCGTCTCGGAGGACTGACTCGTCCGCGATGACTTCACAGCCTGCATGGGATAATCAGTATGGGCGAACAGGGAGTCAGGTTGAGGAGAGCTTGATACTGGCTCTTGATATTGGGCATTGTTGGGCTCAACAGGGATGTATGTCAAGCTCTTGGTCTCTGTGGCTGGGATCGCAAAAGAGTGTACCCTTCCGCACATATATTGGGCGCCAGTATCTCTGTGCGTGTACACGCATTCATTTGGGTGGGTGGATGCACCAAGCGAGACACAAGATGTAAGCTCGCGTTTTAGGAGGGCTCACCATTTCTGAGCATCCGGTTTAGTGAAGTAGCAAGAACGGCCGACTTGTAGGCCAGGGTCTGACTATCGTGGTGGTTGTGTATCAGGTGAATAACCTCGTAAGTCTTTGTGGGCACACAGGCCGTTTGGATCCTCAAAACCTCAGCCTGATAACTACAACGGCCCGGTTGAGCGGCCGGGCCGGCCCGCTTTTGAGTTTTCATGCCATTGTCTCCGTTCCAAGTCGGGTCTTCTTTGGTGGTTCCTGTTGCCTTGGGACGTTCAACGTGGGTACGTTTGACAGCATTCTGTTTCCCAACACTCTATACTGCTTCCCAGGGTGGTTTCTTACAAGCATTGCACATCGGTATGGGGTCGCTGTTGCCTGTTTCCCAACGGCATGGCGTACAACAGCAGTGATACAGAAGCAAGCTTAGAAGCCACTGCGGCGTTGAGGCTCCAATCTGGTCGGGTAAAGCTAGCAAGAAAAGCCTCATGGTCGACAGCATCCAATAAGGATAGAATTTGAGAAGCCACGACCAAACAGTTTCTGGCTTGAGTCTGAACCAAACACCTGGGTTGCTGCAAATCATGTGTCTGAAGACCGCTGCACCGAGCCTGTTCACAAGTAACGGGACGGGTGTCCCCGATCGTACCTGGAGCCAATGGGGAGCTCGATCTGAAAGACTGTCGAAGAATTGAAGAATAGTAATTGGCCCAGCTTAACACTATTCTGCTTAGAAGCGTGCGAGACTTGGACTTGGCGTCTAACGAGCCCAATCCTTACTCTTGCCATCTATTGTTCCGCTCATCTGCACTCTAACGTTGTCCAAATTGATAGAATGCCCTGATCGCGAGAACATGCTGAAGAGGGATGTTGAATCCTAGCGTTGCAGCCGTGTGGAGAGAGATATGACAAGCAGGGGGTCATTCAGGGGTCAGCGGCTGGAAAATGGGTCTCTGCCCGGCAGACGCGTTTCTGTTGTCGCCGCATGGATTGTTGCTAAAAGTGATGATTGGTCGGCAACAAGGTTCAGCGCAGCCACCCTGGTGAGGCTAAGATCTTTCCTAATGGCGCAAGATACGGATGACATACAACCGTCAATAAGGCTGAGGTCATATTAAGAACGACCTTGCCATCAATTGAAACAATTGCAGTAGTGATTTCGTCACACTGGGGTCTATGAGGCCCATTTATACTGCTTTGAAGTATGTAAGTGAACATGAATCAAGTACTGACAACGGTGCGCGCCATTCATATTCCATAGATCCTGAAAGTGGAGTATGATCCTGCCCAGGCAATTTGAGTTAGACTCTCATAAGCCGCCAGGTGGGTAACATAAAAACCGACACACCAAGAGCTCTTATACCGCAGTGGATGGGCAACTGTCGACAGATTAAATCCGCCACATCTGCACCAGACCGGCTCCTAGTCTTTCAGTCAAGTACGCTTCGTGTGTCTATTTTATTGTGACCCACTTGGCCGCAACATGGTTCTGTTGTGAAAGATGGATGCTATTCAACAGGCCAGAATTAGCGTCAACTTCCTCGGCAATCTGCGAGAGATCGAGGGTTTTGAGGCAGCCAGAGACTTGAGGCATCGTATGGTACTGAAGATTGAAAGAGACCACTTAACAACAACCACCAAGATAATTGACACACCTGACGAATTTACCAATTGATCTATACCAGGTCTTCTGTCCGCGAGGGCCCAAAATCTGGCCCGCAGATTCAGGTGAGTTGATAAACACGTCACGGCGGCGAGTAAGCGTGTGGGTGTGAGAATAGTTCGATTGACTGTAGCAATTGACAAGAGCGGAACTTGCGTACAAAGCAATGTAATTTTCGTCTGGCTGAATTGCTTTTTACGCCAAGGTGTGAGCAAACGTGTACACATAAGACGTACGCAGACCAGTGAAGGATGCGCAGCAAATAAATAATAGAAACAAGGGGCCATGTGTATGGCTACGTCAGTTTGAGCTGAACGCCGCAATAAGTTAAAAGTTGCATGAACGTCGGTTGTCTTTGGGTTCCCGAGTACGCACAGAAATCTATCATAGATCTTCTGCCGGGCCTCGCCAGCAACGGATGGGAGCTGGTTGGGGTGGAGGCGTGCAGCAACAGTATGGCAGTAGGCAAGGGCGATTTTAGTGCCTGAACTGCCAAGTGCAACCTTGTGAGACAGCATTCGTTCGTAGGTCGAGGGAGATCTTCCGGGTGGCTGTGATGAACATATGCATGCGGAGGCAAATGTGTGATGCGATGTGATACGTATGATGTACTGCAAGTGGGTGTGCGTGCCTGCGGTAGCTTGCAGGAACAGTACGTGGACGGTTTATTTTGCTATTGCGTTGTCGGGTGAATGGGAGGTGATGTTTACATTGGGTTGTGATCGGTGGTAATGTTCGGGCTGTCAAGTTGAGGGCGGTGAGAACAAGATGCGAGCCAACAGAAATAATTCAGGATGTTGGCCTGGAAGGTGGCCGGCTAAGGTAGGACATCACGTTGATGGATGTGATGTTGATATGGAAGGTGCGACCTCGGGGGGCGCGTCCGTGGGGGAAGAAGGAAAGAAGGAGGCACGGAATCCATGGAAACGGTAGTGGAAATTATGGCAACTTGGGCGATTTAATCTTTTTTGATATCAATGGAGGTGATGTCCTTCGAATCTGACTTACAATGCTTACTTGAATGCAAGTATGGCAGATGGAATGGTTCATGATTTGCTCGCCTCTAATTTCTCCTGTCCTATCAAGAGTTAAGTGCTTGCTTCTTCAGCTCTCCTAACCACGATTCTCGGGACCAGTACTACTCGTACCTGAATGTTTTGAACCGACCTATGGCAGGTGTCACTGTATGCGCCTTCTCATTAGACTTCCCACTTGACTAGCAGGCTTGGCCGCCGTTAGTGGCCGCTTACACAAACGCTCCCGCACGGTCCATGACCCTCTAACCCCATCTGTCCTTCTTTCTCCACTTGTTCCCCTCAACTCCAAGTTTCATCTCGAACCTCAACTGTCTCATCACTTCCAACGTTCATCTCTACTGTATAATCAATAACCTCTTACACTAACAGGTGCATAATACTCATACTCTGATACCCACACATAACTGAAAAGACCATATTCCCAGTCAAATTCTTCATATTAGACAAAACGCAATCAACAGGCTCTAGAGTTGGCACGTCACATTGATCAGCCCGTCTACCCAGCACCTTACCCTACATAATTCAAAGTTCTAGTCCTACACCAACATTAAATCACTCAGGCCACTCACTAGTGTTGGCAGCTGATATATTCGCTGTCAACTGGAGTCCTCACGCCACCCGACCGATTCTCAGATTGTCTGTCTCCTCTCCCAATTCGGATCTCGCGGTCACGACTGACGGACGAGACCGACCATATCGGCGACCGCACTCCTTAGACTACGCGCCGTGTTTATCCCTCTTCGCGTTTTGTCTCATCGCCACTCCTCTCTGTTGTCGGATTCTCCATCATCCGTCTTGTTGCTTGATCAGAAATCCACTTCGACGCATCGTCCATCACAGTTGTACATCAACTACCGCGATCCGGTCTGCCAGGTCTGCCAGGTCTGCGGAGCCTCCATCAAGCAGTACGTGTGACGACCTCCTGACACCTGCTCAACGACATTCGGGTTCCCTCGCCTCTTGCCTGCGTCTTCCCGCCTCCCCTGAGCTTCGTAATTTGGACGCCTCTCGCTGTAGAGTTGTCTCTTGACACTCCCACCACGCACACCCTGCTCTTTGTCGCCTGTCGCGCGCCGAGCATCAACACCAAGTCATCATGGAGACTGTTGCCACATCCTCCGACCAAGTCACTTCAAAGGTAGATCAGATGTCGGCCATGTCACCCCGTTGCGGGAATGCCAACTGTTTAGCTCTAACCGAGGACGGCAAATCTCCCAGCCCTGCCACTTCAGTCATCACTGATGCCCGATCAGACGTCACCCCAGTGAATTACAGCCTTGCTTGGGAGGCAGCCTGCCCGGCCTCCTCGATTATGGCCAATTGTTCTATCTCCTCGCTTCTGAGAAGCACCAAGAGTGGTATTAGATTGCCGGAGGCAATGGTCCAGCATCAGTCTCTGGAAGATCTACCTAACGAAGTCTTGTTTCATATTATGGGCTTTCTGGATGTAAGCGACCTCTTGTCAACGTCGAGGGTAAGTAGTGACCATCTACTGTCAGCAAGAACGCAGTCCACTCCCTCATGGCACGCTGGAGATAATCGTACATACAACCTGAAAACTATCCCGATGACCCAAGGTCTTCGAAACTTGAGGCTAATAGAGGATTAGACAAGCCATCTCCTTCGCGATATATCACAAGCTCCGATTTTGCATCATTATCGGCTTCAGCAAGTCAGAACAGACCTTACATCGCGTCTTGGTTCGCCATGTCGCCCTTCGCTTGCTGACCTAATTGCTCGTTCCATTTTCAGGACAAACACTTCCATAGTTTCGCGACGCCTGGCTCGTTCCCTAGTCTCAATCCGCCTATCTCGCCGTTTGGCAGCAAGGCCTTCGGCTGCGTCTTTAGTTGAGCGTTCGGTATTGCCCAAAGAGTGTGTTCCTGGCATGACGTCCGTACATATTGCACCAGCAATTGTGGCCAAGAAGAAGGCTGTCGAGAAGGAGAAAGTCAAAGATGGGCTTCGGCAATGGATTGCATCCCGGTGGCGGCGTGAAGTCAGAGAGCGCCAAGACGGCGTAAGAAGATGGGAAGAGAGCCGTGGGACAGGGCGCGTATGGAGACTGCGTAGGTTTTGGGAAAGAGTCAGTCGTGGTGAAGAATGGGATAGTTCTTGGTAAGTTAGTGATGGTGACTTGTGTAAGTGAGTGAGTGGTTGTAGTGCACCACATGGGATCTCGTCATATCAGCTACTCAGACCATAGTGCTCGCCATCGAGACTGATTCCCTCTTGTAATTCATCGCGGCAGTAGTCACAATTGGTAGAAGCTTCAGCAGTCAAGACGACGGCTCTCGGCAACGGCCCTGATCCTGTTGGCAGGACTGTTGATATGATATAAATGTTATGTAGGCTTTGATGATGTTACAAAATTCGCAAACTCCGTATCTTACACCGAATTGGCTGAGGTTCCTGTCCGGGGTTCTAGCAGCAGTACTTGGCATTCATATTCAAGCGAGGAGCCTCGTTCATGCTGTTCGGAACCGGAAGCCATCCCAATCATCATCGTCTTCTTCGTCCTCGTCCTCATCATCCTCGTCCTTCTCCTCAATAACTGATGTTTCCGCGTTTTCCTTGCCCACGCTAGCGGGTTTCTCGGGTTGGGCATCTTGACTGATACTTCCTCCGCGTTTGCGCAAAGCCTCTCTCTTCTCTTTTAGACGCCTCACGCGGGCTTCAAGTTCTTCCATTTCCTCGAACTCTTCCTCCAACGCACGAGTCGCCTCTTCCTTTTCATCTTCTAGGTCGGCATCCGCCTGGGCGCGTTGCTTCTCTGCTTCCTCCTCCTTCTGGGCGTCTGCAGCGGCAGCTTCTTCTGTCGTCATGGCGGGGGCAGAGATGACCGCGTCTTCGTCATAGGGAGCTGTTGTAGCAGCAATGTCGGCTTCGAAAGCTGCCCACTCTGCCTCATCGACTGCTGCTGCTGTGGTGGCTGGTCGCTCGTCCGTCGCCAAGCTACTAGGTCGGCGTGAGGGGAGTGTAGTTGTTCCATTTTGTGTGGTAAGGTTATTAGACTGTCCTCCAGGGGTGGAAGCTGAGGAGCCATCTCGGTGGGCAGGGGTTGCGGGTCGCGATGGGATCTGTATTTCGATTCCTTGTGATGGTGTTGTCGACGTTCGTCTCGTCAATCGAGGCGGTGTTAGAGTTTGGTCCTTAGGATCTCCTTCCGCATCTTCTGTCTTGTTTCGTTTTCGCCTGCCCTCGTCCATCTCGACATCCCCGTCCCCATCGTCGATAGCTTCTTCGGTATCGTCATGTTTTCGTTTTGGCGCAGCCTGTTGTGGATTACGTCCATTTGAAGACGCTGCTGTTTGTGCTTTTATCAAGCGAGTTTTATGCGCTTCGCCCCGAACGTGTGAGTCCCATAGTGTCTCAGTTTTGATCTGCTCATGGCAGAGGGTGCAGAGGAGCTTGCCTGCTTCGGAGTAGGCAGCGCAGGGGTGTTCTATACGACGAGCGGCGCGCTGTTGCCGCAAAAGAGATCGTACGTCGGACATTGGTATGGATTATAAAGATCGCCCGTAATATAGGTAAAAAAGAGAAATGGTGCAGTGTGAGGTGACTCCAGGTCGAGAAAGGTTCTAAGGAAATGCGATTGCTACTGTTCAGATGCCCAATTAGTCGAATCGGTAACGACCAAATGAATCTCAAGGAAAATGGCTTTGGATGAGCAAGTGTAAGACGAGAGAATGGAAGAAAGTAGTAAATAAAGGTTATGACGTTTGACATTGAAGATCCAGGGTCGTCGAGAGGGTAACAAAGCGAGGTCAGCAACCGCCGACGATTATCCGGCGCAAATCTAAAGCTTAGGTATTCCAGGAGTCGAAGATGGCCTTTGATATGTTCCTACATTTAGTGAACCCTTTTCACACTATCCTTTTCTATCTGAAGAGTATCATTCTCTAAATAATACAGACTCATCTGTTGGCCAAGCTCTCAGGGATTTTGACTATAGTTACATTCACGTGGATTCCAAGCATTCCTTCCCACCAGGCAGTTTCACTCCCCCACCAAAAGCTAAGCTACGCTTGTAGGTGCTCAGAAGAGCCGCATCCTTAACTCGCCATCTCATTGACTTTTAACAACTGTCTTCTCAATTGACTTTCAAGGCGATCTTATCTCAAAAGCTCACAAGATGGCCGATCAGCAACAGGAGGCGCAGCCTCTCTCCTCCATGTTCCCTAATCCGCCTCCCTTCTGGCAAGAGTTTACACCAGATCGGATATCGCGTATTGAAGAATTAAAGACACCATATATCGCCCAGCATGGTGGAGATCCCATGACGGTTCGAGTGCCCGATGTTCCTGAAGATCTCGTCAACTTGCAACCACCAGCTGAGCCGGTGGATGGCCGCTGGCGTGTGTTTGGTGATCAATACATGGTAGGCTTCCTCGACTGTGTCTTTCCCTATATGTGAAAGCTGACCGAAGCTCTCTAGCTTGATGATAAGCTCCCAACTTTGGAGGACCAGGGCATCACAAATCTCCCATCAACGTCACAGTCCGAATCCAAGGACGCCAAGCGATTTGACCGCGCTTTTGAGCTTAAGCGGCTGGCCAAGTCTCTTCTCTTGAATTTTCTCGAGCTTTCTGGTATATTATCACAAAACCCGTCGCATGCTGAAGCCAAGGTTCAAGACTTGCGCACTCTATTCATCAACTTTCATCATATCTTGAATGAGTACCGGCCACATCAAGCACGAGAATCTGTCATCGCACTCATGCAGGAACATCTTGACCGTACGCGCACTGAAACCATGGCTATTCGGACACAAGTGGACAAGGCTCGCCGAGTGCTCGATGGCCTAGGAAGCTTGAGCGTGCCTGACGTGCCCAAGGCTTTGGGGCAACAGACTGACGAGGAAGACTGGGATGCGCTTGCGAAGCAGAGAGAAGCGGACGTATGGGCTGCGACAGATGCTTTGTTTACTTGAAGACCAAATAATTGGATGGACCACCTATGTCCTCAGAGTTGCTTTTTCGTTTACTAGGAGTTGCAGGGCACATATCGACCTCCAGAAGGCGCGACAAGCGAATAGTTATTTGACATGAACATTTTTATCTCACGTTGCACATGGGCGTGCTGGACTGGGCTTGAGTCCCAATTGTGTACTCATTTCTGAGGCGAGAGGCATTCCTTATGATTGGGTAGACGAGAATACGAATATGCGAATCACGTCTACCTACAGACCTACAGGCCATGACCAGTTTTTAGAGATATGTTGGCCCTAGATAACGATGCAATTACACAGGAAACAAGATGTTAAGTAGTAAGGTCGATCATAAAATTCGTTTCGGTCATTGATGGCTATATAAAAGGGATCGCAGTAACAGTGAAAGGGAGTGGCTACCATAATAATACGACGGGTATTACTAGGTAACCCCAAGGTAACCCCGAGAAAGGCAACAGCGTCATCACAGCAAAGAGTAGTTGACCTATCATTATACACCAACTACGCTTTGCTGTTGCATTACAATCTCTCCTCGCCATCTTTCCAACAACGCGCCAACATTTTTAACAGATCTCCATCGCGTAAAATATTCGGATTGTGATACTGCGCTGCGGGTTGGGACTGCCCCTTTACAGAATGGTGCAGGGAATGCAGCAGCATTCGTAGTCGCCGCACTCGATGCACTTTGTCTTGGTGCCTGTGGCCTCAGAGGGCTTGATGATGGACTCGGCGATCGAAGTGGCGGCGCTTCCGGGACCGTTACGGTCGTAGAGACATTGAGAGGATCCGCAGGCCATTTTGGATATTGTTTAAGTGCTGACAGAAAGAAGGTGGAGTGGATCTACAATCAGCTGTTAGTTTGTGAATAGCTTCAGACCCAGGATTCAAGATGGGTATGCCTACATATGTGCAATTGCAGCGAGATATGTTGATGGGAAGTTTTGATGAAAATGGCAAGTTTGATGAAAGTGAAATGAAGGTGAAGAGGATGCTTTGACTTGGAGCTTGGGTCAATGCTGAACCATGCCTGTATGCCCAGGAAGTAGACTAAGCACCTGCTGTGCCATTGAATAGAGTACGTAGGTGCCTACTATTTTTGGACAATACGATTGCGTCACCAATTGCTGTGGGGGTGGGTTTCAAGTTTCAAGTCTCAAGTCTCAAGTCTCAACGTGTGTACCCTGGATTTGTGCCGATTGCTCTTGGCAAAGATCGATCCTTCAACCTCAAGCTAAGCGTCGGCAGTGGATGACTTTGTTTGAGTGAACGATGGGATTTTCATACAGGCACAAGACTTCTAGTGTTATTGATCTGAATATCGTTGTAAGAATTATCTTAAAGTATCATCAACCAAGATCTATCCTTTCTCAGGCTTTACATTGTACATCTCAGATCTGGCCTCACATGCAATTATCAAGAAGTCGCACAATAAAGCCATGAGCTTACTTGAATAAGGTGGCAGTAGAATGATGTGTATTTATATGCCATTGATATACCATATTTCTTGACATCCTATGTATCTTCACTACGTAGTATCCGCATGGTAGGACGCGAGGCGCTTGGAGCCACATGCAATATAGATCTCAATTCAGCCAATGTCGTGTAATATAAATCTCAAGATGTCTAAGAGTCATAAAAGGTATTTCATGGGAATCATTGAACGTCTTTAGTCAAGAATCACATGAATGGTTTTTGAAGTTCCGAGGCTGATGTCATAGACACCCAGGTGATGATCCTCTGACAGCATGAACGTAGAAGGGTGTTGTTCTTTAAGTTGACTGCCCCTTGAGCGATGCATTTGATACTTTCAACCAAATCTTCGTCATCATTACTCTGACCAACGACTGTAACTGCAATCATGTCGACAACTCAACCCCCAGGTGTCACTTCACCACCTCAAACTGAACAGGAACAGGTTGGTGACCCAGCAACCAGAAAGAGCAAGCATACTAATTGAATGGCTACCAGCGCAATATCGACCTCTGCAAGGAATACATGCGCATTGCTTACTCCCCGAAAGAGAACAAGGGCGCAAAGTCAGTACAGCATCTCTGCCACCCAGACAGCTGGTTCTGGGCACCTGCCACATTTCCAGGCTGCGAAACGCCCATGGACTACGCAGACTCTCACTCAACCGTCATGGCCAGTGTCTCAGATCTTGAAATCATGCGGTTCGACCAGTCATGGGCCAAGGACGGACATGTTCTGCTGAGATACACAGCTCAAGGCAGTCATTGCGGAGAGCCGTACAAGGGAATTGAGAAAACGGGCAGACATGCGCGGTGGTGTGCCGCCGCCATATTCGAAGTTGAGGATGGCAGGATTAGAAGTTTTACAAAAGATTGGGATCAGAAGACTATGCAGGCAAGAAAGTTCCATCATGGTTTTGATGGCGGTACTGACTTGTGTTCAGATTCAACTTGGATGGGCACCTGTGCAGGAGAGTGATGATCCAAGATGGAACATCAAGGCATTGAGCAACCCCGGAGAAGCCAGGAAACAAAAAGGCTAGGTCAATAATGGAGTTGCATAGGACCGGATGAATAAATCCTCACCTACCTTACAGAATGATTTGGGAGTTCAATGATGCATAACCATAATGACAATTAGAAAGCCAGAGGATATATGCCATAGTAACAGAGATCCTCATACATACGACCATACCTACCAGAAAATACGGGATCCCGTCCGCTCTCCCATAGTCAAGCTGGTAAGGGGCGGATTAGTAGTTGGGTCGGTGACGACCAGCTAATCCCCGCTGTTGTATGTTTTTGCTTTTTGCCATTTTTGGTGTTGTCGAACCCACTTCATCCGAGAGTATCTTCTACGGTATTTATTAAAGGCAATGTGACTGTGTTCTGTATTCACATTGGAATTGAACTACGCGATCATGATAGACGAAATGGAGTTGTATAAGTG